>JAEVFN010000089.1:0-555416 GCA_030449075.1 Murraya paniculata | reverse complement strand
GTTCGATCATTGACAAGGTTCAAAGAAAGGGTGGGCCGCAGATCTATTCTTCAAGAATGTTGTAAAGTACTGGAGAATACCGGCTGATGTGGTGAGTGATCGGGATGCTCGGTTCACAGGACGTTTTTGGACGTCTTTGTTTGAGTTAATGGGAACTAAACTCAACTTCTTTACGACTAACCATCCGGGCCGTGTGAATGGTTTCTTAGAAGAATATTTGAGACATTTGATTGCGGCCAATCAACAAATTGGGTTGATCTTTTGGATATTGCCAAATTCTGTTATAACCTTAAACTGAGTTTTTCTACTGGAGCTAGCCTTTTCGAGTTGGCAATTGGTCAGCAACCTTTAACTCCAAACGAGTTAGCATATGATATAATTGTATTGTCAGGGCCCTTACCGTTCAGATTGAAGAAAGATTAAAACATATTAAGTTAAGAAATTTTCAAGTAATCTCTGGCGCAGTAGGAGCTTTCTTTGCTGTCCTTCTGCTATCGCGCAGTCTTTCTATTCCTTGTAGGAGGCTTTCACTTCTTCTTAACCCGAAATGGCTGAGTAGAGGATGGACATACGAAGAGCCCTCGGCGAGAGCTTCCTTTGATAGAAGGACTCGGTGAGCGTCCTTCAATGCTTGCTTTGTTAGTTGTTTAGCCTATTTCATAGGTGTTGAGTGGTGGCAGGATTCTTTTCTCATAGACCGTAACCGTCATGGATTCTCCTTCTGGTAAAGACAGAGAAACGGCGAGACTAGTTAGGGCATCTGCCTTTGTGTTTTGTCTCTTTGGCATATGCTCAATGTTGAAATATGTGAAAGTGCATGCTAATTCGCTCGCTGCTGTATGACAGGGTAAGAGATCTGGTTTTCTAACTTCATAGACGCTGTTCATTTGATTAATTACCAACTTTTAGTTACCTCAAACTTCCAGTTGATGTACTGTAATGTCATGAGCTAGTTTTATTCCCATAATCAGTGCCATGTATTCTGACACATTGTTGGAACATGACTCCAATAAAGTGTAGGAATGCGGGATCATGTTACCTTTAAGAGATACAAAGATGATTCCAACCCCTGATTTTAGACGTCCTTTCTCGTCTATTTTTTAGGTGCAGTCAAATACATCTCCCAAGCTTTTGATGTGGGTCTTGATGTGACTTCAGCACAGTATACTACTTCGTCAAGCAATTCTTTTTGCAATTTAGAATTCTCCCATGGAGGATGTGCTCCCATTCCCAGTAAATCCATCAATGCTTGTCCTTTCATTCTATTAAAAAAAAAAGAGGTGAATGAGATGAATGGCAAGGTCAGAAAGGGCAATCCAACGAGTCAGTCAGTGGAACGGCAAACTTTGGCCAATCAACGCTTCCCTCAATTCAAAAAAAAAAACTTCTTTTTTATCTCACGATGTCGCCGCAATCTTCCTCTCATACTGAAAAGGAAGACGAAAAGAAGAGCTTCTTAAATGACCAAGGAAACCTACTTGCCTTGTAGCAAGGTCAAAGTAGTCAAAACAGTCTATTTGGGGTAGGAAGGTTATTTTGTTTCCTCGACCAGTGGATATCAGACTCTTCTCTCCACGCGCAAGCAAAGTCCTCTTGAGCCTCCTTGGAAAGGTCGTGGGGAATTCCAATTCCAGGCAAGTAATTATGCAAGTTCCAAACACTCGCAAAAGGCTTTTATCGATAAGTTTCTGAATCAAAATCAAAATATTGGTGAGTGAATTTTTATACTACTTCCCTTCCATAAATAAGGTTCTTGTGCCTTAGCATTAAGTGCCGGCAAATTTAACCCGGAGCTTGAACTTTACTTTGTTGGTACTAAACCCACATGTTGAGTGCTAGAAAATGCATATTTATAAATGATAGAATTATCATTTTGTGCTCTAAGTCTCACTAACATTTTTATTTTTTATTTATTTAAGCTCTTTAAACTTTAATTGTGTGTGTCTTATCATAATTTGAGTGTTTTATGTATTTTAGGGATATCTTGGCTATTTTTATGATTGACGAGAGGTCGAATAGTAAAACAGATAACGTTTTTGGGCTTAGAATAGCTGAAAACCTTAGTGAATGACATAAAGGGTAGAATCGTACATGTGAACAGTACCGTATACATGAACAATAACGTACATGTGAACAGTATCGTATACATGAACATTGTCGTAATTCTAGAATCTTGATGGGGCCCAGCGGACTGGCTTTGACCAACTAACGCGATGTTGACCGATGGCGTGGCATCATCTTATTCGACCAAAAAATGCTGATATAGCTTTGACCGGATGATGTGGCATTGACTGATGATGTGGTGATACATTATTGGACCAAAAAGTTAGCTTGTGTGTTGACTGATGACGTGGCAGCATATTAGTGGACCGAAAATATGCGCACGATACATGCACATACATGGAATGATAGCGCTGATGATGTGTTCAATCCAATCAAAGCTTGCCACGTGGCGCAATCTTGAGCGTCCAAATTATTTTTATCCGATGGCCATGAGTTACTCAGTGTATCTATAAATAGGAGGCTATTCCCCCCTAATTTGACACCCTTGATCTCATTTTTTAGCTCTATTTTCTGTAATTCCCTCTCTATCCTATATTTTCTACATATTTTAATAAAATTTCTATTTTGCCCCTAGTTAAAAAATGAGTAGCTAATTTATTTTTAAGCTTGGGTTGAAGGTGCAGCCTTAACATGATCCATGAGCTTAATTTGGTATGTTTACTTTCTCTTTCTCTGATTTATTTAGGTTGTTTGGACTTATCGTTGATAGATAATAATAATTTTGTCTAGATTTTGCACTGGTATACCGACTCCCTAGTACAAGATTATTACTGTTTGGCATGATAAGCACTTTATACTATATTAATTAGAGAAAAACCTCCTCTCTAGTATTAGTGGTCCATCTTGACTCAGTGTTGACAAAAAATAAGTCTAAATTATTTAGTAGACAGTCTTGCCACATTGTCGACAGTAGGATTATTATCACCTGACACAGCGTATTTTTGATACACATTTAACATAAGATTATTTCTCCTGATACAATAAGTACTTGATACCCTACTTATTAGAGTTAGACCTATAAGGAGTGGAAATACCCCCCTCATAGATTAATTGGAATTTAAAAAGGAATATTAAGCCCATGGTGAAATGTTGAGTGTGAATCCAAATACTCAAGCGTTTATTTTGTATTGTTTCATCTTTATTTTGTTCCCGTTATCTTTTTAATTTAAATCTTGCTCAAAAATCACATCCTACTAATCCACATACAAACTTGGAAGATTAACCCTATACACGATTAAATCTACCTCCTCGTGGGATCGACACTCGTCACCACAAATCTCTACTGCAATAGATTCGTGCGCTTACGAGTACAACAAAATTTGCACAACACCACACATGATGGACAGTTTGAGAGCGAAGCGGACAGATCTATGAATTCAAAAGCCTTATCCTGACGCGCCGTGCGCCATCTTTTCTTTTCTTTCTCTTAGCCTTAACCTATGAGATCTCTGTTAATCTTTGCACATCCACTGCTTGCTTAACCACCGAGTCAAACTAAGACCAGGATAGACTCAATAGGACTCTTCTACTGCCTATGATGTGAACAAGATGAGACTTTCATTTTAGAATGGTAAGCCGGGTCAAGCAAGTACTTTTTTTTTATTAGCGGTGATAGCCTGTTTAGATAAGTTAAGTAAAGTGAAAGGCTTTTTCGGGTGTAAGACCTAGCCTTGTGAGTATAAATATAAAACCACTTCTTTTCCGGGAAGCGCTAGTTAAAGTGAAGGAAGTTAGGGTGCGACACAACGAGAATGTCTTGTTCTAGGCGCTTAGGCGAGTAGCGGTAAGTGAAGTAAGTTAAGAAAGTCAAAAAGTGCAAGTGGTTGATTGACAAACTATTCTGGTAAGCACAGGTTCTTATTGTTCCTAAAGCTCTGGATCTCGAAGCCCCTATCACGTAAGGCGTTTGATCGGGCGCCTACTCCTCGAACTTCCATTTCAATGTCCCCTATGTTGAAGAAAAGTTGGAACCCTCTAAACCGGTCTTTCATAGATAAGGGTATAGTCTCACTCTTTCTATCGAGGGGCTCTCTTTGAATTTAGCTTTCTGCTTCAAGTTCGTCAGCGATGGAAATCTTTCTCGACTCACAGATAAGGGATGTATGATTCCCGAACCTTAACAAAAAGGATTGAGCGGAGCTCATCCCTTGATCTCTGCCTAACCCGGGCTAGTTTCAGTGTTTGGTTCCTGACTTGATGGGATGGGAGTCACAAGGCTTTAAAGAAGCCCGAGGAGCTGGGTTGAACGAGATTCGCTTTGGTTTTTATGATTTGACCTTGCTCATATATCAAGGCTGAGTCTAACTCCTTATGTCTCGGAAAGACAGATTTTCTGATACACTGGACTAAGGTGACTAACCCACAGGACCTGAGATGAGACAGAGACTGAGACTGACGACAACGATTTGTCGAAGACACTGTGCCCGAATCAAGGAAAGCTACTGTGCCTGAGAAGAAAGAAAGAGATATTTATTAAGAACAGCCTTTAAGAGATAGGGGTGCCACAAGCCTAGGTCCCCAACAGAGATATTTGATATTGGTTTGGTGGACAGAGCCTGGGTCGCCAAGCCCAAGCCCCCCGACAGAGAGTATGGATCACTATGTCTCAAAAATGCGTCTTGCTTAGGTTGAAGCAAATGCCAGTATAGTTGCTGTTCTTATGCCGCTATTAGTAGATCAAACGCTCTTCTTTCTCTGATCTTTCGGAGTCCTTAGTCGAGTCAGATCCGCACCGCAGGTTAATCTCTCGTTTTTTGGAGCTTTACTTTACTATTACTAATAATACTAATAAGGGCTCGCTGCCCCTATATGTTTTAAGGTGAGTTAGAAGGTGAAGCCTCAACATGATCCATGGGCCTAATTTGGTAAGTTTATTAACTTTTTTCTAATTTATATCGATTGTTTTGACTCATCATTGATATATAATAATAATATTGTCTAGATTTTATCCGGTATACTGGCTCTCTGCTGCAAGATCATTACTGTTTGGCACAATAAGAATTTTATATAATATTTATTAGTGGAAAACTCCTCTCTCTACTCAGTGATGACAAAAAATGCATTTGAGTTATTTAGTTGATGATCTTGTCATATTATCGACAATAGGATTATTATCATTTAGCACAATATGTACTTGACACTATATTTAGTAAAACTTTATTTTTCTGGCATAATAAACACTTGTTATCATATTTACCAGAATGAGAACTATAAACAATGGAATAACCTTCCTCATAAATTAATTAAAACTAAAAAATAATATTAAACTCATTCATCTCAATATTGTCCAGTCGTTGCATGCACTTCCTCAAATCTAACCACACAAACACAGTTCGTTCGATCCAACGGCTAACATAGATTGAACCCAATATTTATTAATAAAATCGAACGCCGAAATTGTACGTATGCTGGACCATTAGCACCGAAACACCCGAGCCGGAATTAAGCAGATTGTCTCAAGCCAGTCAATAGTCTGCTACCCTGCGTTAGTGTCTCCGTCACGTATCATCTGATTAAAGCAAAAACAGGATTAAAAAAATAAAATAAAAGAGCAAAATATTAAAAGACGTCCTCTCTCCTTCCGTTTTCCCTCACTCAAAACTCTGCGACTTTTCCTTTTTTCAAAATCTTAATACGACCACGGCAAATCGTCGTGTTACTGGAGATAAAAAGACTCAAATATCCCCCAAATCAAGTTGGTGCACTTGTTTCTGTGATATCAGGAAAGCTTTCGCTTGCTTTTAGGTTATAAATTGTTCTTACCCTTTTTGATAAAATGTCTGGAATTACTCTGATCATTTTGAATTTTTTAATTTTTTATTACTTATACGAAATTTCATTTTGTTCTAATTTATTTTCTTCTAATTATATTCTAGGGTTTTGTTCCATACTAGCCTTTTTTTCCCACTCTTTTGTGAAAGGTAGTTATTGTTATACAACAGAACTAATTTGCCAACGAAAATGCATGTGTGGTGTTGTAATCACCTGTCTATAATTTCGTTGCTAATCTAAATTGATGAAATTGTTGCTCTTTGTCTGATCATTAATGCTGATAATTTAGTCTTCTCCACTCCAGCTCTTGCATTACATATTAATGCTCATTGGACTTGCAATTTATTGTTCTTATTTGAGGATAGTATGTTATGACAAAAAATAAATAAATAAATAAAGTCTTATGTTTTGTTCTCTATAAAATTGTTAACATTGTCGTTCCTTAAATTTACCTGATTAGCAAGTACTCTTTTGGGAAAGTGCATATGTATCCCCTGATGGTTTTCTATGTTCTCTCACTTCGTTGTTCATTGAAATTAATATGAAAAATTCTTTTTTATCAATGATCCCTGCAGAGCTGGTTGTCTATAACATGAGCAGACCAACCACACGGAGTAAAAACAAAAGACACAGGCCAATACCTGATGTGGATACAACTTCTGAAATATTGAGGTACAGGCATTTCTCTGTTTCCATATGCAAGTTGAATTCTCTGCTTTCCAACCATGTTCTGCTATATATAGTTTTTGTTTTCTTTTGGGCCTTGTGTAGGAACCTCCATGCTACAGGTGAGATAACTGATGGTGATTTAAAACAGCTGTATAAGATTTCAAAGCCAATTTGTCAAGGCTGCCGTCTAAATACTAAGGATAATCCTAATTGCTTCTGTGCACTGATTCCACCTCCTAATGGAAGCCGGAAATCTGGCTTGTGGCAGAAAGTATCAGATATTGTTGAAGCTCTTGGTCCAGACCCATGCAAGGATCTTCGTGTCTCTGCTGCCTCGCCTGCTGGGCTTACAAATCTGGGTGCAACTTGCTACGCAAATAGCATATTGCAGTGCCTATACATGAATAAATCATTCCGTGAAGGTGTTTTCTCTATTGAACCAGATGTCTTGAAACAACATCCCGTGTTGGATCAGCTTACAAGACTTTTTGCACAGTTGCATGCCTCTAACAGGGCTTTCATTGACTCAGCTCCATTTATAAAAACTTTGGAATTAGATAATGGAGTTCAACAGGATAGCCATGAGTTTCTGACATTGCTTCTTTCTTTGCTTGAGCGTTGTTTCAGCCATTCTAATGTTTCCAAAGCTATAACAATTGTTCAAGATCTTTTCCGTGGAAGTGTGTCCCATGTGACAACGTAAGAATGGATTTTCTCAAATGCTACTTTTTGCTTTTTCTTCTGATTTTTAGATTTTGATTCTGGGCATTGTGTTCTGAATTGCTTGATTAATATTAATGCTGCATTGCTGCTTTGCTTCCCCATTTGTGCTTGTTCAGGTGGGAAAGTGCAATACTAAGGAATTTTATACCTCATTTTGTTGATTAGAAGTAATACAACGGCCTATGCCACATGAAGAAACTTGAGAAAGCTAGATAATGGACAAGATAATGGCCATGATAAATATTATTTAAAAAAAAATTCATGGCTTTTTCCTTAGTTTCTTTTATTCAAAACACTTGAAGGTTGATTTACATCTGCTGAAAGAATTTCGGAAGTTGGCTGCTTAATAAATATAATTGACAGGTCAATTATATTATTATCCTTAATATCTTTTTCCACTTGGTTGGTTTTTCTTTGCTAGAGAGTTTATAATCTGACAAGGTACACTACTGATAAATAAAGTATTCATGTTTTGCACCTCATGGATCGCTTGATTTGAAGTTAAATTTCAATCTCATTTGTTTGCTATCTTGTGTTGTTAATCTCACATCTGTAGTTGCAAATACCTTAAATGATAAACTGTGAATGAGTCGGGAGTTTATGCAAGCATCTGGTAGTAACAACTGCTATCTCCCAATTTTATTTCCTTATTTGACATTAGATTTTTCTCAGTTGTCTGCATGCTTTCTGGTTTGATTTGCATAGGCTGGTTTGCCAAGGTACATGATGACTACATATGGTCATCCTTTTGGGTATTTAAATATTTTAGTGTCTCTTGTTAAATGAATCCATTGTTTTCAAATGGAGGGGGCATGTGATTATAAATATATGGCTTCAACTTTCATAGTTTCTTAGGTCTAACTTCACTTTTCTGTGTTTAGGTGCTCAAAATGTGGAAGAGATTCAGATGCTTCTGTAAAGATGGAAGACTTTTATGAGCTTGAGTTGAATGTTAAGGGCTTGAAAACTTTAGATGAGAGTTTAGATGACTACCTTAGTGTGGAAGAGCTTCATGGAGATAATCAATATTTTTGTGATTCATGTGGAACAAGAGTTGATGCTACACGTAGCATCAAGCTGCGCTCACTGCCTGACGTTCTTAATTTTCAGCTTAAGCGCTGTGTTTTCCTTCCAAAGGTACTGTATGGGTTACACTTAATTTAGGGCATGCTGTAATTTAAAATTCATGCATTAGATAACATTAGTTTGGCAGAACATAATTAGAGAAGAAAAGCCTTATGCATAGAAAGTTATTTCTGAAAGGATAAATCCTTCATAATTTCTGATTAGATTGACTACGGACGGTAAAAAGAGGCCTTGATCACCAATATATCTCTCAGTATTGAAATCTCTTTCATTTCTTCTATGATTTTATTGACGCACACTATAGGATGAGCTAGGATTGGTATAATGGAGCTATCTCAACTTTTGTCTGTTGTGGTATGTTCACTGGTTGCATGTGACAATAATTATGTATAGTTGTATATTCTTAACTTATTTGCTTATCTATACAATTGTACGATACTATGCATGGCTTATCTGTATGCCATGTAGTGAAACTTTTATTGGCTTAGGAAATTGCATGTGGTTTCTTGACAGCTTTAGCTTTGTTGTATAGAAATTACTAGACTTTACATGATGCATGGTAGAGTTCATCAATTCTTTTTGGTTTAGAGTAATCATGCATGTTTAACATGGAAATTTTTTCTGGGTAACAAAATTTGGTGCTGGATTTTTTTTTTTTTCCGAAATTCAAATTTCTCTTGTTATTGTTTGATATATTTTATTGTAGTCTTATTACTGTGGAGCAGTCTTCTTTATCCAAGGACTCTGTCATCTTCTGGTGCAAAAGCAGCTTCTCAGCATCATCTGTCCATATATTAACCATTCCTTTGTGTTTTTGTTTGTGCTAGTAGACTACCATGAAGAAGAAAATCACTTCTGCCTTTTGTTTTCCGGGAGAACTGAATATGCAGCGGAGACTATCTGAGCCAGCTCAACTTGATTTGATATATGACTTGTCAGCTGTTCTGATTCACAAGGGAACTGCTGTGAACAGTGGTCACTACATTGCACTTATTAAGGATGAGAATACAGGACAGTGGTGGGAATTTGATGATGAGCATGTTTCAAACTTGGGCCATCATCCATTTGGAGAAGGCACTTCAAGTTCTGGTTCAAAAGGTGTTCGTTCTGAACCTGTTGTTTGTCAACCTGCGACAGAACGAGTGGAAGGTGCCAATGAAAATCATGTTGATATTCACCTACCGTCGTCAGAATATTATAATGGTAGTAATGTAGAGAGATTCACATCTAATGATGCATACATGTTGATGTATAATCTTCGGCATGACAAGGACGATAGCAAAAGGAAACACGTGGTTCGTGATGTCAACAGTATGGAAATAGAAAGTGAAATGATTTTTTTTAATGATGACATTTTTCTTCCATCTCATCTTGGAAAAGACATAAAAGAATTAAACAGGTCATATTTGGATGGTTGTGAACAATTCAAAGTAAAGAAGAGTAGAGAACTGGATTTCATTTCAGAAAGGAAACAGGAAGTCCGATCACTTCTCTCTGAGGCTCCTGTTCCATCACTTGAAGAACGATTTTATTGGATTTCTTCGGATTGGCTTCGCCAGTGGGCTGATAAAATTTTGCCATCGTACGTATAAGTTCCTCTTCTACTGTTTGAAGTTTTTTCACCTGTTTCCTGGATTTTTGCTTGTAAATCTTCTGCCATTTCTCGTAGACAAGAATGTTCGCTTTTCTGGGTAGGTAGTTATTTATACCTCAAGACTTCATATGGTGTTCATATTATTCCATTTCTTCGCATTGAGGCCTGTCCCTATGGTATTTGAGTCTTATGGTGTTCATATTATTCCATTTCTTGGCATTGAGGCCTGTCCCTATGGTATTTGAATCTTACCGTTTTGCCTCATAATCTGCTGCAGTACTATAGACAATACATATATTCAATGCTTGCACAGGAAAGTCCCAGCATCAAAAATTGGCTCCATGAAGCGGATCTCCTCCAAAGCTTGGAATAAATTGTTCTTTAAGGTATTTACATGTTTGAGTAAATCTTGGAATTATGTGTGAAGTTTTCGTAATGGTATGAAGTTACTTTTTTGAATTTTTTCATGGCATTCTTTTATATATGTAATTTATTGTCTTTTTGGAACACTTCATAAGTTCTGATTGGCTATTCTTGTGGTGAATGCTTCAAATTCTGTTAAAATTTAATCATATGGAAGCATTTAAAATTGTGGTTGAATTGATACAAGTTGTGAATTTTGGTATGCCTGTGTACTTTTGTGCATTTCTTTGTGCGAGCTGTCTTGTTACTTCCCCCGCCCGTTTCCTTTCTATACCTTTCTCTCTTCTTTTTTTTTTTGGCAGAAGCTTTTTCTTGGTTGTATTGTGTCAGTGTGTATGCAATAGAGTTGGGGGAAGGGGTTACCAAGCTGCTTCCTGTTAATTAATGTTATTGAAGTTTTAGAGAACACAGAGAGGAGAGAGAGGAGAAGTACAAAGTGCACAACTTGTATACCGATATAACTTAATTCTATACCTATGGTAATTGCAAAAAAAGAATCAGAAATTTTTGTGAGCAATGAGTAGACCCTGGACGACAGGGAGGATGGGAGAATCTTATGGTTAATGATGTGATCATGCCTTTGTTGGTTTAACCTTGTCGGTGTATGTATGTATTGTTGTTTGCTTAAACGAATGTGGATTTTTTTCTCAAGTTATGTTCTTTTGGATCATGTTCACATCACCCCTTCTTGTAGTTGAATATTCTTTATTCTGATTACTTAAGAAGTCTGTGAATTGTTTTCCTGTTTTTGTTTCTGTATTGCTTGTCTTATTATTACATATGACTTACTGTGAAATGCTTGTAAATTCAGTACAATGGGGGCCCAGCACTGACCGATGATGACTACTGCATGAATTGCCTTATTGATAGTGCACACACAGTGGTATGTGCTGATAGCTATAGAGATCGAAGAAAATCATTGAAAGGGCTCGCAGATGATGTGTTATCAGGAAAGTTTGTTGAGGGAACATACTATGTATCCAAGTCATGGTATAAGTGCAAATCTTTCTATTGCGTCCTTATTTTGTTTCCTTTTTCTTGTCATGGAAATCAAGCGACCATGAATCATATAGTATGTTTAACTGCATGTTCTTTTCTCTTGAACATGATAAACTAAAGAAGGAACTTTTCCCTTTAACATGCTTTATTTTTATTTCAAATCAATACTTTTGCAAACGATTGCTTGTTCTCTCTCTTTTGCCTTTCATCAATTTGAAATTTCAGTGAGGTTTCTATTTGACTTAGAAATTTGCTGAGGTCATCACTAATTTTAATCCCAAAGCAAGTTTTCCTTTTGTCTTGAAATTGGTTGGTTGATGTCAGAGTTTTGGAATGATGATATTGCATATCTGTTGGAAGTTATTTAGTCTTAGTTTGTTGGTGGGTTTATAGTGTTGATAATCTTTATGTGTTTGCAGGTTGCAACAATGGGCAAAAAGAAAAAACCTTGATGCTCCCAGTGAAGCTGATGGAGGACCAACAGCTTCAATTAGGTGTCCCCATGGGCAGTTGATGCCTGAGAAAGCTGGCGGTGCTAAGCGACTGCTGGTTCCAGAGATTCTCTGGCTCTTTATTTATGAAGATGCCATGAAAGTAAAGCCCGATGATCTATTGGGTTGTTCAACCTTTCCTTTAGACTCTGAAGAGTGCCCAGAATGCAGTGATGCGCTTTCTGAAGTGGCATGCATTGAAGATTCTATAAGGTCATATAAAAAGAGCACTTATTTTAATTATTTAGCTGTAATGCTGACATGCTTGCCCGACTTTCGTTATCTTTGCTGCAGAGCTCGGAAGTTTAAAGAGCGCCAAAATCATGAAAAACTAGCTTTGGGAAAAAGTATTCCTCTGTCTTTGGATTGCACGTATTACTTGTTGCCCTCAACCTGGCTTACCAAATGGAGAAACTACATTAGTGCTAGTGGAAAAAATGCTTCGTCCATTGAACCAGAAATCCTGGATGGTGTCATTGATTCACTTAAATGTGAAAAGGTTAGTTATCATCTTCATTTACCGATGCTTTTACAACAATCATACTGTTGACTCATCTGCAGATAGAGTCTCTTTTTATCTTCATGTTTTATCCTTTCCTTGTGGAAAGAGACTTGATGTGTACAACTCCCTCCATACATTGAAACCTGATCATCTGAATTAATGGAGTTCTATGCAATTGTTGTCAAATTTGTTGACAAATTACTTTTTCCAAAGATGGTCATCACCACTAGTTTTAAATGACTTGCTTCCAGCTTGTGGAATGAATCGTGGTAATGTGATATTAAAACTTTACCTAGAGAGGACACACAATTAAGATGGTTTAGTTGTTTCCATTTTCTACCCTCTCTAATTTTCTCCCAGACATAATGATGACTGTTTAATATGTGTTTTATACAATTTTGATTCAACAGCATTTACGACTACTTGAAAGGCCTCCTGACCTGGTTTGCAAACGTGGTTCTATTTATCAGAAAGGTTCTGTGGTAAGTCTGTGATGTATGTACTTTGTATGTGAACCTGTGTCGTGATATAGTGGAAGTTTTAGCTTATGGTTTGGCATGAAAGCTGCTAGTGGTGATATGGAATCGTTTTCATATGTTATCTTTGATTCTTTTTCATTTTATTTTACTTATTGGAGTCAATACGTGTACAAGTGCTCAAATATTATAATCTTTTTTATTCCCTTTTACCATGTCTTTGGATTCTAGACAGATGGATTGACAATTGTGACTGAGAATGACTGGAAATGGTTCTGTGAAGAGTGGGGTGGCATCAAGGAGAATGGCTTATCTGTCATAGTTCATTTCAGTAATAATGCAGGAAATGAATTGGTTGGGTCCTGCAAAGAGATCCCTTTGTCTGAGGAGCCTTCTGGTCCTCATGATGAAGAAAATAATGAGATTGAATCCCAGCGGCCTGTAGTTAGGACTTTCCCAGAGGTAATTCAAAAGTTCAACTGTTATCATGCCGTGGCAAATTTTGAATTGTTCTGGGAGTCAAACTTTGACTACTTGGAGATATATGTTCGAAAGAGCTACCATCATCAATTTATTTGCTATTTTGCAAATGTCGTCTATGAGGGATATATTTTTAGTTGATACAATTTACTTTAATAATTCTTTTCAAGCTTAATCTCTTTTCATGTGATCTTTCAATTCCACTAGATATGTAAGGATTGCATTGGAGAAAGAGAAAGCTGTGAGTTGATGCAGAAACTCAATTATTGTGACAAGGATATATACGTATTCCTTGTACGTGGAAAGGAAGCTCCAAGATCAATTTTGGAGGCATCTGAGTCCATGTTTGAGCCAGATCGACGAGCCTCAAAGCGCTCTAGGAAGACCAGGAGTTTCGTAAATTTGAAAGTTTCTGCTTCAACATCCATATACCAGTTAAAAATGATGATATGGGAATCTCTTGGGGTAAGCTATATTGACTGTATATATGAATAAATATGTAATTTGATTTTCAGTATTCATTATAAAATTTTATACTATCTAAAAGTGTTACATCGTATTTGAACTGGGAGAATTTTTTGGATGCCTTACTGCAGATTTTCTGAAATAATTATGAAAATATACTATCACATGGTTTCCCATTAAACTTCACTATCTTTATGGCCCTGTTTGGTATTGTGTTTCAACAGCTATGCAGCACCAAAGTGTTTGGTAAACACCAGATGTTGTAGTTTAGAAGCTAAGTTAATATTATCCCTTACTTATATGATGAAAAACCTATGATATCTTTATTACTTTGTCAAAATTAGTATTTAAAAGTATATTTATCATACACTGTCAACTTCTATTTCATAGCTACAACTTTTTTCACAACACCTCAATACCAGATATGGCCTATTTCACCTCAATTTTAGTTGCTTATGGTTTATTGTACTCAAGTATTTTGAATTTCTGCCCTTGGAAATGTTAATTTCATTAATTTGAGCAAAAATGACAGTTAATTTGCAGAACATAAAGTTGTAATTTTTCTTCTTTGGTTTTGACCTAGCAAGAAAATATAACAGTCGTAATTCAAACTTTGTTTCTTGTTTTTTGGTATGACAATATTTGCATGTCATGCGATTTCTTTAGCAAATATTTAATGTGACTTGTATTTGAAATAATCTCTTGATAATCTGCTATATCTTTTAAAATTTTCATGCCTGCATTCACCAAAGTTAACACATTACTACTTTTCTGTCATGCGTCTATTAGATAATCAATGTTTTTCATTGTCCAACACCGTGCACATTAATGCCATCAAAGCTTGTTAGATAAGCTATTACGAACATCCTATCAGAATTTGTCTTGTTTCTACGGACATTATGTAACTAAGTCAATATATGCAGGTTGTAAAAGAAAACCAGATACTTCACAAAGGTCAAAGAATAATTGACCAGGAATGTGCTACTCTTGCAGACTTGAATATATTTCCTGGTGATAAGCTTTGGGTGCAAGATTCAGAAATACATGAGCATCGAGATATAGCTGGTAATTAGCAGTTTTATTCTTGTGCTGGTTTTTTCTTTTATTCTTTTTTTTTTTCTCCCTCTAGTGAAAATTATTTTTCTTTGATTCTCTTTGCATAACACATCCTGATTTTGATTCTTTATGCAGTCTAGAATTTGTCTGCCATATCATATTCTTTACAGTGAAGATTTTACCTCCTATGTGTTGACATATTGATGTTCTTGATACAAATGTATATCAATAGATTTATGCGAAATGATGTGATGTTAGCAATTAAGCGTTGTGGGTATTTTTAATATACATGTAACATGATTTCAAAATTTCAAAATAAGTCTCAAAGAAATTGTAGAGAGCACGATGAGCAACGTTGTTAAAGGTCGTCGAGAACAGTTAACACTAGTCAAAGGTCATGATACTGCATAAATTAAATTGAATCTCACAAGGTTGCTTGCTCAATTGCACTAGCACGTTTCCAAGCTGGGACCATCTCGTAATATAATAGTGAATATCTTGAATGAAGCCAAACTGTCTATGCCATGTTCAATGAAGCCGTGAGGATTCTATATTATTCAAAGTTTCTAGTGATGTTCTTAAATCTTTTGAGTATACTTTCACAGTGGCTCAGAGCAGATAATTGACTCTAGACATGAGTGCTTTAATTATAAAATCTAAGAATTTTCATCTGTTTTGGTACTCTAGTAAAGCATGTGGCCAGTTTTATTTTAAAGTAGAGCTTAAATCGCTTTTTAAGTAAAGCTTTCCATTGTCCTAACCTGCTTGATGATGTTCTACAGATGAGCTTTCTGACCAGAAAATGAATGTGCAGCATGTGGAAGAAGGATTCCGGGGAACGCTTTTGACATCAAACCTCTCATCCCAAGTTGTTTGAGAAGTATAAGTTGCTTATTACATCCAAGTTTCTGTAGATATTTATGCTGCGAGTGTAAACTTTTAATATTTTAACCTGCAATGGGAGGTAAGAGTCCCCACCCTGCTCCTTTTTTTCTCAAACTTGTTTTCTCTCTCTTTCTTTTCTTTTTTTTTTTTGATTGTATTTATAAGTTTTAGTAACGAATATTTGTATTAGGACTAGTTGACATGTGTGGCTGTATTTGTGTTTCTTTCCAGTTAATAAATACCTTATTGACACATTGTAAAAGGAAATTCTAGGGCTAATCAAATAACTTAATTGAAACAGCTGTACCTTTTATAAAGAAAATTATATGCCAAGTATGTTTCTTGTCATGACTACATGTGTAAAAGAGAGACATTGACTTCCCCGTAGTCCCTATCATTCTCTTTCTTCATTCCACATTTAAATCACGGTTGCTATTTTATAAATAAACAACTACAACTTTAAATCAGCCCATTCATCTGAATGCCTATGTCCAAATTATGGCAAGTTGTTCTATGTGAGCAGGATGCTGCTGTGAAAAGCATGTATTTTGGGGTGGGATCTTCCCTAGATTGAGAAAAAGTGAGAAGTTGCAAGGAAGCTAATAAGAGAGAGAGATAATGAGTTCATATAATAGAACCATGCCTTGCTTTTTTACCTTTTTTTTTTTTTGGTTTTTCAGTATTTCTGGGAAATTATACAAACTGTTAAGGTTACCATACTAATTGATATGGTATTCAAATATAGGAAGATCGTGCATTCTAATGTTATCCATATTGCTGCTATCTTTGTAATATTATATTCACGTATCTTGTAGCTTAGTCATTTTCTTCTTTCAACCAGCCTGGCTTGTAGCCGTTTTTGCATTGCCTATAGTATACGACCTTTGTTAGTCTTTATATTTGAATCTTAATTTTTCAGTGGACATATCATTAACACTCCTAGCTGCCGAAACAAGGGTGGGTTCTGAAGTAGTGGGGTACTTGTCATAAAACTCGGTGTCAGAAATTATTGGTGTAACATACTGTAGGGAATTCTGAGTCTCTCGTGAAGGCTGTTTAAGTGATGTCACTCAGCAAGATATTATCTTTAAGGACTATATAATTGAGCAGATGCAATTTACTAGTTTTATGTTATGCATGGATTATATGTTGCCAGCTCTCCACTTAGCTTTGAAAATTATTTTAATAGGTTATCCATGAATGCTTGTTTGCACCTTAAATGTCTGTTGGAAGGGGTGAGTGAAGATGTATTTGGCTGTCATATTCTGTTTAATGCATTATTCTGGAATTCATGAACAAGGTGGTATGGGGTACGTTTGAACATATCTGATGTTTCTTTGGTTTATGATGAAAATTAATTGGGCTATTATACCTAATGTGGAATGTCACATGTTTTTATTGGGAATTAAAGTTGTAAAGCAATGTTTTAAGAGCTTTCTGAATTTCGTTTTGTTAACCATATTCTCTTATATTTCAACAGATCTATTGCTCGAATGCAAGGTTTGTGAACATTTGTTTTCTCTGGAAGGGCTGGTTATATTGTAAATATAGAGCTCCGCAGCATTTTGTAACAGTTGCATCATTATTTGGCACTTCAGGAAGATGTGAAACATTGGAATTCTCCTGCTTTGTCGTAACTTTTGTAAGTTTTGGATTGGAGCTTAGCATTTGGCTATGGACGATATTGCCTTGTTTATTAATCTCATGTACATTCCATTGTTCCAGGTCCCCATGAATGTAATAGGTATTCTGGACATTCTTCCTGTTTTTTAACGGAAAGTAGTACTTCCATTCAACAAGTGAATATAAATAATATTTGTGCTAGAGATGTAGCCAGCCATAAAGATGAGATTACATAGAAATCCATGGCAAACTAAACCAGTATGCGTACAAGTGATTTGCAGTATTGTTGATGCTTTGACTGCTTCCTTGTGCGTAACAAGCTCCAAACCTGGATAAATTAATGAATTATTAATTTATCGATTATTTAATATCTCTTTTAATTAATAAATTCTATATGGTCTCCACTCTATTAATTTATCTATTAATTTATAGAGGTTCTACTATATTTTTTTAGATTTGAGAGTACAAAATTTTCATATCTACCGTCAAATGGCAGCAAAAGAAAATCTATTATAACAATAATTGGTAAACCAATGCACCCAAAACTGCCCCCAGTTGACCACTTACATTCGAGCCTTGGGGAGGTTAGGAGAAAAAAAAATTATTTAGGTTCAGCCTACTTTTTGACCTCTTGAAAGAAAAATAAAAATAATGCACCCATGACCATCACGAAGAAATCACCCTGACAGAGGTCCCAATAGCTAAGGATCTATTGAGAAAAAAAAAATTAGAAACTTTAGGGAAAAAAAATGAAAATCTCCGCCTGATAGATAAGAAGAAGAGACGTGAAGGTATGGCTGCAGACAAAGGGGGGCAGAGACAGAGAAGCGTAGGGCAGCTGGCGAGAGGCCTCGACATTCTCTCTTCACTAAAACATATAATTGTTAATTGTGACATATTTTGAATGTCACGTTTTAGTTTCCTTACCTGAGGTTTATTGTAATTCCTTGACATTCCTGTAAGGACACAAAAATATGTTTGTTCGAACTAGAGTTATTTTTATAGATATCAGTCAATTTAGAGCAGTTATATGTGTACAGAAGACTAACAGATTACAGATTTTTCCACCACTTTAATGCGAATAATGGTAATTGTATTAAAAATAATACGGAGCACATTTTTGTGTCAAAGATGTGTTATTTTTTGTCTCAAGGTTTAAATGGGCTTTTTGAAAAAAAAATTAAGTGGAGGTAATATAGTTACTTTAAAAAATAAAATTTTTATTTTCACCTCTCTTATGAGAATAGAAATTTTAATAATCATTTTTTATTTTAGATGAGTCCGTCACTTAATTCTCATTCCACCTCATATTTAGGTAAATAAACACATTATTTATTCTTATTTTTTAATTTTCATTCTCATTTTCATTTTCAATAAATAAACACACCATAACTGACCAACTAAAAGACCAAAATGCTCTTTTGGCTTCATAGAAACAAAAACTGACAGTTAAATTTTGGAGAACTACTGGTTAATAACTCATTATTTACCGGCACATAAGGCTAAGTATATAAACAATATAACATGACCAAATTATCCTTACAACATAACAAATTGATATTGCCAAATGACAAATTAAAATTTGTGTTTGTGTATCAAAAAATTTTAATTTCTTCCTCCAATATTGTCGTTGAAGCCAACAGTTATTTGCTTCTTATTTACATTTCAATTCCAAACAGAAGCATTCGTCTAGATTCACATGTCAAACCATTGCCCTCCTTTCTTTTTCATCTCAAGCTTTACACACCATCTTATCATTCATTATTTCATTTCATAAACTCAACACTAAACACTTGTACATCTGTGAATTATTACAGCCTAAACACACGAAATCCTCTTGAAAATATGGTCCAATTTGCCACATAATTAAATTCATTCACTTAGTATGTTTATGATGTCATTCAAATGAGTCAATAAGATGCTTTCCCACAAAAAAAAAAAAAGGCAATAAGATAATGTAAATGAAAACAAAGTAACTGTCACCATCATCTTGGATAGTGTTCTGTGTATCATTGACTGTGTTAGCTGCTGTAGTCTTTTAAGTCAGTGTGCCTAGAGCAGTGCTAGCGTTAGTCGCTTTTGGAAGCGACTCACGCAGTCGCTGCTTCCAAGCCCTACCCCCTCCGCGCTTTTTTTAATATCCCATACAATTTGTGATTAAAGAAACCCCATATTCTTTATGTTTAATTACTTTATTACCATTTCTTTCGTTTTTTTGAAACATTAACACTTACATAAGAGTTTAAATTGACTACAAATTTGTTTTACATGACAGTAACAACCTAACATAAATATTTCTTACTCAAAATTTTATTTTTCAGACATAAGATTCAAAGAAAAGAGACAGCAATACTCCATTATTACTTTTCCACTTCTCATTTTTAAACCCTCTCTTTTATTACGATATTTATAAATAATTTAATTTTTTTTTTGTGCAGTTAATTGATCCTCTTAATTTTTGTTGGAGTAGATTTAACTCGTTTGAAGCTCAAGTTTTGATTTAAATATTAAAGTTACTTTATATAATTGATTTCGGAGATTCAAGTAAAATTTTTTTCATTATAAATATTAATATTTAAAAAGTCATTTTACTTGTATAATTTTGTTAATAAATTCAATGTAGTAATGACTCCATATGTTTATTCATAAACCTTAATTCTTTTTTATACTTCTTCTCTAGTCCTAATCAATGTTTCAATATAAAAAAGTATAAATGAGAACAACTGGGTTCTACTCATGAAGAAGGAGAACAGTAGGACTATAAAAGAACACTGACAAACATTGTTCTGTGCAGTAGCGGCGAACAGTGAAGTTGGCAGCAAACTTTAACTTTTTTGAGAGAGGCTCGAGGGGCTGAAATTTAAAAAAAAAAAAAAAAAAGTATACTGTAGTTGTTAGTTTTTCATTAAATGGGCCTGAAAAAATTCCCGTCCCTGACCCCATTTAATTTTGGGTTTTGGGTCTATCCAAAATCTGACGCAGAAACTAAATTTCATAATTTTTGTGGACTTATATCTTATCTGAATGAGTCGCCCACCTCCACTAGTCTTCCTTCAAAGCTTCTTCTCTATATTAAAATATTAAATTACACTTATGATGCATCATTTTTTAATGAAAATTAATAATTTAGTGGGTAAATAATAAATTTTATAAAATTAAGGTAGATGAATAATATAACTTAAAAATATTGTAATATGTTTGATAACTTAACAATTTGAAAGTATATTGTTTTTTAATTTTTAAGCAAAAAGATCACGGGCTAGCGATTCATGGCTGCTCGCGGCCTCCCTTGCCATGGGCGAACAAGATGGGCCATTTGACGCGCATCAACGTTCACAACGGCAAGTAGACGACGTCCATCTCTGGGTCGTCGAACAAGGCCTCATAGGAGCCGTAGACTTTGGCATCGGGTGGAAAGTTATTGGCTTGCGAAGTGGATTTCTCACAGCAAGCTGTGTTGAATCTGGACAATCTGATTTATTTTTTGCAACCAACTTTGGAACTTTCTTCTTCTTCTTTTGTTTTGTATAAATGGAATATAATTTATCTATTAATTCTTGTAATTCTCAGTTGATTTATTAATTCTTACATTATTACATGTTCTTATAGGTTGCAATGTAAACTTTCATAATTTGATGATTTTTATTGTTTCAGTCTCCAAAAAAGGTACAACTTTCTGTAGTGATTTTTTTCACTTGACTTGTATTTTTATTTTCTACACTTTTTTATATATAATAATGTTTTAACGTACTTATAGAAATAAGACTATTAGTGTCCCTTTATTAAGTATATTTATTTTTTCTACCATGAAATTTCAACGTTCAATCCAAAATATAAATTTTTTAATTTAGCCCGAAATGTTTTATAAAGTTTTGGGTTTACCCCTAATATTGGATACTTACACAGTGGAACAGTTACAAAAAACAAAAACAACTATGCAATATTATGTAACCCATTGGGAATCTTTAGAGAGAGAGAGAGAGAGACTGAGAATTAGTATTTGATCGTGTTTGAAGCCACCACCGGAAGAAATATGGCTGATTTACCTCTCCTAAATTTGAAGGAAATGCAGAGTGCTTTTTCCATTTTCTTTTAATAAGTGGGCTTTGTGGGCCAACTGAATAGTGAAGGTGGTACGAGCGTGAGCCCAAAGTAATGGGCCACACGACAACAAAACTCAAGAAACTGGTTGGCTTACGGTGAAATGCATACCTGGAGAAGAAGAAAGACAGGACAGGATACGGAAGTGAAACATCAGAAGAGACGTGAGATATTGTGCTGTGAGGAGTAGAATGGTTGGAGTGGGTAATGGCAGAAGAATAGGAGGAATATCAATAGCTTTGTGGTCATGCAATTGTAATAGTAATAATTATTTAGTATTTCCTTCATCAATTAAATTAAAATCAGCTGTTGTTTTTGGAGTGTCTCCTCCCAATTCCAATCCCTGGGCCGGGGCTGCTGTTTTCACGACATTTCCATTTCGCTCCGCAAACGAGAATAAGAATAAGAAGGCGGCGAAGGCGAAAGCAACATCAGCAAGAGTGGGACTGGGGCTGGTGAAGGAAAAGAGGAGAACTCGCTCTACCAAAGATTATGACTATGAATCGATTATTCAGCAGCAGCAATCATCACACATCCCAGTGATGTTGGGTGAAGTATTGGACGTGTTCTCATCGTCAAGGACAATTACCTCTTTTGTCGATTGCACTTTGGGAGCTGCTGGTCATTCCTCTGCGGTCAGTTTTTTTTTTTAGTAGTAGGTTTTCATTTTCCCTGCATAATTTTTTTTTTTTAACTTTTACTTGGCTTGACGCAACAGATCATTCAGGCCCACCCTGAATTGAAACTTCATATAGGTGTGGATGTTGATCCTTCGGCACTTGCGAGGGCTCGAGCTCATCTCAATTCTTTGTTGCAGGGCCAAGCTCATCCCAACCTGAAAACACATACTTTTGTGAAAAACTTCAGACATATCAAATCCGTGCTTGGTCAGCTTGATGAGAATATATTACGCTCTGGAGTTGATGCCATCTTAATGGACTTGGGAATGTCATCAATGCAGGTTTTGCTCCGCTCGGCTCTGATGGAAATGTTGTTGTCTCCAATTCTTATTTCATTCTTTTCTATTTGTTATTTGTTTATGCCTCTTTCATGTGGATGAATGTTACTTATTTTTAATCCCCGGATTATTGACATTTGAGTTGATATTCTTTCTATTCCACTTTTGCATCCTCTTTTCTTTAGGTGAACAACCCTGAAAGAGGCTTCAGTGTGCTTGGCGATGGACCTCTTGATATGAGGATGGATCCTCAGGTAACCACTTCATACTTTACGTCTACAAAAATACATTACCTTCTGCTAATGGAATTCTAGTGAAATCCTAATAATCCAAGCTGATGGTATATTTACACCTTATATAGAGGTGAACTGGCTCAGCATATGTTTAGGACTGCTTTACTTCAGCTTAATTTTGAAAGCAGGAGCGCTAAAGATTCCATCCCGCACCGGCTGTGGATTGAATATACAGCATCTCAATCCTGAACATGCCCTTACGCTGGAATAATCTGCTTCAGTTTCTTCCTTTCTTTTTTCTCCTCTTGAGCATGATTCATCTATGAGTCTAGAAGTATAGGTTAGTTTTGTTAGAAATCAATTGTGTAAACCATGTGATGTGAGGGGCCAGCTTATTATTCAATCAACTTAGATAGATGGTTATTGATAGGGAAAGTGAAGTTTTTAGTTCTTTGGTCGTCAACAACTGACCAGATAACAATCCCATACTCCATGATAGGAGGTTTAGTGCATCTTGTTTCTTAACAGAACTTGTGTCCTTATTAATCTTTTATTAACCCTATCAGGTATAATTGTGGCATGAACTTATACAATTGATACTATTATTTATTATGCTTATTGATAGATGTGAATCAGTTTTCTGAGATTGTTGAATGTGTTTGTTTGTTTGTTCGTGGCTTATAGTGTCGTGCACCAATTAGGTAGCTTGCTTGTGGAACTGTGGAGAAAAATAAAAGTTATGATGATTTGGTAGTCTCAAGAGGGAACATCATGTTCCCTCTGAGATAAGAGGGACATGATATTGATTTACCTACTTTGATAACACCTTTACGTCAACTTCCTACTAGGTTTTGAGGGATCTCATGTGTGATTAAGGTCTTACCTTTTCATGTTAGTGTTGTGCCGAAGGGCTGGTATGCTTGCTTGCCTCAAAATAATTATTTTTTTCTTTTCCCCCCACTGAACTGATTGTAACAGGCTTATTTCAGGCAAGTCTGAAAGCAGAAGACATATTAAATTCATGGCCAGATGCTGAAGTGGGGCGAGTTTTGCGGGAGTATGGAGAAGAAAGCAACTGGCGTTCGCTTCAAAATAAAATAGCTCAGGCTCGCCTTCATGGTGGATTGCATTCTACTGGTGAACTTTTAGATCTAATTCAGAATGTGACTTGTGGGATGAGAGGTAGGTTTTGGTCATTTATCTGTCTCTTGCCGTTCTCTTATGTAGTTTAGCTTACCTATATGAGAATAGAACATTCACAATGTAGTTCTATTTCTCTCTATGCCTACTGTGATATTCCATATTTATATACCTCTGCCTAAGAAGAAGAGGGTTTGAACTTTGTCCTCAGTGGCAGTCGCATAGGGCAATTGCATTTTGAAAAGAACTGATGAATAGCAGCTTATCACCACTGGATTAATACTGATTGTTGATTGATTCCTATAGGACGTAGACAAGGTTGGATAAAGACAGCTACACGCGTGTTTCAAGCTCTGAGAATAGCAGTGAATGATGAACTCAAAACTCTGGAGAGTTCTCTCTATGCTTGTTTTGACTGTCTTGCTCCTGGGGGTAGGCTTGCTGTTATCTCTTTCCACAGTCTGGAGGATAGAATTGTGAAACAAACATTTCGCAGCATCATTGACCATAACAGAGAAGATGTGGAGGGGAGTGAAGAAGATTTGAGAAATATCAGAGATGACATCAATGTAAATGAAACATGGATTAGACAGATAATACAAGGTTGGAATGGAAAAATTCTCACCAAGAGACCGATAACACCATCTGAAGAGGAGGAAAGACTTAATTGCCGTTGTAGGAGTGCTAAGCTCAGGGTGATTCAGAAGATTTGAAGAGGAGTTGAACAGAAGCTTCCTGAGCCTGACAAATCGAGGAAAAACCACCAGCCAACATATTCTGTATCATCAAACTACGCCTCTAGGTTTGGTGTTCCACCATCCCATCATTTCTATTGCCATGTCTAATGTAGGATTCATGAGTATGTATAAGAAAATTTATCAAGAACAAACTATGACTTGACTTGGTTACTGAAATTCCAAGTGTGTATATCTTCTGTTTTCCATATACACAGGTGGTATAGACTATAGACTATAGCCGTGAATGTTGTGAATGAGCGGACTCTGCCTTCTGTTCTCATTTCGGACTCTGCCACAAAAAATATATCAACAATGATACTTACACAAAAAGTAACACAAAAAATAATACACCATGACCCCAAAAATAAATAAATCAATAAATAAATACAAGACAGAAGAAATTTATTACAAGAATTTTTTTTTTTTTGGGTCTTTTGTGCCTCTTATACTAAACTTTGTGTTATTTTTGAAATATATATCACCATTCAAAAAATATTTGTACAATAAATGCAATTCGAACCCAAACATAGTATAACTCTTGGACTCTCCAATAATTGCATGTTAAATATTTTTTTTTTTTTTTTTAATGGAGACTAGAATTCTTATCATTAGAAACTTCAAAATCTACAAATAAAATGGGATGAAAAAGCTTTCAATTTTCAAAAGAATCAGAACAACTCAAAAAATTTTTGCCAGATTACAAACTCCCAAAGACATGATGAATTCAAAAAATATGCTTTAACACCATGCATAATGGAATCAGAACAACTCAAAAAATTGTTGCCAGATTACAAACTCCCAAAGACATGATGAATTCAAAAATATGCTTTAACACCATGCATAATGAATTCAACTTGACAATCAACAGAGATAAACTATTTTCACTACCAAACTGTGAAGACAAAGGGCAAGACTATTGTCTTACGGAAAGTAATAAGGATGGCAATATAACTCGGACGAGGATGAAATTGGATAATCTGAGCCAGGTCTAGAATTAACTTAATGCGGAATTCGAACGCAACTTTATGAACTCGGACATATTTGGATCTGGGTTTATGTGAACCTACAGATCTGAAACCTAGACCTGTACATCTTTATTTTAATAATAATTTTTTAAAGATTATTTTTAATATAAATAGAAAAGTTTAAAAAAAAATACAACCCCAGTGCCCTAGTTTGCCATTCACGACCACACTTCTCAGTTCTCATCCTCATCAATCTTCCTCTGTTAGAACCGTAGTAGTTTATATTAATTTCTTTCCTATTAGGATTAGATTGTTTATTACAATTGTGATTTTAGAATTCTAATTAAGTTAAAATTTGGATTGTGTTGAACTACTATTAGAATTAGGATTGTGTTGAACTACTATAAATAAGTAATTCTCATTATGTTTTGGAGTAAGAAGTAATATAATTAATTTCAACCCCTCTTCTCATTATGTTTTAGAATAAGAAGTAATATAATTAATTCCAACCCGATTTTCTTTTTCTCCTTTGAATTCTTGAATTCTTCATATTTTTTCTCTTGAATTCTCTGATCACAACCTTAGAACCCTACCATCTGCTGTCAGAACATATCCTTCCTGCCGCCAATTTTTCGTTTTCCGTTCAACCAAAAAAATATAAAAAAATTCCAGCATCCAAGCTTCTGCCAATATCCGTTGACTTTGACTTGAGGCTTGAACCCACCATCCACACTTTTTCCAGCAACTAAACTTTTCGCATCGTGACTATTAAGGAGCTTGAAGTGAAAAACGAGTAGTTGTCTCAACAGTTTAATGACAAGGTTGCAGCCATCGATGAAAATGTTACAACCTCAGCTAAGCAGAACACGATCTTCAGGAACTCATGCACGGCATCCTGTAGGAATTGAGCTAGCTGATTAAAAGCAAAAAACCAGCTATTGATCCCCGCAAGTTGATAACGGATCAATACAGTTGATAGGTTTACTAGAGGGGACCTCTGCTCCTCAAATAGTAAGCGCTACCTAACCGCCTATGAACCTGCTGAACACATTGGATATAAGGAGCTTTGTTTCAACTGTGACAAGCAATTCAAGCTAGGGCATCACTGCAAACACCCTCAACTATTATTTTAGATGTTGATATTCCTTTTCACAACCATCCAAACCCACCTGGCCATCATTCAGATTGGAAGATATCGGTTATTAAGCCTAGGTAACGGCTTGCGGCCAAGCCTATTTTAAATGGTGGGGAATGTTAGAATTGTCATAGGTTATTTTAATTTCTTTCCTATTAGGATTAGATTTAGTTATTACAACAATTATAATTTCGGATTCTAATTAAATTAAAATTAGGTTTGTATTGAGTTACTATAAGCAAGTGATTCTCATTATGTTTTGGAGAAACGAGTAGTAAAATTAATTCTAACCTCTATTAATTCTTCTCTATCCCCACAGAATTCTTAAGCTCTTCATCTTTTCTCTCTTGAATTCTGTATATCAAAACCTTAGAACCCTATTATCCTCCATTCCTTCTTCACTTCATCTTGTTCCAAAGCCAGGTACTGGCAAAACTCAGTGAATAACAATTCTTTGCTCTTCTTCATAACTTCTTCTTTTTGGACCAAATGGCTGTTTATTTTTGCCACTTCTGTTGCCTGCATCACTGAGCATATTGTTCTTCTTGTTGTTGCTGAAGGCACAGAGGATTTGGGTTTTGGGTCTTTTGGGAAGAATAGTTGGGTTTGTTAAGATTAAGGAATTAATATATGTGAAGCAAAGCAACAAATAAGCGAAAGACTTATCAATTGTTTTCTGTTAAGGTTGAGACTTTGGCATACTCTCAGCAGCAAATGGATTTCTCTATTCAATTAGCCTCCTCCATCTTCAAGTTTCAACATTTTTCCCTCATCGTGGCAACCAACTAGCCTTCAATCCGTGTTTGAAACCCGTAATCTGGGAACCCGGATTTGACCCACAGTAAAAAAATCGTCATACTCAGGTCGGGTACATTGAATCAGTATCTGAGTCCAGTGTCCAGAGGGTGAAATCTGGATTTTCCATCCCTAAAAAGTAATATCGTCCAATAATTTTTCACTGCCACTATTCGACCATTAGAATCTCCCTATTAGAGTATAGACAATCGCCTCTATCGAGCGTGTTATCCCATTCTGAATACTAAAGCGAAACCGTCAAAAACTTCATTGGACAATAACCTTAAGGAAGTTAATAAAACCTAATAAATAAAAATAAATAAAAATCGCAAGAAAAATGCCGATAAGAGAGGAAAATTCCCCTTTGCCCCTCGCGATGGACACTTTATGTGTTTAAATTTGTAACTTTGCTGCTTGTGGGTAGAAGATGAAGATAAATAATTTGTTCCTAGGGAGTTTGCTTTTGCACTGGTTTTCGAGAGGATTCTGATATAACAGTTTGTGTAAATAATCAATCTCAAAATTTAATAATGCGTCAAAATTATATATATGCGATTGGAGTCATTCATCCACTGAATGAATAATTGATTGAATAGAATAGCTTTGTGTTTAAAAGATTGACTTGACTATTCCACTTCAATATTGTGTAAATCTACCTCACTTCTAAAAAATATTTATAATAAATTCACATTATTTTTAATAAACAAAAATTGATAATAAAAAAAATTTACAGTTAATCAATTAAATCTTTCTTATAACTTTTTTCTTATTTAGGTTTATTTAATCATCTTTGGCCATTCAAGTTATTTTGAAGTAAGTTTTATTTAACTATTTTACTCTTTGTGACATAAAATGAACAAATTGCTCTACTAAATATATGTTCTTGTCTCTAATAGGTTTGATACTTAATTTTGTAACTTATAATATAATATTTCTAGATCAAATTAAATAATTTTCAATACCCTACATATAAATTAGATAAATTTTATAGTCTGATAATGTACATGAGCATTGTACTATAAAGACATTATATTAGTTTAATTAAATATTAATAATCATATTAATAAAGTAATATTGACACATCATTTAGAAATAATGAATTTTTTGAAAAGAATTAAAGTAAATGTTTTGGTATATTTTATAAGAGTAAAATAGTCAATTTAAACTTAAGTTAAAGCAATCTTAATAGTCAAATATAATAAACAAATCTAAGTGATAAAAAAAAAAATTAATTATACCCCTAAAGGTGTGGTCGGGTTGGTAACGATAAGGAGCTTGTAGCTGTTGACCATCCCGGTTCGATACCTGAGAATAGTAAGAAAAAAAAAAACTATTTAAGCTTTGCGCACCCTCTTACTAAATAAATAAATAAATAAAATAAAATAAAATTAATTGATTAATTCTCTACAATTCTACATTAGTTGAAGTTTTAAAAAATTATGTGAGTTTTTTGTAATTATTTTTGGCAAGTAAGACGGTGGAAACTGGCAATAGCGCCTTTTTTTATCTGATAAAAAAAAAAAGGCACATGTGATTAATGGCATTCTTGTAATATTGGCCAATATAACCATGAGAAGCGATTGAAATGAATGCTCTCACTAGTGTTCTAATCTTCGAGGATAACCATTCATCATGAGCTCTCTCTTATCAACTGAAGTTCATTTTATCATCTAAATTTGGCTGCTGAAATTGTAACTGGAAACGTTTCAATTTCAAATTCAAATTTATCTTCTTTTTTGGAAGTGGAATTCTTTGGCTGTGATCCTCCTATTCCTATGATTTATAATTATAGATAAGATTTAAATGAGTTACGTTACTTTGATTACATTCTCTATACATTACTTTAAAATTAGTTTCTCTATTTCACTTGCTTGAATTAGATTACGGTTAAGATGATGACTAGTAATGAGTTGACAGCAATCGCTGGAGGAGAAGCCAATACATCATTTGCCTTTTCAACAAGGTTTGGATTAGTTTGTTTAACGAAATATATATTTTATATATTATATTTGTTTCTGTTTGACTCTGAAGTTTGATTTGGTTTTGGTTTTGGATTGTTAATTCATTTCAAAAACTATATATGTGATTGTTTCAGGAACACAGTTGAAGCCAAATGGGTTCATCAAATAAAAATGTCATCGCCAAATCCGAATGTTAAGAAAGCTAATTTGTCTGCCACAAAAAAGGAGAGAATTAAGTTGCCAATTAATTATGATTATGATGGTAATTGCGGGAGTAAGGCTAAGGCATATCATATTAGTGAATTTTTAAGTCACCCATCTGGGATTCAAGCAATGTTAAACACAAGTGCCCTGCAGAGCTTTCAGTTCCTTGATACCAACACTTACAGGTCCACACTTTATTTCCCCTTCCATACATAACATGACTCTCCTGCTATTTTTCCCTTAGTCAGACTCAAATTGGCAAGGGGGTTCAATACTAAGTATTATTTTTTATACAACATGAGCTTAGCTTACAATTACTAGTTTTTGTTTCTTAGTATCCTCTCAAGTCTCAGGAATTTATATATTTACCCTTTCCCTCTTGCTCTTGGAATTCGTTTTGCCGCTCCATAGATAACGAACAGCCCTGTCTCTTGTGTTTATATATATATATATATATATATCTTTATGTGCCGTTGAGATATAGGACTACATGTCTAGGTGCGTTCTGCCAAAAGTTCAATTTTTGAACTTTGAGGCTGCCCCTGTGATGGATTTACGTGTAACTCCGACAGACAAAGATTGTACGGTACAATTGCTTTCGTGTAAGGTGAGCTCCGATTTTTTACTTGAAATGGTTAACTGAAACAATTACAGTAAAGTAAGAAAAAAAATAAGTCATCATTTTCTGTAACATTACTAGTTTTTAAGTAGTGTATTATATATTTCAATGATAATTAAGCACTTAAAAGTAAAAATCTAGGTAGAACTACTCAATAAGGATTTATTTTCACTGAATGATTTTAATCCCAAAATTCTAAGCTTTTAGGAACCTATCCACTGTAGTGTTTAAACTACAACTTGGCGACCGAATTGATGAGTAGGCTTCTTTTACAGATTCAACAGATGTACCTCTAACTCTGTGATGTAATCTAATTAATAGAATAGGGGATTTGTCTATATCGAAATGGGTTTGATGGGTTTGATATCAGTCAGATGGGTTTGATATCATGATGAATACAATAAATCCTAAAACATTATTATGTGAAAAAGGGCCAATAATAGAAATATAATTCCTACTTCTTATTGAGAAAATTTATACTAGCCAATTAAGATTTATCTTTGTATTGATTTGTTGCTAATCCGGTACGCAGTTTGAAGGTTCAGACATAGTAGAAAGCCAAAATGATCGTTTCTCAGGTACTTATGGATTCATTGAAATCCATCATATATATATTTCGAGAATTATTGTGCATTGGTAATAAATCCACTGTTTTAAGCACTATCAATCTACAAGCTACTCAGTAATAAATTTTTGAGACATGCCTCTAAATGCACTCATCTTTTGTCTTTATTGTAAACTATGGAGAGTCTTTGTGAGCACATTAAGATGAACTTGGCCAAGTATGCATAAAAAATATTAAGATCTGCTTTCATTGCTATATTGATTAGAGGCTGGAGGACAGTTTATTTTGAGGTTTTTAGTTGATTATTTGTGCTATCATTACCTGTGTTTTACCTTCAGTATTATTCCTGATTGAAGCAAGAGAAACCTTTTGCCCCTTGCTTGCTTCAACTTGCAGCATTTATGATCAATCATATGACATGGAGCACGAATGATTCTGAATCCTTTTTGGAGGTCGAAGTGATGTTGAAGTTATGTCTGGAGGTTGTTAATCTACCCACTATAGATCATGATAGCTAGTTGCAAATACTTTTTCGTGTCTATGCAGAAAACTTTGATTTTCCTATTTTTGGACATAATAACTTTCTGTAAGTTCAGATCATTCAGTTTAATTCTTGGACCAAATAGATGTTAATATTTAATTGTTCTTGCACACAGATTTACACTCGGCCATTTTCTCTTCTGCCTATATCAGCTGTTGAGCGCCCAGGAAACTTGTGAGTTTTCTAACTACTATTTTGATTTTAAATATGGAATTGGCAGTTTGACTATATTGAAAGGTTATTTATTTATGAAAAAAAAAATTGGTTTAATTATGTAGTCTGTTGCAAAATGGTAATATTGCATATTGATCAACTGCATTTTTGGCCACATTAGTTTGTGTGCATGTGTCTGCAGTTACATACACCCACAGAGAGGGTGCAGGATGCATCTGTGTATTCATATGATTGAGGGGATCGTTTGATCATTGGCTATTACGATTTTGTTACCAACAAGGTTGTATGTTTAGGAAGGTTCCTTATTTCAGATATCAAAGGAAATATGTTGTGTAGCTGGATGATACAAATAAAAATGTTGGGATCTCTCATTTGTTAAGTTGGATTCTCCAAAACACTGCAGAGATGCGGCGTTATGAGAGAGTAATCTAAAACCAAACAGATTAATATTTCCTATCTGTACACTGTTCAAAGTGACTTGTTTTACGAAACTTCTCTAATATAGTATATGTATTATAGTATAATGTGAAGTTGGGATAGAAATTGTGATCCCTAGCACTATTGTATGCCCAAAATGTATTTGTTAATATTTTGTAGCAAGGTGTCCCTATCATTATATAAGCTTCCTATTTCACAAGCTGCAATTTTGTTTCATAAATCTTGTATTGTATTTGAGCTGAAGCAATTGTATTTACTCATTCATATTGTCAATGTAACTGTTGTGACACGCAGAATGATGCAAGCTCTTGTGGATAGGCTTGTCCCATTGCTTTTACAGCAGTTGCTTCAAGATTACGACAAATGGGTTCAACAGAAATTTGAAGATTTTGCATGAATCCTGTCCGGTCGGTCCCCAACTTTGCTGCTATTTGTGTGTGTGTACTTATATAATAGGCAATATGAGTGGAATATATTGCCATTTGATTAATAAATGCTCCATCAGAGTTTCTAAGAATAAATAATGAAATTTTTAATCCATATTCAAAATTCTTAATTGTTTATATTGATGATGTCTTTATATTTTCTTTGAACATAAAACAACATTTTAGACGTCTTTCTATTGTCAAACAAAATAGATTAGTTGTGTCTAAATCAAAATTCAGTTTGTTTCAAATTAAAATTAGATTTTTTTTTGTCATAATATTCATCAAGAACAATAATACCCATGGACCGATAGCTTTTAATAACAAATTTTCAGTTCAAATTATTGAAAAGATTTAGTTATAAAGATTATCAGGAAGTCGTAATTATGTAGCAGGTTTCTTTATTAATTTGAACAATCTTTGTAAAGCTTTACGCGAAAAATTAAAAAAGAATCATGCTTTGATCTGATTTTGGTTTAGGTCAAAAACATTATGAGAGCTTCCATTGGACGGGTGATTTTGTGAATGATGGGGGTTGTTTCGTTTCATGACAGTTTTCTGGGGATGGTCCTGAAAACGAAAAAATGACATGGTGCTAACAGTAGCCGGCAACGGCACTATAATGATCAAGTGAAAGTTGGAGAAGATGATGGGTTTCAAACCCTTGAATACGAAAAAATTTGAGCATTTGTGGGAGAGAGAAATCTTGCCTTATTTGTAGGACTAACATGATCTTATAAAAGGAATGTCCTTGAGGATATCTTTATATCTTTTTCAAGACATGGTGGGCTGTCATAAGTTGTTCTCTTTCTCAAGTAGGGGCCGTGGGATAATTTTGACTATATACTTAAGTCTTTTGAGCTCTTTAAGGTTGGACATTGTTACCTGTAAGATTGTCCCCACTAACAGCATGCCTCAACCTCTGATTCTAATTGAGTTGAAGAAGCCGTTAACTTCATTGGTGGTGGTTTAGGTAACAGTTGATCTGGCTCCCTCTTTTATTCTTGGTGCATGTGACTGTTGGAGGGGCTGTCATTGTTTCAATGGTTTATCTATTGACATGTGACAATTTTAAGGTGTTTTGAGATATATTTTCTATACTTTTTAGGTGGCTTATACTCTTTTCTTGTGATCGTTCTATTTTACCTTTGTTCTTTCAATTTCCTCTTCACATTTTGTAAGGACATTTTGTGATCTTCCTATTTTCAGCCCCTCCAACATGTTTCAATGGTTATCTACCGACATGTAACAACTTTAAGGTGTTTTGAGATATATTTTCTATACTCTTCAAGTGATGAAAGTGGCTTATACTCTTTTCTTATGATCTCCCTATTTTATCCTTATTCTTTCAATTTTCTCTCCACATTTTGTAACGACATATGGGACACTAGACTACTGCATACGTTTTACACACTAATTACATGACCCAATTATACCACCCAAAATTCCAATCAAAATACAGAGATTTCTTCAAAATAAAAGACGTGCACTAACAAAGTGCAATAATGCAAGGAAATATGAAACCATCACTGGAGTACATAAAAGCTACAAAATAGAGAGACGGAGCAGGCCTTGGACGAATGCCTATGCATCAAAATATTTTCAAAAGTTCTAGTTCTTGTATCCAATTTAGTGCATTAAATCATCTTTGAGATTGTATGATAAAAAATTTATTATATTTTTATTAATTTTATTAAAATTATTATTTAAAAATTATATATATTATATTTTATTAATTTTTATTTCGTAACTATAATTTTTTACTACAATTTTTTTTTCACAGGTCCTAAATTCTGAGTCTATATCCAAGTCTTAAACGATTTGGAGCCTCAAATCTTGTAAGTTTTACTCACAATCAATTTATCAATTTTAATTCAATTTCCTGCTTTCAAATTATTTATTGTTATCTTATGCTTTGATTATGCATGCATATTAATGTATTTCAAATATAAAAATTTGAAAATATGAAATCTGGCTTTTCAAACGAATGATTAAAAACGATCGAGGTACTTTAACGGAAGCTGAACTTGATACCGAAGCTTTATTTATGCGAGTTGATATTTTTTGTTTTGTCATTCCTTTTAATTCCCACTATTTTCTTGGCAGCCAAACAAACAAATAGTTCCCTTTTGAAACCACGGCCACAAATATGAAATCCCAGACAAGGATCTTCGAACAACAAAGTGCACTGACAGGACTAATTGTTTACCAAGTGCAGGTTTCTGGGTTTCTTCACCACCCCTACTTCTCCTCATCTTTTATTAACTACTAGTCAGCAAACCCTTTCAAACAAACGATTATTTTCCACATCACAATCAAGATAAGAGACGATAACTTAGACTGAATATTTAGTTGACAATTGTGAGACAATCAACTGCACCTAAGGGCCTAAATCATTTCTGCTAAAAAACGCATTTGACCTTAGAGTCTAAGGTCAGGATTTCTTAGTCGATCTGTTGCAGAATTAACTAATATATGATAAATATTTCCTTTCACTCCAATACTCTAAACAATTCAAAATTAAGAAAAATTAAAAAAAAAAAATTGTTACCGTGTACTCTCCCAGATCTAATAACCTGTAAACCTGTTATGCGATGAATACCACCATAACATGAAATTTTCATTTTCAAATCCTTTTTACCAAGAAATATATTAAGACGAAAATATATATATCATAAATAGTATTTGATAAAAAAATTAACTCAACTTCCAAGTCACAGTAAAAAATGTTTATCAAATGCTTTAATATTATAACTTTTAAACTACAGTTACCTGACCATAACACCAAACAAGGCATAAATACATGCATAGGATGCATCATAAGAAAATCATAACTCCACAGATGTTCAAGAAATGACATTGTTTTGAAGACATAGCTATTTGGCAGGAACCGAACAGCTCCACATTTGGACTTTCGAGAATTGGAGGTGCGTTATATCATATTTCAAGATCAGCCTAATATCTTGGAATAGTTACTGCAGTTGAAATCAAAGTCTGGATTAAATTTTACACTCTTTTCCTGTTCCTTAACAGCTGAACAGCTGAAAAGATGTTCAACTTCCTCTTGAAATGGTTATCTACTTGTATAAGGTTATAGCTTTCACACACCTCTATCTGTAACTAGTCTTCCAAAATTTGAAAGAGGAAATGCTAAAGGCCAACCCAATACGAACGACCATTGCTGTTGTGAACAGGTGATGGACAGGGAGACGCAACACACCATTCATACCAAACCTGGAAACATTCAGGGTCAGAGATGCTAAGGGTTTAGAGTAAGATCAAACACTTCTAATGCCCATGGAGACTGCTCAGGATGCCTTCTGTGCATTTGTTTTCCTCGATACAAAATAATATGGAAGTAAACCAGTAAAGAAAATGAAGGACAACAAGTGATGGTGCCAATAAATTCTAGACAGTACTAGGAACAATTTACCTTGGTAGAACCACAACAACGCCAAAAATGAACCTCAAGCGGAGAACCAGGTCGAATGCATACCGGTGTCCTCAGTGGAAAGAATATTGCAAACCTGAGCGGGAAAGAAACAAATATTCATGAAGGAAAGAACAGTACCATCATATATCTGAGGTCCCTCTAAATTGCTCAGACCATTTATAAGCTTCATGTTCTATATTACAAATCTGATTACCTTTTATTTACAACTCAATTTATCACAAGTTTGAAGTTAAATTTTGAAAAGTACAAAGTTTCAGAAAACAAATGCATCATGCTGGGCCCAAAAAAATAAAAACTTTGTTCTGGTTACAATGCTGGAATTTGCATCCCAGCATCAAAGTATGACTCACCAAAGCAAAAAAGAGGAGCTAGCATAACTATTAACATGTTTATAAGATGCTATGCAATACTTAAGGAATGATGTGATGGACAGCTGAATGCATACTTCAGACAAACATAAGGAGATTTTAGTGTCATACCAGCTGAACATGTTTGGTGTTGCCGTTGATGGCTCAATCCCTAGATGTACATCTTTGTAAAGCATCGCATCAAAGTAACCAGCGAACCCTATTAATCAGGTATACAAAAATGTCATGCTCAAAATTTGCATTGGGGAATGAATTATCTTTATATAGTATTTCTTATCAAGCAAATATATTGTTTCTCAAAGTAGACAAATTGCAACTAAATTTGTGATTATAGATAGATCAAATTTCAGCTTAGCATCATGAATTTTTGTTGTGGTAGCCATGTTTCCATTGCATGAAAGCACTCCAGTTATCTAACAGATATCCAATCAAATTACATTTGAAATGACACGGACATGTTTATCTTCGTAAAAGCCAAATCCAACCAAAAAATTATTTCAATAGTACAATCAGTTTAAATTACAAAGCACCAAAAATCAATCATCAAACTTTTGCAAAATCAAAATCTGCTAGAAATGTGGTATTTTTCAGAACATTATCTATTTATAGAATATAAAAATCTGGCAACTAACTTATTCCAAGCTTATTTCCAATAACAGCAATTTATGTTAGAAAATCTCATATCAAACACCATGAAGCAAAATCTGTCTGAAAAATAGTCTTCCTAGGACATTAGTTCAATGGTGGCTTCATTACTACATACCGTGCACTATGGCTGACCCAGTATCACTAGGTATCTCAAACCTCAGCTTTTTGTAACGCTGGTTGCTCTTCTTAGTTGAGAAATTCGGATGAGTAAATGTAAAGACCTATTAGCAAACAAGACATGAAATAACCAGCTGAAAAAAATTGAATTCAAGTTTTTAAGAGCAGAGAAAGATTAGCAGAAAAGAGGTCTAATAATGACAACTAATCTTGTAATGCATCAAAAGGAAATTCAAAAGACCAGAATAATCAACAATTATATTCAATAAGTTAAAGACTTACGATTACAGTTAGCAAGATGGATAGAACAAAAAACTTACAGGTTGGGAAGGAGCCAGCCTTGCTACGCTGTGTACTTTGACAACATAAGCAGTTTCAAAGTGCACAACATCTTTATGAGACTTAACCTGCAACGCAAGTACAAGTTTAGATGAAAAAGAAATTGCTTCGAGTAGACACACTTGAGCACAAAGACAAGGAATTACATCATTGTGTAGTTTTGAAGCTGTCACGGGTTGTATGAAACTGGTATACCTGAAAACGTTAATGGTTGGAGAACTTTATTAATCAAAAGAAATTTACACTAAACCATCATCTGTTCATTTACATCGAACGTTATTTCGTTAAGCTCAAAAACATTGCTCACCCTATCACCAAGTCATGCCATGATAAAGAAATTAATTCAAAAATAATTACAAGAGTAACCTATATATTAATGACATAAATTCACAATTCATTCCAAAGACTGAAGCAGTAGTGTAGAGGGTTCAACTCTAAGAGCAATATGAATCATAATAATCCTGAAAATGATTCAGGTATAAAAATGTGGGAACACTCATGATTATAAAGAATAGCAATAATATGTGAAAGGAGATACACTTACGAGGATGGAATTGAGATCCCATCTTGCTTTAAAAATTGTTGGGCTCCGTCCAAGCATTCAGGAGACAGCTCATTGTCTCCAAAAGAGCCAAGCAACTCACTGACCTAAAGGCAGATATGGCAAATGTAAGGAAAAAAACATGCAGGAAGTAGGAGAAAATTAAGAAACAAATTTACCAAATCAAAGTTCATGTACCAAAATGTCAGCTTTCTCAGGAGCATCCCAACAACGCATGTCACAAGAAACTATGGTCACTGTTTTCTCCCAACCCTCCAATCTAACCAAACTCTGCCCCAGAAAGCACTTTGTTACCTCTTAAATACCAGGAAAAATGAAAAAGAATGGTAGGCTTATACTTTTAATTGGGGAACTAAAAAAGAAACACCCTCAAAAAGCAGTCCAAAATTTTGCAATATTCTTTTTGGCCATGAATTTATTGATAGTTCAATATTACAGAGAAATGTACATCCATATCATACAAATAGAAGGAAAGAGAGAGACATTCTCAGGAATGACAGTAAGAAGTCAAGGTGAATTGAGCCTCAATGAATAGGTTAACATGTGGAATCCAAACAAAGGTTTGTTGTGGACAAAAGGACAGGGAGGAAAAGTATCTTTTGATTACTAACAAAATATATGATCTTCGCTATCAAGAATGCTAATGCAATGTAGGCATGAGGAACTGTAGAATATCATTATCAATTGACCTATGATAAATAACTATGAATTAAGATCATTCTAAGATTTTGTGCACTTAAATGAAAAAATCAATTTTATTACGTAGTCAAAGACCCACATGGTATCTTATCGATAACCAAAGGGCTTCTGGAATCTAAACTTAACTAGGCAACAAACAATTGAAACATAATCCAATTTGCTTGCACTGATATTCCAATATGCAAATGCCCTCTGCCACCTTTGGGACACATTATGTTAGCTACTGACGCATAATTACAAAGTTTGCAACACACATGAAGGGTAACAACTGCATTTGGATTTTTCTCCACAGCATAAACTTTCAGTTTGCGTCCTGTTTCTTCAGCTGCCTATAAATAAACAGAAAGAGAAGGAAAAAAGGGTCTGGTTAAAGCAAAGTTGATACATGTAGCATGATTCTCAAAACAAACAAATTAGTTGACATCCCATTATAAAGAAGGTGCAGGGAGAAACCTGCAATGATGCCCTAACAAGAGGTCCTCGCCCAGCTCCTACAACCATCAGTACCTTGCCATGTTTAAAAGTATACCAATGTCATGACCTTTGCATTTTTGAGAAACACCTATGTCTGTGCAATATCTTAGACTATGAACAAAAAATACAGATAATTGAAAAAAGGGTGTCACTGATATGTGAGGGTAGCTTACAGTGGTTAAAGAAGATGCTTCTTCATTGGGAACCCTGTCCACCAAGGCTTTACCAATTGCTCTTTGGTACTAGCAAAACACAAGTACATGCATACTGATCAGAATAAAGAAAGAAAAGAACAAGTTGTCTTTAGAAGAATAGTACTTCCAACAGTCACAAAAAATAATCCAACCTGGATATATTTTACTGAGTCTTTCTCAAATGTCTCATACGTTTGAGCCTCCAGATTGTCCATAAGAGGCTGGAATGAAAGGGAAGTAGTTACAAAATTCGATGGTGCAAAATTCATCAGAAATAATGTGGAACAGTGGATTATATATCTCCAGGAGAGGCAAAAAATTAACAAGAAAAAATAGTTAAAAAATAATAATAATAGGAAGCAGAAGCAAAGAACACTCACTTGCAATGGAGACTGTAAAAAATCCCTGTAACCGAGCTGCAATTAGAAATACAGGGGTCAGAAGAAGACAATAAAACAAAAGATGTCACAGCCCAATCCAGAATTGTACCTCAAAACGTTCTTGCTCTGGAAGGGGGTCCATCCTTTGATAGAGGTAAGCAATATAGTCCAAATATGGCCGCAGGGGATGTCTCGGAGAAACTAGTGGCAATAAAGCTTTACTAAATACAACTGTTTTAAACTACTTAAGAAGTATTGACAGCCAGACACTACTTTAGCAAAGATAGGAACTTGGGAACTTACTCTCAACATTATTGCCAGTATGATCTCCAGTAGAATCCAAGCTCACAATGGGAACACCATGGACAAGTTTTCCTGAAATAACTACCTAAACATACATTCCGAAGGAAAATAATTAGTAAACTGGCAGCTGGCAATAAGAAACATCATAAAAAACGACTGTTAAAAAATTACAGGAAACCAAAGAACTATCTCAGTGTACGGTCATTCTTGATGAAGTAAGAACCGCACTGAAAAAACAATCATAAAGAAGTCAAAAACAATAAGCCTTCCATAGTAATGTTCAGCGCTAGTAGGAGTCTCAACTAAAAAATTGTTAAAGCACTGCGTTCTGCTTAAATAGCATTGGAAGCAAAAACCAATTGCCAGCAAGGTCCCAGAAATGTTATGAAGAACTTTTTTTTTTTTTTTGGATAAAATTACTTTAAGAAATTTATAAGAATAATCAGTCAAGAGAATCATTAAGATACATGGTGATGGTCGCATTTGATAGAAATTAAAAATTAAAAGAAAAAGAAAACTAATTGAACAAAATTGACATCGAAGCATCCCTGGAATTCATATACCTGTATAGAATGGTTAAGAAACCCAGTAATGAGCTTCTGGTGGCGCCGAGACAGGCATGGATAACCCCGTGCATTGGTTAGAAAAGACTGCAAAATCAAGAATCACATCTTTGAATAACGGAGCCAAGACACACTATTAATTGTCTTTGTATAGCCAGGCATCGCCCAATGGAGGATGCAATTAATTAGAATTGCATGAACACAATAATAAAAACCTAAAGATATATTTACATCAGTATGAATTATGGCCGCTCTAACAGGCTCACCAAACCATCGTCCAAGTGAGTTTGCTGAAGGCAGTGAGCTCCTAGTGAAAAAAATCCATTGCATTAAACATGAGTAAATAAAAAACATATCTGGTCAAATAAAGGGTGAAAATCAATGGATCATAATCTATTCAACTTACAGAACATCAAGGGCAACTGACAGCTGACTGTGATGTTCACAAAGAAGACGAAATGAATTCCAGATTTCCCAGGAATCACCCTAGAGGTAAGAACAAAGATTAAAAAGAATAAAAGTAAGCATCTTCAGAAAATGTGTCTTGATAAATTGCTAGTCCTGGGCATATTCCTTTATCAAATGAAATGAATAACTTAACTTATCATGAGATTCTGTTAGGTATATATATACAAAACGAGACTATGTCATTAATAATCCAATAAACACCAGTTCTAAACCTAAATATTTCATTTCCAAATCCACATCATCAAAAGATTACTTCTGAGCAGAATCAGGAAGCCAATAAATTTTCCATCACAAAAATGTACATATATCCATATAATATGACATATCATATATTATACACCCGCACGCGGTTGTACACATGTATACTAAAGATCCTCCATGATAAGATTTGAGCAGAAGTGACTGTACTCACCAAATGAATAAAGTCCATAGTATCATCATCATTCTTCACCAATGGAATCCTAAGCCATAACTTTAAAGAGAGATAACAATGAGAAAAGAAATAGAAACAAAATTGCATTAACAGAAGAAAGGGGAAAACCATAAGCACCTGCATGTTGTTTAGGCTCTGAAGAATCTGATTCACGCACCTAGCGTAATTAGCACATGATGCTCCCTTGGGAGAAGGAAGAAGGCAAGCCTGCAGCAGCAAAACCATAAGCTCTTAAAAGAAGTAGCAAAAGACTTTCCTTACAAGGACAATTTTCATTTTTCAAGTGTAGCATAAGAAATCAACTGAAATCTACTGACAACAAAAACAACAAAAAGCAACAAAATCATAATAAAAGTATAGACCTGCAGTGAAAGATGTGAAGCCCATGCAATTTCTTGCTTCAAAGTAGTTTCAGAATCCATCCGAAGGATCTCGTCTTCTGAATCCAAGTCAATCCACGAACTAATTTTTCCTGAGTAGATTCAAGAATCAACTGAGAGAGTTCACACTTTACCAAAACCACTTTAAGGCAATCAGAACGCACACAAGGATAAAAATAATTCAGAGATATTATGTGTCAGTCACACAATAATATCATTATTCCAAGTTGAATATACACTAACAGTTAAGTCAAACAAAAGCACAAAACCAAAGGAAATTAAGGCAACAAATGAAAAAAAAATGTTAGAAAGACCATAAGGGAACATAACTAAGAAAGAAATGATGTACAGAATTTCATACCCACGACATGACTACTCCATTGGGAAGGGCTCAAGACTAAGTCAGAGCCAGCAAACGGCGGAACAGGTGATCCACCACCAATGTCTTTTTCCATCAAGCTTGGCCGATAATTTGGATCCATCTGTGTCATCAGGTTTTAAAGCATTAATAGTGGTAGTAAGAATTGAAAAATGCAACTGCCGTGGGTAGCCATGTGAATGTATAAGGTTTGAGAGTCACAACATAAAAGCAAATGCAAAGACAAAGAAAATCAATGATGCATACAAGTGAAGGAGAGGATGCTGTGCTTGTGCTTCACCACAGACAAGAAGAGAAGTAGGCAATTAACAAGTTATTGTAGGTGACTATACTGCCATTGAAATGAGACAGAGACATACGATACAAAATTATGTGAATGGTTACCAAAGTCACCGTAATTAAAACTTTGAAAAAAAAAAAACGAATTGCAAGAAAGAGTAGAAGAGGAGAAGAGTAGAAGAAAGAACTAACCAAGGTAGCTACGACAAAATCAAAGCCTCCAGTGGAAAGATTGAAGGATAAAAGGTGAGGCATGTCATCGTTGAAGTCGGTCTCAACTCCACAGTATCTGGATTCGCTCTTATCCCATCCTCCTCTCTCACCTAGCGCCATCTTTCTCTGATGATCTTTCTTTCTTTCTTCTTCAATAATCAACAAAACGACTATACCACCACTCGTGCTGCTCAAACTTCTCAAATCAATAAAAGCAAAGAAAGCCTGCCTATTCTTTATTATTATTATAAGTTACTTTGTGGTGTATTAGTACTAGTATTAGACTATCAGTAAGTGTTGTAAACTGTTGGATGGATCGACTTGGACTGAGCGAGAAGTGCGAACGAAAGTGAGGGAGTGGAGTGAAGTGAAGTGAAGGGAAGAGAAGAGAAATGATGGCAATTATTTTATAAACCCAACAACAGAGAACCAGCGCACGAGGGTTTTGATAGGGTTTTCACTTTTCACTTTCCACTCCACCTCTGTTTTGATCTGCTACTTAATGACGAGTCCAGTACTAACCGTTACTTACCTGCTGCTGTGCCGTTGCACGCAAGGGTGTCTGTAGTCGTGTAAAACTTAGGTAAATACGATTAATTTTAATCGTATTGAAATATCAAATTATAGATATGATCTATTTATTAATAGTATTGACTAATTTAATATATTTCATAAAAAAATAAAAATTAATTTAAAATAATAAATATATTTATATTACTCTTAAAATTAGGTTCTATATAAGTTTACATAATTTACATAATATAAGTTTAATATGATATTGATAAGTTTATAACACAATACAAATATGACAAGAATAATTTATTTAGTGTTTAGTATATATATCAGTAACTTTTTAATAATATTATCTGTGTCATAAACGTATAATCGCGTTGAGGTAATCCAACATAAGTACGACACTGTTATTTATTAAATCATATCGTGTCAATCCATTTATTAATTACGTCAATATTTACCAATATAAATGTATCGTATCATCATGACATGACCTATTTTACAACCTGTAATTAAATGTCGTCTATAACATAATGAGTGGAGCTTTTAACATCCTTAAAAATACATATAACTCCCCTTTGAATTTTATTCCTTAAAATACCCAACTTAATTTTTCAAATACTAACTTATAAGTTAAAATCAATCATCTTATGATTAATTTTTACAATAAAAAGAGTATTTATTTTATTTTTTATTTATAAATGATATAAATCCTAAAATATGAAAGCATTTTGTTCTTCTTATGTAATTTATATCTCCATAATTCTTAATTTTTAAAAGTTTCTCCAAAAAAAAAATTCAATTACAAGATACTGCAAATGAGGTCCCTTCGGTCTAGTAGTTTTTCCAAATAGTTTTTTTTTTTTCCTTTTAACAACAAAGGTTCCATTAATATCAAATAAATATTCACTATCATTATACAGGATCAATACGAAAGTTTATTCCAAAAGATTAAAAAAAACAAAAAGAAAGGTCGGTCAGACAATAGCAATCCTAACGATGCTCTTAAATCTCTTTAGTGTCCTTTTATGTGCTGGTATTATTATGTTATTATTTAGGACTGTTATTTTGCATATTAACTCTTTCAAGCAAGCCTCCATCATAATATTTATTCATTCAAAACTATATATTAACAAAATATATGTAATTATATTTTATGATTAAAAGTACTTAAACCTTAGACAACAGGCGAGGATGCTTTTAATCCAAAAGAAACTTCAATCTACCATCCCAAAACAACACAACTAAAACTAACCCAGATCATTGAGTGAAATAGAATAAAAAAAATCGAAATTTATATAACAACAAATCTTCACACAACGACACCACATAATTTAGAACTGAAAACTATATAATATATATCCTATCTATTTAATTGCAGCATTACTCGCTATCAAGATATTCCAAGTTGCTTATTATATTATGGCATCGAAATTAGTCATTGCATGGCCTTTTGTACTTTATAGTCAACCATGAAATATGTTTGATTTGGGATGGATGTCTAATAAGGAAAGCCCGTCAATGAAATTGATTAGATAAGCTTTTTTGACATACTTGGATATTTATCTATAACGTCTTCCTCCCAGAAATTTCTTCGATGCTCCTGTAGCAATGTTCCTTGTCATCATCATTGCCATTCCCCACCATGCCTATAACTAGTCTAATATTAGTTTATTTGTATTTGATGACGGATCAATCTTAAGCATCCATACAAAACGAACGATGTTATCTGCTTATCTGCTCATTTGGTTTGTACACATGATTGCTGACATAACATGTACAGAGACGCCTTCTGAAAACTGACACTTTCAATCTGCTAAAGAGACAAGACAATGCAACACCCATCTTAATTTTCCTAGCAACTCTAGGCATATACCGATGATACACGTAAGACTAGTTTAGTCTTGCTTTCCTAGTGCTGATGATGATGATGCTGCAGCAAGTAGCAACCGTATTTCGTATGTGCCTAATTAATACCGGCAGGTTTGTTTCACTTTTATTCTTTTGTAGACAAAGCAGCAGTGCTGCCTATTAATAATGGTTGACACAAGTTATATAAAGTTTCAGGTTCACAAGGTTAAAAAGCTGTAACGGCAAGTACGTAAAATGGATTTAGTTATTGTGCATTCCAGGGAAATGAAAACCAAAATATTAAACAGTATTAGTAAAGAATATTTACACTAACATACTGCCATATCCATAAAAGTTGCTTGACAATCATAGCTGAAAACCAAATTAAAAGCATGAAAATTAGATGGGGCATTCATCAAGTGATCTTCATTGCCAAATTTATAATACATAAATCAGGGGCTGCCCTTCAAATCATCTGGTTCATCATGCTCCCCTGTGAGCTGCACACCCTTACGGCTTGATTCTAATTCCTCAAAGTAATCCTCCCGAGCATTGTCAGCTAGCATAAGCGCAACTAACCAGAAGAGCGATGAATCAAGGGACACAAATGCACCCCCACCAAGAAGACCAGTCTTAGCAGTTAGGCACTGTGCCTCAGGATTTGAATGTACCTTGCGGCTCAAATGAATTTGCTCTGTAATCGTTGGCCACAACAGCAGTGTTGCTGCTAATCCACCCGTAAACCTGCCAAAGTTAGTGTACACAGGAGAAGAAGTAAGTACACAGCATTAGAGCAACAGGACCTTGATCCACAAAGATATTTTCTATAGGCAAGAAAATCTATGATAAGACAGCAGGCAGCATTAAGGCAGTCTCTGTCTGTTTATATTAGATTTTTGGCAGCTGAGCTACCAACCAAGGAGGCATGCGTTTGGTAAACACTTGCAGCTAGGGATTGGCCTTTGGCAGAATTGCATTCAATAAACAAGCTCTACAAATATTAACAAATTACTTTCACTTCACAGCCTGTGACAACCAGAACTTGTTATTCTAGCATAGCACCACAATACCTAACCAAACAAAGCCTATATGTAGGCTAAGATTGATCCATAACAGAATCAACATATGGCAACAAAATATTGAAAAGGCTGATACGGGAAAGAAATTAAGCTTACACAGCAATGTTGAAGAAGACGGTGAAAGAAGTACTCCGAAAGAAAACAGAATGAGGAACAGATCTTCCTTTGTAAGGGTAAAACAAGGACAGATAGCCGGCCACAATAGAAGCGACGAGGAAAGCAGTGGACAGGTAACCCAAGACAACACTTGGATCAGATGGATATTTGCAAATAACTCCACCTTTCGAAGGTATCGGAGTTCCCGATGCAGGCTAAAAAACACCAGACAACAAATCAAAACAATAAACAATAAAGTATATAATAATATACACAACCACCCGCAGTTGTTGTTCCACGAGGATGATAGAAATAAGCTAAACTGACCTGTTAGTCTTTAAACTTTCAATTTCACAAACCTTGATTTAACAACAAACACTAAACAATCCCAACAAATATACACATGCAAAGTGAGAAACTGACCCATTATATAAGATATAAACGTTCATGTCTCAGTTTCTAACAAATATAATCAGACTATTTCATCATGTTCGCTTAATTAAAACAGTTACTAAATATTTCACTAAGGAAGAACAGAAAAGAAAAGAACATAGCGAGTACCTTCTTATTTTCAGCAATTACTCCACATATAAATGACAAAGTACCGAGAGTACTAACAATAAGAGACATCTGCTTTATTGTTACAGCCATCGCGGAGACCGGAATTCAACGATCGATGCTCTACAATAACGATAATAACTCTTATTTATTCATTTATTTATTATTTTAAAAAAGAATTAAATCGATTAAAAATTTAAACATAGAAAGACGAAAATGAATCAAAAAGAGGAAGAGGAGGAGGTACCTGGAAGGGGAAACTATGAAATTGATGATGAAGAAAAGAGGAGGAACTTTTCTGAATCAAACTCTAGTTTTTACCCCTCTCGCATTACAGACTCAGAGCATGAAAAGGAATAAACTGAGGAAAAGAGGTTGATATACACTCCGACTCTAGCTCAGATTCAGGAAAAGTCTCCCCTCGAATCCCTCCTCATCCTTAGGGGATTCTACCTGTATTTTTCTTAATTGACCTTTTTGTCCTCGCCTACATCCCCCGCAATCACGCCTATGTTCTTTTTCTTTTTCTCTTTTTTCTTTTTCACTTTTGGGTGGAGTGGGGGAGTACGAGGTAATTAACAAAACATTATTGTTATAGTAATAACAGGTAAGTTACACCCATTATTTTACTAATAATATATAATGTGTGATATTGAGCGGATCTCTCGAATCATAGTCTTAATACGCTATGGTGAGAGTGAGTTGGTGAATAAATTAATTGCAGATGAGCTGTGTCATTCTTTGAAACTTACCTTGTTTTAAACGGAGCAAACGGCAATGCCAAACAATGCATTGCCTCCCTCTCCCTCTCCCTCTCATTCAAATTAGGAAAGAAGGTTCATAGATCGGTTCCATTCGTCTAATAATAATTCTAATCGAGGTGAGAAGATGTTAGGTTAGGTTAGGCTTGTTGTAAATGTCTTGTCATGCCTTTGAATATCCATTTTGCAAAATTCCAAAGGCTTAAAATAGAGGAATGAGTCCAGATAATAGCACACGTCTTAAGCGGCACGCCATCGCCATGCCGGCTTATGTCTTTTTAATTAAGACCGTCCCCTCTACCATATAAATAAACAAAGAATTCCCTATTAATGTTTACTAAACGGAAATTAATGGGCTGAAATTTAAATGAGCTGAAATTAAAATCAGAATAAATTATTTACTTAGAGTTGTAAGAATTAATATCTTAAAATCGAAATGAATTATTATAAATTTTTAAAATACTTATTATTAATTGTTATCCTTAATATTATTTATATATATTAAAGTAACAACAGTAATATGAATAAAATATTAATAAATCTGAAAATATTAATAACAATTAAATTTTAATAATATTACTTTATTAATGACAGTAATAGTAACAATTTTAAAATAACAAAATTAATAAATTTTTATAATAATAACAACAACAATAACAAAATTATTCCACCAGCGAACTAGCACGGGTGTCAATTTATAATACCAAATCCGCTCACAACCTACAAAATTATCTACAGCGAGCGGATTTTGGCGGGTAGGTTTAGGCGAATTTACGAGTATCATTGTCATCCCTATTAGGGATGGCAGGTAAACCCGGATCCGGCCCGGACCCGAATCAAACCCGGATTTTTTGGCCTCCAATAACAAGAAGATTAACAACAAGCTAAGTGATGTAGAGATGGCATTGGTTTGGCAACAGAAGTGGCAAAAATAAACGCCCGTTTGGTCCAAAAAGAAGAAGCTACGAAGAAGAGCAAAGAATTGTTATCCACTGAGTTTTGCCAGTGCCTGGCTCTGGAACAAGCTAACGTGAAGAAGAAATAGAGGTAGTCACAGGGTTGGCGAAAAAGCTCAGACCGGCCCGGCCCACACCACGAAATTAGGGATATGGATCTAAAAAATTGAAGCCTGCTATGAATGAGCCTAGATAAGGACTTTTGAAAAAAGCTTTATAAATTAAAAAAATAGAGAGGAAAAAAAAAAACACAAGTCACTGGACCATGCTTGTGTATTGGAGAATTTATTATGTTAATTAGTTGCGCTTTCAGTCGTTGACTCCATTTTGTACATTATTACATTCTTAAGTTGTTACAGCCCTATTTCCATAGAACATACGGAGATCCTTTCAATTGAAGAGGGTTAAAAAAAAAAAAAAAAAAAAAAGAAGGAAAAAAGGGAATGAACATAAGAAGATGAAGTAGAATTACAACCATGGAGGAGGGAAAGTACTTTGAAGGCTTCGGCCTTTGGGTTAATCTTCATACTGAGTTTAGGACTTCTGGGCCAAAATTGAGCCTTTAATTGTTCCAGGCCCAGTTAAATCCAAAGATAAATGAATTCATTTTTTGCTTTAAATGAAATTTCAATTAAACACTTAAATAAAATTTTATATTTAACAAAACTTGTACACACATCTCATTTCATAGTTTATATCTATATTTTAAGTTTCAGTTGAAAAAATATTTTCATTAAAGAAAATAATAAGAGTTTTGAGTTATAGAATATAAATGTGTGTGTGTGTGTGTGTCTATATAGAAAATAAGAAAAAAATAGTTTAAAGATTTAAGGATTTTTATGTATTTTATAATAAAAATTAAAAGAAAATAAAATTTTATGGGAAGTTGATTTAATTTATAAATTAAACAGAGGTACTTTAGGAAATAAAATTGAAAAGGGGTGTTAAAGTTAAAAGCATCATTTTAAGATAATGTAAAGATATCGGGCCCCAAGAAGATGAGATGAAGCTGAAACGGACGTTAACGTTACATATGAATGAACCCATTAAAATTACAGAATTAGAACCCAAGTACATTTATCTGCATTGCGATACGAGGCCCTCACGGCCCACGTAATAAAAAGCCCATGAAAAACGACGTGATATTATTATTTATAGAAACAAGGGAAGCGGAAGTGGATGGGGATGGGGATGGGCATGTGGATGAACCAATAGAAAGAAAACAGGTCCCCGACCAAACTAAAGTGGTAAAACAATGCTATTTTGTGAAATTTCCTCTTCTTCTTCCTTTCAAAAAAGGAAAACAGAAAAAATATTTAAAGGTCCAATCAGTCAGTAACTCTTCAGACGAGCAAACAAACAAACAGCTCCCACCAGACAAAAAAAAAGTTTATTCTCTTGCCTTTGTTTCTTCTTAATGACGTAGGTAGTAATATAATTAAAAATTCACTATGTAAGAAATGGTTTTTACGTACGTTCATACCTGAAACCGGGAGCGTAGTCCTTCTTCATCATAGAGATAGACGAAAAGAAGATGATGATGATCCATTTCTTATATCTAAGCTAAGCTTTTATCTTAGTTTCTCCCTCTTTTAGAAGTTAGGTATTTATTCTCTCAATGAAATCATTATCGTCACCTAAAAAGGCAGCCGTTCTGTTTCTCAGACTCTTTTAGTACCACTTCGTAAATCAGTAAGTATTCGGTATTCCTATTCTGTTTCTGTGAGAGGTTCTGATTCCATTTTTCTTTCTTCAAAGTATGTATATTCTATTTCTTGTTTTTCACTTCCGTAGTAACCCTTGCTTACCGAACTCTTTCAAAGACTCTATCACTCTGTTTTTCCTTTATAATTATTGTATTATAACTGGTTCTGGTTCTGTTGTTACTCGCGCTTTTTGTCTGACGTTGGTTCTCTTCTCTTACTCAACAGATTAGTTGCTGACTAAACAAATTTAACTGAACTCCGTCTCAACCCATGTCCTATTGATACCTATATGTTTTCCTTCATTGTTTTGAACGATCAAAATTCAAAATTGATATGAGAAATATGGGGTCTCTGAAACAAGGGGTGGTTTGCAGAAGCAAGGTACCGGTAGGATTGTTGTTGTTGTTCTACTTTTATGGTGGTGTGTTGTTAATAATGGATTGTGTGGTTGTGGTGAGTGGAATTGGCGTGAATTGGGGAACACAGGCAACACACCCTCTGCCGCCTTCAGCTGTGGTGAGGTTGTTAAAAGATAATGGAATTGACAAGGTGAAGCTATTCGATGCTGATTCCAAGTCTTTGAATGCACTTGCTAATTCTGGGATTCAAGTGATGGTGGGTATCCCCAATGAGATGCTCTCCACTCTGGCCAGTAGTGTCCAAGCCGCTGAAAATTGGGTTGCTAAGAATGTCTCTTCTCATGTTTCCTCCAGTGGCGTTGACATCAGGTAAACCCCCAGCCCTCCCTCCCTCTTGCCTCTACCTTTTATCTACAAAGCGTCCTCAATTCAATTCAATCTCTTATAACTCGACTTCATCTGCTTCTGGTAAAGGTGGAAATAGCCAACTTAGCAGCACAAATTCGAGTTGGAAGTTAGATAATTAATGAGATATTGTGTGATGATTATTAGCTGTTTTGATGATGGGCATCTTCACACCCCCCCCCCCCCTTTCCCAAAAAAAAAAAAATTAAATTTATTGTTTTCTATTAACTATATTCTTCCTTCTTGCCGAGGTATTGTTTTGCATTAACTATATTCTTCTTCTTGCAAAGGTATGTTGCAGTTGGAAATGAACCGTTTCTTCCGACATTCAATGGAACCTTCCTTGGAACAACCCTTCCTGCTCTTCAAAATATTCAGGCAGCTCTCATAAAAGCCGGATTAGGCACTCGAATTAAAGTCACCATCCCCCTCAATGCTGATGTTTACCAAAGTCAATCTAACCTTCCTTCTGAAGGTGATTTCCGGACAGACATTCATGATCTCATGCTACAGATTCTCAAGTTTTTAAGTGACAATGGTGGTCCATTCACAGTGAACATTTATCCCTTTATAAGTCTCTATAACGATCCTAGCTTCCCCGTTGACTTTGCCTTCTTCGACGGCAATTCATCTCCAGTCAATGATAATGGTAGGGTCTATGAAAATGTGTTTGATGCGAATTATGATACGCTTGTATGGGCGCTACAGAAAAATGGATTTGGTAACTTGTCCATTGTAGTTGGAGAGATTGGATGGCCTACTGACGGGGACAAAAATGCAAATCTAAAGCTTGCCCAGCGGTTCAACCAAGGTTTCATGTCACGAGTCAATGCTGGAAAGGGAACCCCAATGAGATCCGGTGCTATTGATGCCTACTTATTTAGTCTCATAGATGAAGATGCCAAAAGCATTCAGCCAGGGAATTTTGAACGGCATTGGGGTTTATTTTACTTTGATGGACAACCCAAGTACCAGCTTAGCATCGGAAATGGAAGGAACGGTTTGGTAGCAGCTAAGGATGTACATTATCTCGCCCAGAAATGGTGCGTCATGCCACCCTCCGCAAGCCTTGATGACCCACAAGTTGCTCCTAGTGTAAGTTATGCTTGTGCAAATGCTGATTGCACAAGTCTTGGATATGGAACCGCCTGTGGGAATTTGGATGCTCGTGGGAACATTTCATATGCATTCAACAGCTACTACCAGATAAATAATCAGCTTGACAGTGCTTGCAAGTTTCCAAATCTTTCGGTTGTTACCAACACAAATCCATCCGCAGGGGATTGCCAATTCAGGATCATGATCAAAACTGATACTACCGCAAGTGCAGGGGAGAGGAGATTTGTATCAAAGTCTGTTGGTCAGCTGGCATATATATTGACATTCGTGTGTATAATTATGTAAATGTCAGAGCTTCAGTGCACTTGGGTTCAATTTTTATTCTTACTTTTCAAGAGAATAAATTGAATATCTCAGGTTCAAAACTCACACTCGTCAAGTGGACATTAGGTATAAAATTTCCATAGCGAAACAATTGGCCTATTGAGAGTGATAATTTAAAACAAGACGAAAGATTAATCTCACCCGAGTTTTAGTTCAGAATATGACTCGGATTTCATTTAAAACCAATATAGCATCAATATTATGCTACACTGTAATGTTAAATGCTCTTACCTTTTATGTAATATAAAATGAATTTTCCATATACTATTATTCCATGCTCAGATTCATCAACGTACGTGTATGTCCCTTTCGTTTTGAGTCCAATCCTTGCTTAATTCTCAGTTCCAGGAGGAGCAGTACCTTTGGCAAATATTAGCCTGCGAAGTGCGGAACTGCCAGAACTGTAGAGGCAAAAAATGATGCAGACAAGGCCATCAATTGCTAGTAGTGAGTGCTGCAAGCCCCCGCCCTTCTCTCCCACGGACTGAGCCAAAGATTTCTGATGGCTTTGATGATCTCTTCTCCTATTTTTGGCCGCAGTCCTTCCTAATTTGTCGATAAAAGGAAATTGTAGTATCTGATGTGCATTATTTCAATGGACAGACAATTATTTACTAAGAAGCAGATATATTATATCAAAAATATAACCTTCTACATATCTAAATATAGGGAATTCCATGTTTGCGGCCAATTTGAGAGCACTGTTTTGTATATTCTCCAGGTAGAGGACTTTCCAATAGAGACTGGAAAAAATGGTAAATTAAAAACAGTAAGACTTCCTCTAAATATTGTATACCTTTCCCCACATGAAAAACTTGTAATACCAACCTCATTCATAATTCCATTAGTTACTTGTTTATGGAACAAATGAATTAGTTCGGCTAATCCTCTTATCTCTTCAGTCAAGGATCTTTTATGAAAAACATATAAATAAGGATGATCATAATATTCTATTATTATTCGATTTATATTTAGTTATTCTAAATCGAATATAACATTCTATTCTTATTACTCATTTTCGAAATTTTACATTTGCTTTATTCTAATTTGAAAAATAAGTTGTTCTTATTGGATCGACATCAGTCCAAAATCTTGCGAATTGATTTTTACAATGCTTTTCCAATTCATAAACATGTGGAGTTACAAAAATAATTTATTTATTTTATTATTAATCAATAATACCAAAAGTGGGTTACCGGTGACCATCGAATGGATTTGGTCAACTTACATCAGGTTAAAAGTAAGAAACTATTTGCACAATCACCATCTTCAAACAAAATATTCTCCCATACCAATTCAAATTAAATGAATTCAAGAGGATCTTATTGTTGGTATAACGATTATAAATTTTCCCAGGCGCCCAAATCGGAGAGCCTCAAATTAAATGAATTCAAGAAGATCTTATCATCTGTATAACGATTATAAATTTCCCCAGGCACCCAAATCGGAGAGTCATTTGTTAGTTTATAGGATTAATTGAATGAATCACCCTTTTACCGCTAAACTATACTAGCTATAATGTATTTGTTATATAAAAAAAAAAAAAAGCCTTTTGTCGAATAAGATAAAAGTGTTGGTTAAATAAAACAATGGAGAGCTCTAGTACTAATAATAATCTCAATGTAAGTGAAGAACTATTAAATTACTAATATGTTTTTCCCTAAAGCGAGTTGGCCGACAACTATAGCGGCACCATCTGCTAAAACCTATACGTATCAAAACATAAGGAGTTCCATGTTTATGGCCAATTCAAAAGCACTCTTTTATGTATTCTCCACGTAGAAGACTTTCCAATAAATTTATTCTTCAAAGTATATTAAGTAGAAGACTTTCCAATAAATTTTTTCTTCAAAGTGTATTAAGTGGAATACTACGAGAGTACTTCATTGTGAAGTAAACCTCCTTGACCAAGGTCAACTCTGAAATCAATTGTTGGAATAAACGAACATACGGAGACGCACCTGAATTCATAATGCTTAATTACTTTTTAGAGTCATGCAATTTGTCTTCCAAATTAATATGTATCATAGAAAATGCTTTAAGCTTCTTTTTACGCTTTTTCAGATGATGGAATGTCATAAGACAATAAAATGATATGTATGACATGGAGACCATAACCACTTATATAACAAGTTTTTTTTGTTATCATTAGATATTCTTATTTCAGCCCATTATAAAAATAAAAATTATTCTTACGTGTATATATATATATATATATATATTAAAGACCCACACTTTATTAAATACATTAAAACATAAATCACTGAAAACATTAATAGATTACTTTTAATTGAACTTAACCCTATATGACATATGAAACACATAATGATTCATATATAAGCTCGGCATTAGATTAAGGATCCAACATTCGTTACAAAGAATATCACGACATAGGCTCTAACCTCACATAGGATCAGTCTTGCAATAAAAAAGTACTACATTATGGACCCCTTAAGCCACTTGGGTCCTGTTTGAAATTAAGATTGGACAACTGTACCTTCACTAAAATGTTTAGTAAATATTAACTGTTATAGTTTTGAAGCTGAGTTAATTTGATATTATACTTGCATGATAAAAAACTATTATATCTCTATTAATTTTGTCAAAATTATTATTTAATTCGGATTTTTTGCTATAAAAAACATTTAGATATCTTTAGCTACCGATAGCATCCAGACATGCAATGCCAATTGCTGCGATTAATAAACAAACTTCATCAACAAAATAATTTAAAACATGAGCTTTGGCGTGTGATTTTAATGTCAAAATAAAGGAAGAGGAGTTTAGTCCACACATAGATTTACATGTGGTTCCCAGTTTTTCCTACATTGGTTGAGTTTTTGACATGACAAGAAAAACAGCAACCAAAAGACAGCAAAGAAAAAAGGACCTACCAGATTCAAGTACTTCCACTGTTCTAATGTTCTGTTTGATGCTTTTAGAGATAGTCTCTTAGTCTTATGTCAATCAACTTGCGTACAATATGAAAATGGATATTAAAATCGAACATTAGTATCATCTCAATCATGATAAGTAAATGAAAGAAAGAATAAAAAACGATATTCAGCAGAGTGAAGAATTACAGCTAATGAACAAATTAATCTGCTCGGAATTAACTTAATCTCAACACTCTAGCATACATGAACCATATATTCTTGTTAACTGGGGAATTTATTACGATGGACCATTTACACCATCAATTTCCTACAAGCAGTAACACAACCCTCCCATACGCCACATTTTGAGCATGGTGAGATCACAAATATCCCAAGTCATCGCCATCTCTGCAAGAGACATGTGCTCTGATGCTTCTGGATATAGTCTCTTGATCTTATATCAGCCTGCATTAATACAAAAGTGCAGATTTAGAATTGAACATCAATATCATCTCAAACATCATTAAGTCTCAATTAAAGAAAGAATAAACGATAGTGTTCAACAGCTCAACGTTATGAACAACTGAAGACTGCAAGATGAAAAAGAAACACCGCTGGTATTCACCACCCCAACTTTAAATAAACTAGCAAATACTCAAAAGAACATCTTTTACATTATAGATTAAATAGTTAGTGCTCGTAAAATAGCATCATATCCTCAAAAGTTTTTGAACGACAATTGAGTTGCGAGCCAAAAGAGGAGGTACTGAGTTTTGACCTGCCGTATAGGCTCCGGCACACGATGCTTGCAAGTCATTTTAACAATCATGACAGCAGTATCAAGTGATATCCGGTGACCAACTGAAATAAATATAGGCTTCAACGTGTCTGGAGTTGATCTCATTGCCTGCAAAAATGCAGGATTGATCTCAAGTCTAATTCTGCAGCCAAAATCTTTGGAGCTATAAAAACAATGGAGACACCTAAATCAGTAACAAAAGCTATAATCAGTTTAAATTAGGATCCTTCAAAAGATGAAGCAAACAAGAATCAGCTAAGCCAACAATTTCCAATGTACAAAAAGCTTGCCTAAGGCTTCTATCCAAGTCCCAAGACCTCGCCAAAACTTAAATTCCTCTCCTGCAGATATACTAAATCAATGCACATAAAAGATAGTTCTTACAAAAGTCAAAAAGGAAAATCCTCAGAACCTTACTCTTAATGAACTGCTAAGTAATGAAGAATTTCAAACAGATCCACGACACTGACAGGCAAGTAGCAGAAAAGAGACCTAATGAATCTTCATCACTGCTAACATAGACTTTCTATAAACAGGAATGATTGGCTACAATTCATTACTTGATGCTATTGAAGATCTCTACAAGATGCCAAGCAATTTACATTAAAGCCAGCTATTTGGTTTTGGAAAATTCAATCTTCATCACACAGTTGCCTCTAGAAAAATACTTGGTCGCATTATAGGACACACATAAAGTGTCAAATATCACAAACAGAACCTCATGCTAACTCACTTACCACTCCCCATGTGAATCCCGAGCCTCCCGTCAAACGAATAATATCTTCACTACTGTTTTCTTTTGTGTCAAGTAGTTGCCTTACTCCAGAATGAGTTAGACCATCCACATGGTGCAGCTGAAATATTTTAAAGTTAGAAAATCATGATTCGATGCAACACAGTGGAGACTCAAGAATTAAGTTCTTAAGTCAGAACAGTGACAGGTGGGTAGATAGCATTTCATAATATCAGAGACACCCATAATGATCAATCATTAAAGATAAAACCAGTAACAATGAAGCCCTTGTTTCCCTTTAATTGAAGAATACAAAGAAGAAAAAATAGTCTGTACTGTAGTCAGTATTCACATTCTTTCCAACCCCAATTGTAGTAAGATTCGCCAGAACACCGATGTGACTGGCCAAGCCAAAACCTACAAAGAGATTTCATAAGTTAATGTTAGCATTGGGTCCAACAATTGATGTAGGTGGAAAACCAAATGTTGCTTGGCGTTCAAGTTTCAACAAAATACTACAAATGCCCAAAATATCGAGTTAAACAAATATTCTGTCTATACCAACAAAACTTGGAAAAGGAAAGGAACAAAAAAGGAGCTCTATGCATAATGTTTAGGAAGAAATAGAATATATGGAAATGCATGTGAAAATACTTGCCCCGAGGATGGAGTAATCCATTGCCATCAACCATTAATACCTGTTGATTAAAAACTCTGTTATAAATCCAATGGGAGGAAAGCCAGTAGTGTATATATTCAAGAATTTGGCATTGCGATAGGCATCAAGAACCATGGGTGATAATAAAAGGATCAATTAGTCAATCATCACCTGTGGGTAAAAATGGTTAGCCCTCTTTTTCATGTTATCCAGAAGCCATAAAAGAACCGGAGCCTAAAGAAAAGATAAGAAAATCACAAAATATGATAAGTGCAAAATAACTACATGAAAATATTTTATAAGAAGAAGATAACTAAAATGAGAGAGACCTCGCGAAATGCAAGGAAGCCGGGGACATAAGGCACTTGAAGCCTGAGAAGAGAATAATCCTCATAGACTATTTGTTGAGTTTGGAGGTCCAACACAACAATGCAACCACATGCAATTGATGGATCTTCCTTTGAGAAGCTCATATCAACACCACCGATATACTTCAGCAACACCTCTTCTTCTTCTTTTGTGCTCGTGTTTGTGGTTGTGGAGTTCGGTAATTTCCAAGTAAAAAAATCGTCAGTTATTAATCTCCTTTTTAGCTCGTCCTGAATCCTGAATTTACCATTGCCAAATACTAATGGCTAATTACTTAAATATTACTAATAATTGGGCTATATAACCTATAATTTTAACTTAAATCATTTCGTTGTTCAAAGCCAAAAGATTTAAGGAATATAATCATACTCTGTCCACTGATTGAGCTGAGCTTGAGCAGCAGGATCGGGCGATGCTAGTGCTTCCCTTTCTTCTTCACAATGATCTTCCCCGTACGATCTGTAACAAGCAGACATTTGGTCGGGAATTGAATGAAATTCTCTTCGATGATGTGGCTGCTGCACAATCTTCCTCCTGAATTCTTTGCCTTTAAAAAAAAAATTGTATCTAGATTTTACAGTCGAAACAAAAATAAGTCAACAAAGAACTACTTGTATCCCGAAGAGGAAGGGCGGATAAAATTTCACAGCAACCCATTTATTTTTGTTTTCATGATTACGATTTTATCCCCACAGTCTTAACTTTTGTTCATAAATTCGTGAATCCTGAACTGATGAACAAAATTGTAATTTTTGGGGCAAGAAAAATATAAGGTTTCATCAAAGTTCTATTGGTTAATTAATTTGTTATTATTGGTATTGTCTATTTTACCTGTTCTCCCTGCTGTGTATTCTCATTATATTAGAAAAGTCTAAAAAGCATTTTTTTTTTTAATTTAAAGGCCAATGTATGTCTATCAGAATGCTAACGATATCATCTACTACCTTACAACATGTTCTCTTTTATAGCAAACGATTCATGATAATATTGGCAGAGTAGTTTTTGTATGTCTACTTTGATGCCACTGAAACATGGGTTATCAAGTAAGAAATGCATTATTACAGGCACTTGTCGACTGCTCTTATCAATTTTATGCTTCTGACTCACTCTTCGACTGTATGCTATATGCTATGATATGGATGATCACAGATAAAGTTTTACTGCTAACGGGATATTTTGCTTATTAAAGAAAGAGGGGGGGTAATGTAAAATGGTTTGGCAATTGGCAGAATGCTATGGTTTGTTAAGGAAGTGTAGAGAATTGGAAATCCAGTTGCCAGCAAGGGTAATAATGACATTCAGTAGGAGAATAACGCGTTAAAGACGGGCCATTTATGGATCTGACAAAATTGGGCCGGAAACTAGGTTTAGAGGTCGGGTTATTCGGGAATGTTCGGATCCATATCGTGAACAAGTTAGAAGCGTCTCTCTCATCAACCATCGTATAAAAACGAAAGACAACCGCCGCGTCCGTCTTTATTGGTTTTGCTTCCCCTCCGCTCGTAATATATTATAATTACGCCCAGCGCTCTCTCAATCAAACACCCTAGGGCCTAGTCCCTGAACCAAACGCCCAATTACACGTTCATTGACCAAAAGAGTTGAGTTTGAGTTGGCAAGCAAGGAAGCAGTAGTAAATTAAAGAGTCTAAACAGTTTTGTTTGTTTAATCAGAGAAAGATTCATTCTTGTTTTTGGTTTATGGAAGGATCATCGAGCCAAGGGCTTAGTGAAGCTCCTGTTCTTGAAGGAGGTGGAGGCGGAGGCGGAGGTGGAGGCGAAGGCGGAGGCGGAGGCGGAGAAGATGAAACGAAGAAAGTAGAGGAAGAGTTGATGGCCAAGGCTCAGAAACTGATGGAGAAGATCACTTCTTCACCCGATAACCCTAATCCCAGCGTCCTTCATGCCCTTTCATCTCTCTTTGAGATCCAAGAGTCTCTGTACGTAAGCAAAAGCTTCCTCGTTTTCAATTGGATTCATTTCTAAAACTTATATTTATTTATATCTACGTGATTATTAACGACTGGACATCATTATTTTTATTAATTGAACTGTAGATACTTGGAAGAGAGTGGCTTTTCATCCAATAATGCTCGGGCTTCTCATAATATTGGACGCCTTGGCAACTTAGTTCGGGTAACTAACTGGTCTTAGCCTTTTTCTTTTTGGTGATGTCGTGTCCTATTTATATACTGCTTTATCTGTATTATACTCGCCAGCCATGTGTCTGATCCCTAGTATTTCTTTTTCTTCCTCCTCAGGAAAATGATGATTTCTTTGAATTGATATCTTCAAAGTTTTTGTCAGAAAGTAGATATTCCACCCCTGTCCAGGCAGCTGCTGCTCGCCTTGTTCTAAGCTGTTCACTCACTTGGATTGTAAGATTTCTGTTGTCTCTCTATCTTGAAAGTATATTTTCTTTACAGCCTTTTCATTTTCATGGAATGTTTTGTCATAAAAAATGACACGGTGAATTTTATACAGTATCCCCATGTTTTTGAAGACCCTGTTGTTGACAATGTTAAAAATTGGGTGATGGATGAGACTGTCCGATTGTCTTGCGAAGATCGCCACTTGAAGCATGATATGAGTAGAAAGGAAGCTTCAGATTCTGAGATGTTGAAAACTTATGCAACTGGACTTCTTGCTGTGTGTTTGGTGGGGTATGCTTTCTCATTCATAATTTCCCACTTAAATGCTTAGTTTATTTTACACCATTTCTTATTTGGTTTTGATTGATTGTCAGTGGTGGTCCAGTGGTGGAAGATGTGTTAACATCTGGATTGTCTGCGAAGCTTATGCGTTATCTCCGCATACGTGTCCTTGGGGAGACGAGTCAAAAAGATGCTAACCATTTGGCTGAGAGTAAGAATTCAGCCAGTTCTACTTCCTTAAGAGGTAGAGAAGAAGGTCGGGTTAGGCTAAGGCAGATTCTAGAGCATCCTGATGATCAAAGGACAACAGATGAACGATCGCTAGACGATCAAGACATTGAAAGGGCGACACATGGAGATGAGCATGGAGCCTGGTGATGGAGAACAACATGATGGCTTAGCTGCAGGGATCGATATGTCTGAAGCATATACTGATGCTCGTGAGGGGAAGACAAAACTTGGAGATAATGATGAAACTGGAAGAGATGACTCCTCGAGGCGGAGAATGAACCGTGGATGGATAAGATCCAGAGGGAAGGGGAGGATTAATGAAGGGGCTATTGAGACTGGTCAGGGTTTAACATCCCCAGTATCTGGTAGCCGTTTAGGACAGGTACGAAGTATTAGAGATAGGAGTGTTTCAAAAAGTTCTGATACAAAAAAAGCACCAGATGGTAGGAAGAATTTAGGAACGATTAGCTCAGATGGTGTGTTTATGGAGAGAGAGGATGGTGATGACTGCTTCCAAGAATGCAGGGTTGGAAGCAAGGACATCTCTGATTTGGTAAAGAAAGCAGTTAGAGCTGCTGAAGCTGAAGCCAGAGCGGCCAATGCGCCTTTAGAAGCCATCAAGGCAGCTGGTGATGCTGCTGCTGAAGTTGTCAAAAGTGCAGCCTCAGAGGTATGCAGCATTATGTCAATCTTTTAGGTTTTAGAGTTTACGGCTTCTCTAGATTCTTAACTTTCTGTTTCATTTTCTTCATTTATCTGAAATTGAATCTCATTTTGCCACTTCCTACGACTCCAGGAATTTAAAACTACTAATGATGAAGATTCTGCTCTTTTGGCTGCTTCCAGAGCTGCATCTACTGTTATTGATGCTGCTGATGCAATCGAGGTTTCGAGGTTGGTCATTTTACATTTAAAGCACATAACTAATTTTCAATGGTTTCAATTTGGTATTTATAGTCTTCTTTCTTCTTGGTGATTGTATTTCAGTTAGGCAAGTGCTAATATATGTTCTTTGTGGATTGGTGGCAGGAACTCTATTAGCACCAATGTGGATTCAGTGAGCTTAAGTGTCACAGAAGCAGAAACGAATGAGGATGTTGAGGAATATTTCATCCCTGATGTTGAATCCCTTGCACAGTTGAGAGAAAAATATTGCATTCAGTGCCTCGAGACATTAGGTGAATACGTGGAAGTTCTTGGTCCTGTGCTACATGAAAAGGGAGTAGATGTCTGTCTTGCGCTTTTGCAGCGGAGTTCCAAATCTGAAGAAGAATCGAAGGTTGCAATGCTTTTGCCTGACGTGATGAAACTGATTTGTGCTTTGGCTGCTCATAGAAAATTTGCGGCATTATTCGTGGATCGGGGTGGCATGCAAAAGCTGCTTGCTGTCCCAAGAAACAATCAGACATTTTTTGGACTTTCTTCTTGCTTATTTACTATAGGTTCTCTTCAGGTATTGCCCAGTAGTGTTTGACTATTATGATTCGTGTTCTTTCATGTACTAACTCTTTATCTTGTTTGTACTGTGATTTCTCACCTTTTATACAATTTGATACAGGGGATAATGGAACGTGTATGTGCACTGCCAACTGATGTTGTCCATCAGTTGGTTGAGTTGGCTATCCAACTTCTTGAGTGCGCACAGGATCAAGCCAGAAAAAATGCAGCTCTATTTTTTGCCGCTGCATTTGTTTTCAGAGCAATTATTGATGCTTTTGATGTTCAGGATGGCTTACAGAAATTACTGGGCCTTCTAAATGATGCTGCCTCAGTAAGATCTGGAGTTAATGCTTCGGCTGTAGGGCTTTCCAGCTCAACATCACTTCGAAATGATCGATCACCGCCAGAAGTACTGACGTCGTCAGAGAAGCAGATTGCTTATCACAGTTGTGTTGCTCTGCGGCAATATTTCAGAGCTCATCTCCTTTTGCTTGTTGATTCCATTCGTCCTAATAAAAGCAACCGAAGTGCGGCCCGGAATTTTCCAAATGTGAGGGCTGCATATAAACCACTTGACATTAGTAATGAGGCAATAGATGCAGTTTTTCTGCAGTTACAGAAGGATCGGAAGCTGGGCCCTGCTCTTGTGAGAACTCGGTGGCCTGCAGTTGACAGATTTTTGAGCTTAAATGGTCATATTACCATGTTGGAATTGTGTCAGGTATGGTTTGTCGACTCAAGTTCTTATCCATTTTTGACTTAATATGTTCTTTACCACATTTGCTAATTCTCTAAATTTAATTTTGCTAATCTACTTAGGCCCCTCCAGTTGAGCGTTATTTGCACGATTTGCTGCAGTATGCATTGGGTGTTCTGCACATTGTTACGCTGGTTCCTAATAGTCGCAAGATGATTGTTAGTGCCACACTGAGTAATAATCATACTAGTATAGCAGTCATTTTGGATGCGGCAAATGCCGTTAGCAGTTATGTTGACCCTGAGGTAAGATCTTTTGTAAACATTTTTCTTTTAAGTATTGTTGCTGTGGTTCTGGTTGCTGCTCAAGTTATATCTATTATGCAAGTGAATGATGGAAGCAGACTCTGGCATTGTTGTTTACTGTTTGTTTTGTTGATAATTCTCATCTAATTTTAGAATTGTTTCTTTGTGTCTTTTCTTATACTGTGAGAATTAAGTGTTTTTTCCGGTATATTTTCAGATTATACAGCCAGCATTAAATGTGTTAATCAATCTTGTTTGCCCGCCACCTTCCATCAGCAATAAACCACCTCTACTTGCACAAGGTCAGCAGTCTGTTTCTGGCCAAACCTCAAATGGTCCATCTATGGAAACAAGAGATAGAAATGCAGAACGTAATGTCTCAGATAGGGTTGTTTATATGCCTAGTCAGAGTGACTTAAGGGAGCGGAATGTGGATTCTAGTCTGCTAGATAGAGGCAGTAGTGCAAACACACAGCTTGCCTGTAGCACATCTCAGACGCCTGTCCCCACACCAACATCAGGATTGGTTGGGGATCGAAGAATTTCTTTAGGTGCTGGGGCTGGGTGTGCTGGCCTTGCCGCACAATTAGAACAAGGCTATCGTCAAGCAAGAGAAGCTGTCCGAGCCAATAATGGCATAAAGGTTCTTCTACATCTTTTGCAACCGCGTGTTTATTCTCCACCTGCTGCACTAGATTGTCTGCGTGCGCTTGCGTGTCGAGTCCTGCTTGGCTTGGCCAGAGATGACACAATTGCACACATACTGACAAAGCTTCAGGTAAATGATAATCCATTCATATTAATTACATTCGTATATTTAAAACACAAGGGTTATATTGCATTGCGTAGGATATTACTTTCAAATTTTAGTTGCAGGGCAGGGTAATGGCTTTTAAAATCCAAGGTACTTTATGCTTGTATTTGTGATTTGTAGAAATAACCAATCCTATCCAATGATGATATGTAGAATAACCAACTTATTCAATTATAGATATACTAATAAGGATTTTATCACAGAGTGACATAACTAGTGGAATATGTATTACAACATGCATAAACAACCTTTTATTGTCGTTTTGTTGCAATTCTTTGCTTATTTCAATGGGAGATGACGGATATGCAAGCTGACGAGGAGCCAAAATACATTATCAAGTAGCATCGTTTATATCATGCATGAATGTCATTGGCTTCTCGTTCCCTCTTGCGATGTGGAGGGTATAAACAGTAAATTGGATTTTTTTTCCCTCTATGTCTTCAAACTTTTCGTTTATACTGTGTTTTCATTCTTTACTGTCTTCTTTAACTGGATTCTGCTTTTTAAGGGAAAAAGCTAGCTGCATAAATGTGTGCTGAATTCTTTTTAACTTGCCGTCAGCTTCTGTAATGACATTATTATTTGTTACCCTGTTAGTTCACATTGAAGGTTTTCTGTGTAATTCCTTAAAATATTTTTGACAATGGTATGTCCTGCAATATTGCTTTGGCTGATGTTGGCAAGTCATTAATAGCCTTGTAATATCCTGCTGTTGTCTATAATCATCTTATCCTGTTGCCGGTTCCTTTACCCTGATAAGTTTTTTCATTCTTAAGAGTTTCCTGTGTATCCGATGTGTCACTGCTGCTTTTGGTTAAGATAATAATCTAAAATTTTGTAGGACTTTTAGCTTGTTTGGCATTCACTTCTATGTTCAACTTGGTCTTCCAGGTTGGAAAAAAGCTGTCAGAACTTATCCGAGATTCAGGTGGGCAGACGCCTGCAACTGAGCAAGGCAGATGGCAAGCTGAACTTTCCCAGGTTGCAATTGAGCTTATAGCGGTAAGCATCTCTATATCTTTGCTTTAATGTGCCTTATCTTTTGCACCCACCACTATAGAGGTCTGAAGAGGTTTTTTCATATTAGTCACTTATTTTTATTAAAAAGATTTTACTCAGATAGCATATTGGTGGTTCCTGAAATATAATGGTTTTTTAGTTGCTTATTTTAACTTAATTGAAGCATTTTGAATTTATGAATCATTTATGAATGTTTTAGATTGTAACAAATTCGGGGCGTGCAAGTACTTTAGCAGCTACTGATGCTGCTACACCTACTCTAAGGCGCATTGAAAGGGCAGCCATAGCTGCTGCCACTCCTATCTCTTATCATTCCAGGTATTTCTTTTTTGTTCGAGAATAGTTTTCTTTTCTCTGTATTCTGCTGTTTTGTCTTTTGCTTGTTGATTTCTCTTCTTTTGGCACTCTGTTCCATAAACATGTATAAATGATGCAGGGAACTTCTGCTCCTTATTCATGAGCACCTTCAGGCCTCTGGTTTGGTTACAACTGCTGCTCAACTGCTGAAAGAGGCTCAGTTGACACCTTTGCCTTCCTTGGCAGCTCCATCATCTCTTGCGCACCAAATCTCCACGCAAGAGATCCCATCAATACAGCTTCAGTGGCCTTCTGGCCGCAGTCCTGGATTTTTTACTGGTAAATCAAAGCTTGCTGCTCGTGATGAGGATATCAGTTTGAAGTGTGATTCAAGCATGTCTTCAAAGAAGAAGCAGCTGGTTTTCTCAGCTAGTTTCAATTTACAGTCTCGGCATCAGTCTCAATCTCATGATTCCCAAACACCATCAATTAGGAAAGTTTTGAGTAGCTCTAAACAGTCTGCAGCTCCAAGTGTACTGGAAATTCCTCACGAATCCGTGTCAAAATCTAATCCTGATACAGAGTCTCAATTTAAGAGTCCAATTGCATTGCCAATGAAACGAAAATTATCTGACTTAAAGGATACTGGATTGTCATTGTCTGGGAAGCGACTTCACACTGGTGATCTTGGACTTCGGTCTCCATCTTGTCCAACACCTAATTCTGTCCGTAAAAGCAGCCTTCTAAATGATCCTCAGGGGTTTTCCACACCTGGTAGTTTAGCAGAATATTTGGATGACAACCAGTGTGGCAATTATCATGCAGGTCAAGCAACACCATCCTTCCAACTAGGGGCTCTAAACGATCCCCAGCCTAGTAACTCAGAGCGAGTAACCCTGGATTCTCTTGTTGTTCAGTACCTGAAGCACCAACATCGCCAGTGTCCAGCTCCTATAACTACTCTTCCACCTCTCTCTCTTTTACACCCTCATGTTTGTCCTGAACCAAAGCGGAGCCTTGATGCTCCATCAAATGTTACAGCCCGGCTAGGTACACGTGAGTTTAAAAGTATGTACAGTGGAGTTCACAGAAATCGTAGAGATCGTCAGTTTGTTTACAGCAGATTCAAGCCATGGAGAACATGCCGTGATGAAGCTGGTGCCCTTTTGACTTGCATTACTTTTCTTGGGGATTCCTCTCATATTGCAGTTGGTAGCCACACTAAGGAGCTCAAAATTTTTGACTCCAATAGCAACAGTGTACTGGAGAGCTGCACAAGCCACCAGGGTCCTGTGACTCTTGTTCAGTCACATCTTTCTGGTGAGACCCAGCTTTTGCTTTCTTCAAGCTCCCAGGATGTGCATTTGTGGAATGCCTCTTCAATTGCTGGTGGGCCAACGCATTCCTTTGAGGGGTGCAAGGCAGCAAGATTTAGCAATTCTGGTAACCTTTTTGCAGCCTTACCTACTGAGACTTCTGATCGAGGAATTCTCCTATATGATATTCAGACCTACCAATTGGAAGCAAAACTGTCTGATACATCAGTAAATCTCACTGGTCGAGGGCATGCATATTCACAGATACACTTTAGTCCTTCAGACACAATGCTTCTTTGGAATGGAATACTATGGGACAGGCGGAATTCTGTCCCTGTCCATCGTTTTGATCAATTCACAGATCATGGGGGAGGTGGTTTTCATCCTGCTGGAAATGAGGTAAATAGATATTCTTAGTTGTTCACTCTTTATATTTCTATTAGGATGATCTTTTGGTCAGTAAGAAGTGGAATTTGTTGATAATTTTTGTGCTTCTTTGATGGTAAATCTGTTTAGTTGAAGTTAAAAGCATTTGTGAAAGCTTGTTCTTTTTTTTTTTGAATAATAATAATAAAAATGATATGATTTTCTTTCTCCAACTTTCAAATTGACCTTTTTCTTAAAATTTTCTTTCAACAGGTTATCATAAATTCAGAGGTCTGGGATCTTCGGAAGTTTAGGCTTCTCCGCAGTGTACCATCCTTGGACCAAACGGCCATAACATTCAATGCGCGTGGGGACGTAATTTATGCAATTCTGAGGAGAAATCTTGAGGATGTGATGTCAGCAGTTCATACCCGCCGAGTTAAGCACCCGTTGTTTGCTGCTTTCCGCACTGTGGATGCCATCAATTACTCTGACATTGCAACGATACCAGTTGATCGATGCGTGCTTGACTTTGCAACAGAGCGGACAGATTCATTTGTTGGATTGATTACAATGGATGACCAAGAAGAGATGTTTTCATCAGCTAGGATTTATGAAATTGGTCGCAAAAGGCCAACTGATGATGACTCTGATCCTGACGATGCTGAGAGTGACGAGGAAGACGAAGAGGACGATGACGACGTGGATGTGGACCCTATACTGGGGGCCGATCTAGATGGGGATGGTGATAGTGAGGGTGATGATTTGAGTAATAGTGATGAAGATGATAGTGTAAGTGATCTTGATGATGATGAAGATGGGGATTTCATGATGGATGATGTAGACTATGATGGTGGAGGTGGGTTATTGGAGATTGTGACCGAGGGTGATGAGGATGAAGATAGTCAGCTGGTTGAATCTCTTAGTAGCGGGGATGAGGAGGATTTCATTGGCTTCTAAATTATAAGTATCTAAGTTTTGTATCGATGATAGTCCAGTAAAGTAAATGGAAGACTACATTTTCATGGTTTGTGCCAAATTTTGGTCACGTTGTCATTTTTTGAAGAGGGAAAGAGAAGAAAGTGAAAATGCATAGAAATAGTAAGCTGCAGCAGAATTCCTTCCTACTTTTTAATTTAAGGGTGGCGGTATTGGCCCCCGTCAGAATTCTTCACAAAGCCCCTCTTCTTTTGATATACCATAAAAATAGGTCTAAGAACACCAACTTTTAATTCCACAAGTAACCCCAGGCGGTCATATCGATCGCCTTCAACAAACCCCGTAGACTGCCTTCTATGTAAAAATAATTTGCTGATGCTCGGATGTCATGAGAAAACGCTGTGATGGTAATCTTTTCTTTCTATTTTACCTCTTTGGTTGATTTGTGATATAAATCTAAGAAGATGAGCCTGTAATTTAGAGCAAAATTAAAATCTTACACTAAAGAAATGATGTTTTGGGATATAAAAAAATTTCGAAGAGATCAGAATAATTGTGAAAATTATCCAATAAAGCCTTTTGAAGCTGTTTTCCCAGTTTGCTCTTGACGCCATTGAAGATGGTATAGGTTTAATAAAGATAGTTTTGTAATAAAATTTAGAGTATGTTTGGGATTAAGGTTGAAGTGATAGTACTAAATTGTTTGGTAAGTATAGATTGAAAGTTAAATAGATTTGATTTTATATTAAATTAATAAAAATATTATAAACTTTTTATTATATTTGTTAAAATTATTATTTAAAAATTATATTTATTATATGTTATTAATTTTTTTAATAATTATAATTTTTTATAATAATTACAGTTTAAAAATTACAGTACTATTTCAATAGTAAATAAAATCTTAAATTAAGGTCGAAGTGGTTTGTACGAAAGTAAGGGGTTTTATGAGATTTTTGGACGGGTGCTAATAGCTCCATTCTTTTATTTGTTTGAATGAGCAAAATGGCGTGTGGGTGGGGGCGTCTCTACGCTCTAATCCTTCAAGTAATTAGTGACGTTGGGCTGGTGCCGCTTGCATTCCAGCTCGAACACCAATAAATTTCGAAATTGGTAGATCATTATAAAATTACGACGGGCTCAGAGAAAATGGAGGATAATAATTAGAAAAGGGAATATTATTGAAATGATAATTGCTTTCAATTTCGAGATATATAAAAGCTACCGGTAAAAAAGTTTGAGAGAGGTATACTAAAAAATTAAATAACTTATTCCTAAAAAAAAAATTGTAATAACTAATTACGACAGTGTTACAGTTGGGTACTGTTAGTCATTTTATTTTATTTTTTCAGAATTTTTATCCCATATACAAATAAAAGGGAAAATTAGAAACCCTGTCCAAAGCGAGGAAGGAAGAGTCTTGCTGAACCCAAGCAATATTTGCGGAGAATATGGCCGCCGCCGCCGCCGCATCCCTGGAAATTGCTCCCTTTTTACAGTCACATCTACCGTTCTCATCAAAGTTAAAACCAGGCTCTCAGCCTCCCTCCATCTTCAAAATCAAAACTCCACATGTCGAAAATTTCGCTTCGAACCGCCACACCAAAATAACAAAATCACCGCGCGCTCTCTCATCCGCAGCAACAGCCGTAACTGACACACAGACCCCAGCCGAGTTCCGTGTCGACATTCTTTCCGAATCTCTTCCCTTCATTCAGAAATTCCGCGGAAAGACCATCGTCGTCAAATACGGCGGCGCCGCCATGAAACCCGACCAGAAGGACAACCTCCTCGCCTCCGTCGTAAAAGACCTCGTTCTCCTCTCCTTGGTGGGGCTCCGTCCTGTCTTGGTCCACGGCGGCGGTCCTGAGATCAATTTCTGGCTCAAACGTTTTGGAATCGAGCCCGTTTTCCGTGATGGCCTACGCGTCACCGACGCCAACACCATGGAGATCGTGTCCATGGTTCTGGTGGGGAGGGTGAACAAGAGCTTGGTTTCTCTCATCAACAAAGCCGGCGCCACCGCGGTTGGGCTCTCGGGCATGGACGGACGCCTCTTCACGGCCCGGCCCGGCCCAAACTCTGCTCAACTGGGCTTCGTTGGTGAGGTAGCCCGCGTGGACCCCACGGTCATTGAGCCTCTGGTAGACAGTGGACACATACCGGTGATTGCTTCTGTGGCTGCGGATGAGCTTGGGCAATCTTATAACATCAATGCGGATACCGTGGCCGGGGAATTGGCGGCGGCATTGGGTGCTGAGAAGCTGATATTGTTGACTGATGTAGCGGGGATACTGGAGAACAGAGAGGATCCAATGAGTTTGGTGAAGGAGATCGATATTAAGGGAGTGAAGAAGATGATTGAAGATGGCAAAGTTGGTGGTGGGATGATACCCAAAGTGAATTGCTGTATTAGATCACTTGCTCAAGGTGTGAGGACTGCTAGTATTATTGATGGAAGAGTTGAACACTCTTTGCTTCTTGAGATTTTGACTGATGCTGGTGCCGGTACCATGATTACTGGCTAGCTAATAATCCTAATTCTAATCCTCTTAATTCCTGAATTATTTTTTCTTTTACTTTTTCTTTTTCCAATTTGAAGAATAAACAAAATTGATGGAATCTCAGCTTTGTTCTTGTTAGATGCTATTGTTATGTCACGCATATTTAGAGCTTGGTAGTGGTATATGTTTGTATCAGTATCAGCAGTACGGTATCGCCATCAAAGATTCTCGTCATACTACTGGATACAAGAACATTAGTCAGCAGCATTTCACCAAGTTCTCCGAAGTGTATGCTCCATTTGGTTTAGTGTTTTTAATCTGATTATTTCCCCGAGTCTTGTTGCGTTAATAATAACGAGGCCTTTTATTAAATTTACGTACTTCAATTTATTCTATAAAAGTATCAATTTATCTTGCAAAACTGACCCAAGAAGGTGAAGAAAATAACCAGAAAATAAAAAATAAAAGAAAAAGGTGAAAAAGAATTTTGTTTTCTTATTTTAAAAAGAAGTATTTTTTTTAATGCTAGTGCAATTAAAAAATTAACTAATTTAAAAAACAAAATTTATATTATTTGGGTGCAAACTGAATTTTATTGAAATGTTTGAATGTGTGTTAAAATTTATTGAAACATTTGGGTTTTGTAGAAATTAACGTCTATGTTTGACTTTTTATTGACTGTTAAGAGAATATATATGTACAATTTTACCCTTTGGATCGATAAAATTGATGGAGAGAAAATGGTATTTGCGAGATAGATTGATTTTTTTTTTTTTTTGGGATAAATTGAAATATGTCAATTGAATAAAGGAATACAATAAAATTTACTCATAATAATATGATAGAGTTTGTTGATAAAGCAGTGGCACTGAGTGGAACCTCTTTTTCTGAAGGACTACTAAGGTAAGCAAATTTGTATAGGATTGTAGAGAACTCAGGACTTCAGTGAACCGCTGAACCTTGTATAGATCTCTAGAGGGTCTATGCTCTCAAGAACCTTGTAGTTGCATCTAATCATATCTTATTAAGCTTTGTTTGGTTTGCAAATATGCTATTATGTTTTCTGAAAAAAGTTATTGTATAACTAGTTTTATGGACTAGGAGTAGTAGTTTTCAACTTTTCACGTCTGCAACCTTCTTAAAATGTGACTTCATTGGACCTTAAAACATGATATATCTTTGTTTCTTTCAGTTTCCCTGAGGCATTTACATTATAACAGTTGTGAAATATGATGAACACGGGGAATGAAATTTTGCCCACTGATTGTGGTGTTACTGCCTTCCCTGCACCATTATAATACCTACATGGAGTTTTGCAATACTGGCAGCCTAAAATGGTAATAGGGACTAGTGTCAAATCCGCTTCTGAGATGAGTTCAAAGTTGAGTTTAGTTGATCATATATATTATTATTATTTTTTTCTAATTCCCTGACTGTGCATTTATCATGGTCATTTTGGCAGTTATGAACATAACAAAATTAATCTTTAAAGCTGTAGATGAAACCAAAAACTTCTCTCTTCTAACATCTGCTGCCTTTAAGCCTGCCTCGACCAACCCTACATTTCTTTTGCTGTCCACCAATTCATCATTTGTTTATACTTTGAATAAACAGCCACATTGATGAAAATAATCTGTCATGGTCTTGTTTTGTGCATTTGAAGTCTTCTTTTGAAAGGCTGATGATGATATTTCAGACCAGGATGATTTATAGTGAATCATACTTTCAGTCTGTCGAATGATTTCTATATAGGCTGCGACAGCAACGCCAGTCCAACAAGCTTTGAACTTGTACCAAGCACCTTTAGTCTTACCTGATCAGCAGAAAGGGTATCCCCAGTGGACCACGCTGTTTGTGCTCACATCTGCAATGGAGGTGAGAGTCTACCTCTGCCCCATTAGAATCATCAGCTTCAGTCAGTGTTGAAGGGAAAGGAATTAACTCTTCTACAGAGGAAGAGTTTCTGAGTTACGCTGTGTCCAAAGCAAATTCTTCAATAGAACACCCTGCAGCAGCTTAATTTCTTCCACAAACATGGCCACTACTTGGATCCGAGGAAGGAGTAAGAGCATCCACCGTACTGAAGAACTCGATTTTGTCTATAGTATGCTAGTGATTAGATGAGTTTCCGAAAAAATCAGGTTGTCAGAACATAGATTTTTCATACACTGTTTTCTGCTAATTGGTTTCTTTGGAACCGCCTTCATAATCATACATAGAAAGCACAGGGAATGACAAATGATGAATAGTTTTATGAGAAGTTGAGAAGTACATAACCCATGCAAGCTTCGGATAAAATATCTCAAGAAATTGCCTAGAGCATGCGTTTCTTTTGTGATTAGCAAAATATTGGATTTCCATCCAGCGATCAAGCAGGTAGATTAATATTTTTATTAGATTAATCAGTGGATCACAAAAATGGACGAGTACTGCTTTGGTGGAGGTTATGGATAATCGTATACAATTGTGTGCTAATGCATTTTGGAAACACTAAAAATAAATTTGCTTTACAGCAAGTTAAAAACGGGTCTACTATTTTCAGGAAAAGGGGCCATGAAAGAAAGGAGGGGCAGTCGGCGGGGGGTTAGTGGGTTGCCAATCGTGTAAAATTTCATTTTCCAAGCAAAAAATATTTGAACAAATAAACAACAAAAGAGAACATAAGAGGGTAATTGATTCAACAGGAAGAACCTGCAACTGTTATAAAAACAAGAACAATCAAACATCAATGAAAATGGCAGGCCCCATATACAAAGCTACTGAGGGTAGCACGCATCATTGCTCCCTACTACCAGAACTGTGAAACTACCTTCAACACCACTAGTCCATTACAATTGACACCAAAATTAGAAACCGGCAGTATAATAGTTACCTTATCCCTATTGGAATATTTTCTTTTTAAAGAAATAAGTACTGATAGATACACAACCTTATATGTAAAATTCTTACTGCTTCTGTTCGCTTTTTCCAATTCATTTATATCCTCTTTATCATCTGTCCTTGGCCTTCTAATATGGATCAGTCAACTGTCATTGGTTGAGTCATGCAACACCTGAAGCGAGCCTTACGCACAGTTGTCATGATCTCAGTTTCAGCATTCTCAAGCATTCTCACAATCTCAGCGAAGGGTGGACGAACTTCCGGGTTGGTGTCCCAGCAGCGAGTCATGATCTCGCTAAGCACAGGGAGACAGTCATTTGGGATCACTGGCCTTACACCTTTATTCACCACAGCAAATGCTGCCTGCACTGCTGTCATGTTTTGGAACGGAAGCAAACCTGTTATTAGCTCCCAAAGGACAATCCCAAAGCTATAAACATCCACTTTTTGTGTGTAAGGCCTATGTTGAATCATCTCTCTGAAAGAATAGCAAGGGTAATTAGAAAACCAACAATAACATATCAATAACATGAACATAAATGAAACAGTCAAGGAAAACAATACAAAATAACTCCTTTTCAGAAACAGATTACACAGAATAGACACTAAAAAGCACAGATTAACCAGCACAACCAAGTCAGATCAGAATGTGCCTCCAAGGGCATGGCCAAGTGGTTTTCAAGCAGCTTTCTTTGGCTGACCACTGTTGTTCAAATCTTGGGAGAGGTAAAGTGCTAAAATATGAACCACCTTTTTTTTAAAAAAAAAAAAAGATCAGAATGTGCATAATGTATCAAGTAAAACAAACATCTACTAAATGAGCCAGTCAATACTGTAAGACCAAAATGGCCTCTACTGTAACAGAAAATAAAATTTTTATTACTAGGCGGCAGGTAAAAAGCATCCAAAATGAGGAATTCCAAACAGTGGTCTATTGAGTTGTGTCATGGCCCACTGGCCGCACAATTGACCAAGTTATACCATTATAACTAACAAGATATACAAGGAATCAGATGAGACAATAGTGACTTTTAACTTTTAAGAAAACATCAAAGAGAATGGCCTGATTGGTGATTCCACACGACAAATGACATACAATAACGTTGACACAGAGTTCAAGAACACTTCATATAACGAACAAAGTAAAATTGGTCCCACTGAATATTAAATCTGCATCAAAATACCCATATTCCCATTATATCATGTCGTTAAATGCAATCAAAAGAAGCTAAATTTTCCTCTCCTGAGCACTGATAATCTTTTTGCACGCTATCAATAATAGACTCGAGACAAGACTAAATGTCATGATGAGTAAATCAAAGCAAAACACTCATCCGATAGTACTTACATAAAACTCCTCCAGATCTGTTTTCTAAGACAAAGCACAATCAGGGTAACGATTACTCGTTGCATCCATGCAAATAAAAGGTAACAAATTATTGCATTTTCTCACCATGTTTGCATCCTGCTCAAATTAAGTAATTAGCTTTTATTGGCTTACTCAAATAATATGATTTATTACTCTTTTTTTTTCATAATACTTCCAATTATACGTAAAAACTAATGTACTTTAATTAGCCATTAATTCCCAAAACATACAACCTTGTCAAGAAGACAAGTGTGAGTGGAAAATGGTTGACATTGCGGTAACACATAAAGCAGCAAGCTAATTTAGAAACAACACGAGCATATAAAACAAGCATAATTTTTTTTATTAAATACAAAAAAAGAAATTCTAGAACAGACTTCAGAGTACAAGGAACATTACTAGTTCAACTTTTCTAAAATATTGGTTGACTGACGCATAACATTAAAAGAGAAAAGTATGGTAAGCATTAGTGAATAAATATAGTATTTTTTTCCTTTTAGTTGATTTCAAAATTATGTTGACTAATATACACCACAATTCATAAAACCATATAGCAAGCACTCAACACTTACCTTTTATTCTTTTGGCTTTTCTTTTCTTCTATTTTCATGTATAAGCTTTATGTATCATAGCAACATGGGCATAGAGGAAAAAAGTCATTAGGAGCTAGATTATCAAGAACCTGACATGTATCATTGAAGTTCTATGTTGACAGCTTAAAGGACACAATCAGAATGTACATTATTTCAAGTATCATTATATTCAACGCAATCTCAAAGAAGCAATTCCAGCTTCTCATCTCATTTTCCCAAGATTACCCAGGTGCTGCTTACAAGTGCCACTCCCCATAATTGAAATACAACAAATGAAGTCCCTTCTAATGTATTTTGCCTTCTATTGGAGCACACAAGCATATTCACATCATAAAAGACAAAATCCTAGCCTAAATGTTTGTTAACGCGCCCCAGTAGTAGGAAACCATAAAACTGAAATAGAAACTGCTCTTCAATTCTAAAAGATCTTGACGCACTCCCCCCTCCGGCCTGCCAAGTGTTGTCTAGTGACATTCATGAGTGTTACTCCAACGCTATCATTAATTTCCACTCCTGAAGCTACATGTCATTTTCATAAGGCAGAATCTATTAAACAAAATTACATTAAAAGGAGCAATTACAGCTTACAAGTAAGTATACAAACTATGAACAGAAAAAGGTTACAATGGCAGGGAGGAGAGGGTTGGAAAAAAGGTTAGGATGGTGGGGAGGCAAGGGTTGAACAAATAATATACTGAGCATACATATAATTTTGATAATTCATGCTTCGGCATGTCAGTGCAGATAGAGAACATAAAAATTGTAAAAAGTTCAAAAACTTGATTCTGTGACAGTAACAACTATAACAATGAATAATTGTATGTATAGACAAAGGAAAATATTACCAAGTGATGGTTCCATCAACAGAACCAAATGCCAATGTCATGATACTTAACATAAATAAAGGGTTGAACACAAGAGCTTGTACAGCAATCATACACCAATACTTAAGAAGGGAACCTAATATAAAAGATATAGATACTTACGGAGCCATCCAACGATATGTCCCTGTCTCTGGTGTCATCCCCTCCGTCTGCACTTCAATTCTTGCTACACCAAAATCAGCAATTTTGATAGATTTATCTGCAGAGATTAGAAGGTTATCTGACTTTAAATCCCTGTGGATAAACCCAAGACCATGCACATATGCCATCCCCCTTGCCACATCCAGTGCCTGCTTAACCGCCAATTTTAGCGGCACAGCCCTATTCTGCCTCCTTGTCAGGAACTGCCTAACTGACCCTCCTTTTGCATACTCTGTCACAATGCACCAAACCATCGCTTTCCGACATGCTCCTATGAACCGCACGATGTTTAAATGCTTCAATGTAGCAAGCATCATGACTTCCTGCTGAAATTGCTGTTCCATTACTTGTGCCTTCTCTGGGTTATTTTCGGGCCTCTCCAATATCTTTATTGCAACATCCTCCCCATTATATGTTCCTCTATACAACTTCCCAAAAGCCCCTTGGGCAAAGGCAGTACCCATGTTAAGTTTTCTCAAATCAATTGTCCACTCATCATAATTCTTCAGCCCTTCAGTTGGATACCTATGATCCATTAGTGCCTGTGCTAAAGCGTCATCATTAAGTGCATGGGTTACCTTACCCGGACGAAATACACTTTGCCCCACAGAGACTGAGTAATTATGACTGACAGGCTTCAGACCAGGGTGGCTTAAAATGTGTGTCAGAGAATCATTGGAACCAACACTGCTGTTATCCACCGACATCGAGACAGACCCGCCAGCGTTGCTAGTCTGCAAACTGTCAATGGACATGTTTGTACCCTCACCAAGTTTCTGGTAAAAGCCTTGAGTGAAATCATAATAATTGTTATCATTGTTGTTATTTCCTCCTATAAGTCCAGTAAATTTTGGCCCCTCCACCATTTTTCCAATCATGAATGAAAATTCCAAAAATACAAAACAAGTATTCAACCGCTATTATCCTGAACTGCTGCACTCATCTGACAACACAGTCCTTTAAGCATGTGCCCTGCATCACCATGAATAGAGATCAATAATCAGTCCTGTTAGTGAATTTGTATTTAAAGCTGTTTTCAGGAACACAATAAAGAGAGAGCCGGAGATATAAGAGATTATAAAATTAAAGAGGCAATAAAAAGCTTTCCACTTTTAGCTTACAAATTCCATTTTGTAAACCAAAACAAACAAAGAAAGATATTTTTTTTTCAATTTATTACCAAATTGAATACCTTTCCAAGCAAGAAAATGCACTAGAGATGCAATTACCCAATCTTAGGCTCCTTGCATTCATCTCAAGCTACTATTTCTTCGCCAACTATACCTGTAATCAAGAAATCTATAAAAAGAAAAAACTAAAACAAAAAAAAAAATTCTCACCGACAAAAAGATGAAATATTTATCTAAAACTTTTAATAAGAATCGAAAAGAAGATAACTCCATAAATGACCCAGCACATACTATGGTCAAATTTGCAAAGGCCCAACAAAGGTTATCTCTTTATTATTATCTTTTCTAAAAGAAGAGTATTGCAAATTCGTGTACATATTAAATTGATAATCCCATAAAATTGATTTAAAAAAAACAAATCCATACATAGATCAGATGATTATAAAGCTTTGCAGATACAAAAATCAAAGAAAACTACATAAGACACCAAAAAATTGGTAAAAACTTGTAATCGAAAGTAATATCAAATGCAGAGCTAAAAAAGGCTGAAAAAAGTATAAAAACTTGCTGATCAGGATATTAAAATTAAGAAGAAATACGTACTGATTGTACCGATATTGAAGCTGATGGAGAAATAGTTACAAATACGACGACGTAACTTGAAGATGACCGAAGATACGAAGACGAAGATGAAGCAGCAGCAGCAGCAGAAAGTGTGCAGTCTTCGCTTCCAAAGGCCTCGTTTTTATTGTGACCAAAACCACTGCGCTACTCGAGCGTCAAATATTGAGTCGTGTACTCGCTGTGGGTTCCCTCCATGTGTCGTAACACCTGTTTTTACCTATTTCGTGCCCCTTGGTCCTCTCATAACGCGTGTGTGCGCACTATAGCTACTTCAACTTTGTCCAAGAATCGGACCACCTCTTCTATCTTTTCTATTTACTAATTTCTTTTTTCTTTTGGATGTTTTTGTGCTTGTCTTTTTCAATATTAAATTTAGTTTTTTTTTTCTTTTCTCTTATTTTCAAGGGTGCGTGTCTTATTATAATTTTATTAAAGACTTATTCTATTTTAATGGGTGCGTAAGTGTTATTTATGCGATACACTGTATTGAATTACATTATGATATATTAAATTATAATATAATATCATATTTGGTGTAATAGATGGTATTATATGTAATAATATTTTATATTATTAATATTAACTTTAAATTAATATTGTTTAAATTAACTAATATTTAAGTATTTATTATTTGTTGTATGAAATTATGTAATAATATAATTATATTTTATAAATTTAATAATAAATTATTAAACAATATCACACTAAATTGTAAATTTATTTTTATTTGTTATAATATAAAAAATAAAGGTAATTCCACAGCTAGAGATGGTCAATGGTTCGAGTGGCATGTTGCACAGTGCGTGTCCGTACAGCATGAGCATATTTTGATAGGGCACACAACATGACATGGTACACATATGGACTAGGTTGGGCAAAGAATTTTAGATACATAGATCTTAAAAGTACGGCACAATTAGAAATTATCTAAAATAGAACATTTGAAAAGCTCCTTAATAAGCACGATTTATTGGTGGCTAGCATTTGGCCCATGGGCCATCAGTTGCATGTGAACTAAAGTATATTAAAATAAAACTTTTTAATGAATGTAAATTTAAAATTTTACGATTTTATAAATAATTTAAAATTAAATCTTTTAGTGTATTTTATAAGCGAAAGTTTCGTAAATTCATTTAATCCTTAGTTTAAAAAATAAAACCATAAAACTCTAATTGTTTTATGTTTGTAATTTATTAAATGAATAGATGATATCATGATTTTAAAAAATAAATTATAAATATCATGATTTTATAAATGTATTCGTTAACGTTATTATATGATTTATGACTCTATATAAGTTTAAGCTAATACTTAAGAAATTATTTATTGTTGTTATTATTGTGTTAAGTGGTGGAAAAAAGATTTCTAATACTGAAAGATCTAATTTAAAATTAGTATTATATTCTTTTACTGTTATTATTATTTTTTAGATAAGTATTAATTTATTATTATTGAACATAGACTTAAGTTTTAAATTTTGAATTTTATTAAAATTTGACTAAAATCACATAACCTAAAAAAATATATAGGCTTTAAAAAAATAAGCCAATAACTTAGCATGCGCTCTTAAAATATTTAAAAAAAAAATGATCCTGCTTTTTTCTTAAGCACGGCCATGGTTAGCCCATGTGCTGAGCTAAGCCTAAGCAAAAAAAAATTGGATACAGCACCAAACACATGGTGGGCCTTGGCGTGTCAGCCCACAGGCCTTTATAGGCGTTACTTTGAAGTTCGGACCGAGCTGTTGGCTATCTATAGCCACAAACCAAACATAAGACTACAAAAGCAATGCAATCTCGTTATGCAGAGTGTCGAACACAACCTTCAAGGATTTTTACTAATATAATAATGCAATAGTTCAAATCCGTACTTGATATATTTATAAATCCATTTATAAATTGAAGGTAAATATTATTGATATTAGGCATTCATTTTTTGTTATGCAAGACACTATAGATATGTTTGCCATACCCTATTATGGTGTATTACATTATCTACTATAGGTTGTATTGCATTAAGTTGTAATACATTAACACTGTATTATATTAATATTATATTGTGTTTCGTGATATACTATGCTGTATTAATTTTTAACTATATTATGTTTGATATTATATTGTATTGCATTGTATTGATTTTTTTAGGTAATTATGAAAATTATAATTTTCTTTAATTATACATTTATATTATGTTTAGTGTTGTATTGTATTGTATTGTATTGTATTGTATTGATTTTTTTTTATAATTATAAAAATTATATAATTTTTATAATTATAAATATTTACTTTTCGATAACTTAAAAAATATTTGTTATTGAAGATGCGACACAATCATTAGTAATGTTGGTTTTGTTAAAAATATGTCAACTTAAAAAAAAAAAATCTTTCAAACATCACCTGCATCACCTACATTGTGAAGTTAATTGATACAAGAATTTACACTAATAGTGTGGGCTCTGCTAAAATTATTCCCATTTTAAATATATATATATATAAACCAAGAACTACATATAGGCTTAGCAAAAAAGCCTAGGATGGCCCAAGCTTGGGTTTTAAGCCCAGACAACCTAGCCCCAGGGCTTTAAACTCAACCCGCACGATATATTTATGAATGTGGGTTTTAAATTCAAACCCATACATAGTGGGCTTGGTTATGGACTCGATGTAGCCCAGGCTTTTTATTATATAAAATAAAAAAATCAAATTAAAAAAAAAGGAAAAAAAAAATCAAAATCTAATACAGTTTCCCGCTTTCCCTATTCCCTAACCCTAAACAAAGCAAGTGAAACAAAAGCGCGGACACCTGCACCACACCAGCCACGAGCCGCTATTGTCAACAGCCAGCCGCTACACCTTACAGCCGTCGCGCCACCAATCGTCACGAGCCAAGCACGCTGCACTGCGAGTCAGAAAATCACTGCAGCAGGGAGCCCAGCACGCGTCGAAGGTCGAACCAAGCACCAGCAGCGGCTGCAGCGCGACGCACGGACGCAGCACGGCAGCGGCAGCAGTAGCGCCAGCGAACTCTAAGAAGTGCGGTTTCGATTTTTGAGGTGCAAAGAAGTGCCGTTTGTATTTTCTCATTTCTTGTAAAAAAAATCAATTTCTGCATTAATTTTGAATATACATATGTGTGATTGTAAAGTTGTAATTCTTCATTTCTTCTTTTGCTTGTTTATTTATTTTGGGCAAAGTTACAATTTGCAATAATCTGATCTCATATTTGATTAGGCAGCAGCAGTATTTTTTAATTGTATTACATGTTTATGCATTTAGATTTTCAACATATTTGAAATTGTGATATTTATAATTTAACAAAATAAAAAACTTTGCTGGCATAATCAGAATAATTTTTGGTTTACTATCCAAGCAGCCAAATAGACCAATTAATTTAATGTGTTACATGCTTTAATTTGTGTAGGATTATAATGGAGAATGCTTCTGATTTACATCCCATTGTTGAGATAGAAAATGTTCAAGAGAAGCATGTACTGAAAAAAAGAAAGGCCGTCTCAAATTGTTGGGATTATTTCATAAAAATAAATATCGGTGGGGTGGAAAAGACAAAATGTAATCATTGTGTAATAGTTTTTAGTTGTGGATATGAAATTAGTCACTTAATAAACACGGCAAATAAATTAATGTGTTGGATAATTATGTAGCGACTAATTATATATAGGATTTTTTTAAGTTATAGACGCAAAAAAAGTAAATGAATAGTAATATCACGTAATTATTGTTTACTTATTTTTTTTTTTTGCAACTATAAATTATAACAGTTATAATTTAACAGCTCCCTTATATATAATTTAAGGATTTTTTTAGTTTATAATTTTATTAAAAATTTATTTTAAAAAAATTAAAAAAAAAGCTCAGTTAGGCCCATTTAAGCCCGGCCTATTGAAGATTGAATAGACTTTTAGAGGACTTGGACTTATCTTTTAATACATGAACTTGAGCCTGAATTTGAAAAAGTCTGGCCGAAGTTCGACCGTAACTATATAACTCCAAAAAAAAAATAATAATAAATAAAAATAAAATCTTAAACTGGATATGTTTGGCATGAACCGTTAGACTGTATTTGAACCGGCATTGCTTGAAACTGGTACAATTCAGCATTTGGCTACAAAATAACCCCACATGAGATTGCATAAATTTTACTGTTACAATGCGACAAATCACGCACTAACAAAACCCACGGGGGGCCACAGTGCTGGGCTATCATCATTCCTGGGGCGAGCTTAGTGACATAGACGTGCTTTAGTTGGGCTAGCTATTGTTCTTCCGTGTCCCAAATAATGAGAAAGAAGGGATGCAGTATGACTGACTGGTGAGCTTTTCGATTGTTTTCCGCTTCCAGTAGAACGTAGTTTTCTTCCATCTATTCTATATACTGAGATTCGATTCTGTAAACCCGAAACCCTACGGTTGAGGCATAATGTCGTCAGAGTCCGAGCCTCCGAAGGTAGTGGAGGAAGGGGAGTCAACTCAGTTAAGTAAGAAAGCGGCAAAGAAAGAAGCCGCAAAGAAAGAGAAGGAGCGCCGCCGACAGGAGGCCGAAGCCGCCGCCGCCACCGCAGCATCACTGTCGCTGGAAGAGGAGGGTCCGGTTGCCAATAACTACGGAGACGTGCCTCTTCAAGAGCTTCAGTCTGTTAACAATCCAGAAGCAGGCAAGTGGAGCGAGGCTGTCTACGGCAAAGAGTGGACTGAGGTGGGAGCCTTGACGGATTCCTTGAAGGACCAGCAGGTACTGATTCGGGGCCGTGTTCAGACAACCCGATCCGTGGGAAACAAGTTGGCATTCGTGGTGGTGAGAGAGAGAGGTTCAACTGTTCAATGCTTGGCCACTATGAGGCCTGACTCTGTCAGTAAGCAAATGGTCAAGTACGTCGCTTCGTTGAGCAAGGAGTCCATTATTGATGTCATCGGTGTTGTCTCCGTCCCCGATATGGAAATTAAGGGAGCAACACAGCAGGTACTCTCGCTTAGTGTTGTGGGTTTGTTTTGCAGCAACTATTAACAACAGATTCCTTGATAGTCGTGAGATGCAATTTTACAATTTGATAATTTGGTTTTATTGACTTTCTTTTTTCCAGGTGGAGGTTCAAATCAAAAGGTTATTTTGTGTTAGCAAAGCAGAGAAAACTCCCATTACAATTGAAGATGCTTCTAGAAGTGAAGCTGAGATTGAGAAAGCTTTGAAGGTAACTTCTAGCTTAATCCTTTTTGTTTTCCATGTTGATAGTAAATGTTTCAATTACCAATGCAATTACTAAATAGTGATGATCTCTGCATTTTAGTTGCTTGAGCTTTTAGTCAGCGGTATTCTATTTTTTGAGTTTTTTCTCTTGTACCCTTTTTGTGTTTGCTGATTATTTCAAGGGTGCAGGAAGGAGTACAGCTGCCTCGTGTTAATCAGGATACCCGATTAAACAACCGGGTTATCGATATACGAACACCCGCTAATCAGGGGATTTTCCGAATTCAGAGTCAAGTTGGGAATGTAAGTTATTGCCTTCCTTGCTCCATGGATACTTGGTATATTTTCATTATTTGCACTATATGCAGCTTCTCTTCTGCAGATTTTTTGCTACCCCATTTATCATATGAAGATTTTGAATTCGGGATACTTAGGCTCGTACGGCGTTGTTTTTCAATTTGTATTTTCATAATACAAGAATGAGAATGAAAATGGTATTTTGCAGTTGCCGTATTTTGGATTTGAATATGCATTTGGTATCATTTTCTGTATCCATTACTTAAAAAGGAAAAGCAGTAATACACGTTTGTTAGTTGATTAAAAATGATAAATTCGGTGCTATATGTTTGGTATTCTATTCTTAGAAACAGTGTTTACTAAGCATACAAGTTATAATTGTAATTAAAAATGTAACATAAGAAAAAAATAATATAAAATTGATTTGAATAATCTCCTTAAATAAAAACATATTTACCATAAATAACTTAGCATGAAATTCTAAAGTAGGTGGTATCTTCAATAGTTTAGCATTAATAAAATTGTTTTACTTTGACTTAAGTTTCTGTATATTGAATCATTTTTAGATTCATTCAATTAGCTCATCACTTGTAATTGTCTAAATTGATGTTTGTAACTTACCCTTTTTAACATGGTCATGCACTATTCCTCTGGTTTGTAACACAATATGGCCAGGTATACTTTCAAACACATAAGCCCCACAACTCTTACCCACATGTTTTTAAGGAAAAAAAACACAAATAATATGCTGGACTTGAGACACAGATCCAGTTTTCCCACTTGGGTGAAATTTCAAGAGAATAAAAATACAAAATCAATATATCTTTATGTAGATCTATAAATAGTAGTAAAAGTCTACATACACAGTGATTTTGTAATATTCTTTTTAAGATAAAAAGAAAACACAGATGGTGGATTAAAAATAAATACATGCAAAATAGGAAACAATAAGAAGAAAAAATTATTTGGAAAGTGCTGTAATGGAGGTTTGATTTTCTCTATTGAAAGATGAGAGAAAATGTTAGATGAATCCAGGGGGAAAAAAATACCATGGATGAAAAAAAAAAAGACTAAAAATTTAAAAAAATCCTTGAAAATTTTGGTACCAGACGAGAGATGAAGAAGAGTGAGAGATGAGAGATAAGGAAGAATGCTTGCAAACCGGAGAAACAAAGTGATAAATGAAGAAGAAAAGGTTGGTGAGAGAATGAAGTAAGTAGAAAGTGCAATTATTTCTTGTAAAATATGTTTGAATTTAATTTTCTATATTATTTTATTATTTGTTTTGTAGAATATCCAGAACATGTTTAGCTTTTTTTCTCATTAATTATTGTCAAATGGACTCTGTTTTACATGTTCTACTATTTATATTTTGGAAACTGTCCACCGAACATGTATGAAATTGGAATTTTAAAAACAAAAATGATAACACGTGTTATAAAACAATATCTAACAGGCCCTTAGAAATTTGATTGTAGTGAGAGGGTAAATTTAATCTTAGAGTTTTGGTGCATGAACTTAATTGTATGCTGGAGATCTTAATTTAATTTTCTGTGCATTTGGTGTAAGCTTAGTGATGTGGCTTATGTTTCTGAGCTGATCATTCTGAGTTTAAATGACTGCATCTTAGAGCAGTTATTCAGACAATTCTTGTTATCTGAGGGTTTCGTTGAGATTCACACGCCAAAACTGATGGCTGGCTCAAGTGAAGGTGGTTCTGCTGTTTTTAAGTTGGAATACAAAGGCCAACTGGCGTGCCTAGCCCAGTCTCCACAGCTTCACAAGCAAATGTCAATATGTGGTGATTTTGGGCGGGTTTTTGAGACTGGTCCTGTTTTTAGAGCAGAGGACTCCTACACTCATAGGCATTTATGTGAATTTACGGGTCTTGATGTTGAAATGGAGATTAAGAAGCATTATTCCGAGGTAAAATTGGGAATTCTTTTGTTGGCTGCTTTTCAAGAGAACATGGATACAGCTAATGGATCAAGTTTCATTGAGAATTTTGTCGCGTTTAATGCAGGTGATGGATGTTGTGGATCGCTTATTTGTCACAATTTTTGATGGTTTAAATGAGAGGTGCAAGAAGGAACTAGAAGCTGTGGGCAAGCAGTATCCATTTGAACCTCTGAAGGTGATCACTATGAGTTTTAAATACTTGAATTTTCTGTTATCATAATTGACTTTGAAGTGCTTGTATCTTCAGATCTATGGATTTTTGGTAAGATGTGTTTGGAATACAGAAAATTGTTTCACTTCAGTGTCTCTTTCTTCAATGTAATTGTTGGCATTTACTAAATGTTGCAGTACAAGCCAAAGACACTCCGTCTTACATTTGAAGAAGGAATTCAATTGCTCAAGGTAATATAATTTCTTGCTCCCTTAAATTTATTGTTTCTTGACAAAAATGGGTTTATGATTTATGATTTATCATGTCTGGGTGTTCATTGTGTATCCCATGAGAAAATTTTCTATAGTTATGATCCTGTGGACAATTGCTCCGCAATCTAACTCTTTGTCCTTCTTCAATTAATACACTATATAGTTTCTTATCCCTTACACCCCCGGCCCCCCATCACCCCCAAAAAAAAATAACAAAAATAAAAGAACAATAGCCAACATAGAAGATTTTATATATAGAAACAGTTGCATCTTCTATTCTCAAGAATGGAAGTTTTCCATTGATTATTATTATTTTTTTCATCTGATTGTATTTGTTCAGGATGCTGGGATGGAAATTGATCCTCTTGGGGACTTAAATACAGAATCAGAGAGGAAACTGGGCCAACTAGTTTTGGAGAAGTAATTCAATTTTTTCTGGTTTATATTCTCAATTCATTTGTTTTTGTTTTGTCTTCTCTCCTTGTATTACTTATTTAATTTTTTGAAGATCGGAATTTGAAGTATATCATGCATTTATTATTGGATTCAAATTTTTGAAAAATTAAGAGCCTTATTGCTCTTAGGTTGCAGCAATCATTTTCTTTTTGAAATCTAAATTTCTATGTATATTATAGATGACTGAACTGAATGGTGCTTCCTGTTGTAGGTATGGCACCGAATTCTATATACTCCATCGCTATCCCTTGGCTGTTAGGCCATTCTATACCATGCCCTGTCATGACAATGCTCTTTATAGCAACTCCTTTGATGTTTTTATTCGAGGTAACGGATGATTCTGAAATTTTTCTTCTTCATTTTTTGTGCATATATACTTGAATTCATGTTGTTGTCTTCCTGAAGTCTTGATCTACGTATGTTATATAACATGAAGAAATAATGTTCTATTGGAAGTAAAGTTCTATTTTCATGATAATCATCATGCTGTTTGCTTTTTTCACTTTTTTATTTTTGAACTATAGTGATTGAAGAATATTGTTTTCCATAAACAGCTCTTTATTTAGATGGAAATGAATATCAGTTTACTAGAAAAGAAAATTTGTTGAAGTAAACCTGGAAAACTCTTCATGTTTAAATAGGAGAATTTTTCTTTTCTTTTTCTGAAGTGGAGTTGATAAGATTGGTAGCTTGATCACTGGTTGAAGGTTGTGATATATTGTTGGTTTGTAATAACCATAATCATAATATAATCCTTTGTTGAAGAATTCTCTGCTTATTTCTATTGTTTTATTTATGACAAACCTTATCACTTGTTGGATGAAAATGTTGACTTGACTGGACCTGTGCATCTTTTCCTGTCCTTCAGGTGAGGAGATAATTTCTGGAGCTCAACGTATTCATATACCAGAGTTCTTGACAGAGCGTGCACAGGCATGTGGCATTGAAGTCAAGACAATATCAACATATATTGATTCTTTCAGGTATTGTTATTTTGATTTTAAATGGGATTGATCTTGTAGTTAAAAGCCATGACTCATGAGCCTATTATGTTAAGGACACATTGGCTCAATCCATGTCTTTAATCTTATACGAAACATAATGAATCTGGTTGTGGTTATAATGAAATTAGTGTAACAATTAATATCTGTTTACTGACTGTTGAGAACCAACAGCTTTATGCAGTTTGAGATGATCTGTGCATTACACAGACATTCCATGACTTTGATATAGGCTGTAGGGAAATCAAATTTAGTTGCGATATTGGTATATAGGAAGCTGCTTTTACCAAGACCACATAATTTGTTTCTTCCCGAGTTCATGTTGCTTCAGGAGAGAAATCTGATATCTGGAAAAAACAACAAAGAAGGTAGGCTTCTAGTAGCATTCTGTTTACTGTTCAAAATGAATATAATATTGACCCAAAGAGTATTCGATATATGATATATCCATACAAAGAACATTTGTTTGTTCTGTTGTTTTGAAATTTGAGTCACGAATCTGGCCCCATTTCTTTTGAGTGATTTTTTGCTAAAAGGATCTCCCTGATCATAGTTGATCGTACTGGGTTATTCTGAAACTATTATCGGTTTCTACTTAAGTGAATTGAAAAACAATTTGTAGCTTTTGATGTTGCATAAACATGTAGATTTATTTTTGGGTGATAGGAAACAGATGCACAACATCTAGCTAGTATTCCCAGAACTGTTACCCTAATGCTGAGATTGGTCCCTGTACAGATATGGAGCACCTCCTCATGGCGGATTTGGAGTGGGATTGGAGCGTGTGGTCATGCTTTTCTGTGGTCTCAACAATATTCGCAAAACGTCACTATACCCACGTGACCCCCTTAGGATTGCCCCTTGATGATCTGTTTATGTGTTTTTTCTTTTGCTATGTGCACTATTTTTCATATGCTTAAAGAAGAAGTTCATAGTCATTGGTTTACGAAGAAATCGATTGGTCTTTTAGCGCACATCATTAATATGTGCCAACGAATTTGTTTTTCTGGATAATGGAGACATATATATATATATATATATATATATATATATATATATATAATATAATGATTTACAATGGTGGTTTGATTTTGTGGTACTTTTTTCATTTTAGAATTGGTGGTACACTATCCATGAGGTAAGTAATTGGACATTTGTTCGTCTGTTGTATAACGTGCGGCGTTGGAAGCAGCGAATCTTTCAGTGGCCCATGAAAAAAAAAGTTAATGGATAGCAATTTACTACACCATTCCATTCATTAATGGAAAAAAAAAAAAAATTGGGATGATTGCCATTAGTGTATTATATAAATAAGCACAAATATAAAATTATTATAAGGATGTTAAATTAATGTTGTGCAAGTTAATAAAGTAAAAAAAGGAATATTTAAATTTTTATTAAGGATAAAAGTATTAATTTATTAATAAAGTTAAAAAATAATATTTAATTTTTATTAAGAATAAAAATATTAATTTATTCTCAATTTTACTCAATTTTCCCGTAGTAAAATTGAGATTGTCATTCATAATCTTTTTAGCAGGTAAGAACTAACGGCTTAATCAGCTCAACTAAGGAATTGAGATTGTGATATTGAACAACAAAGCAGTCCAACATTTGTCATTAACTAAATGGTGGACTCTGTCGTCCGCAGTTGATCAAAATTTAAATTTTAATGAAAGATTATAAATGTGAGACTATTCGGTTATACTTGTCAAAATTTTATTGGCTGTCACTCTGGTAGGAGTCGGAGGATGGGCCCATCCAAGACACACTCAATGCGCGTCGATGTCGGTGAAAAGAGTGATGGTATGTGGTGGTATTAGAAATAGTTGTGCCATATTCATTCGTTCGGGCCGAATGGACCCGAGCACTTGACAGTCGATTAAATTTAAAACCCTCAATGCAAAAACCCTGCCCTAAAACCCTCACCGATTGGCATTCCAAATCCTTGCTTACTCTTCTCTTCTCTATCAAACCTTTTTCTTATTTTGAAAGTGAAAAAGATGATAAGCCAGTGAAATGAGATTGGCGATGAGGAGGAGCTTATTGTCATCACCATTAGCGACTGCAACCACAACCTCAGCTTTACCTCCTTCAAGTTCAACTCGTTCAGCTTTGGTCCTCCGCCCTTTCATGGCCGCCGTATGTTCGTTCATACCATTTTTTCGTTTCTATTCGTATTATTTCTAATTCCCTGTTTCTCAATACGACGTTGTATTATCTCTAATTTTATTTCTATCTATTCCTTTAAATGGTACTGATGCAACATTATTAACCCACGCATATAATCTTATTATTGTGTTTATTGTATTTACAGTTGCAGTACAGGGCATTTCAGAATCACCAAGGCATTCAATTACCACCGTATCCGCTGATTAGCTCTGGAAATAGATACAGTAAATGCTCTCAGCTCAAATTCAGAAAGGGCAGGGTTACTTCTGCTATCATAACCAGCTCTCCAAAGGTTGAATGCGGTTTTTTTTCTTTTTAGAGGCCCTAGTGATGGTTCGAAAGGTGCTCTTAGTATCCATTCCCACTTAAAACCTAGAAATAGTTTCTGTTATATGCCTGTGGATAATGGTATCAGATTTTGTTCACTTAATTGCGAACCACTTTCTAAGAGATACTTTTCTCAACTATCAAGGGTAAAAATTGGAAATGAGAAAATAGGTGTTAGTGATGCAAGAAGCAGCGGTGGCGGTGGTGGCAAGAGCTGGTTTAATAATCATAGGAGGCGGAATAATGCAGTGTCTGCTGGAGGTAAGAATAGTGCTACTAGTAGCAGTATCTCAGCTTCTGAGGACATTAATTCGGTGACTTCAACAAGAGAACAGCTGGTTGGAGATGGGGTGGAGGGAGCAAAACAGGGATCATCTGTTAGCAACACTAAACAAAACTCTAAACCTAGTGCGAGACAAAAGCAGCAGTCAAGAAGCAAGAAGAAGAAGGAACAACTTTCGGCCACTGTTGCTTCAGAACAGGCTTCTATGGGAAAAAGTTCTAAAAGTGTCTCTCTAGCTAAGAGTTCGAAGTGCAAAAGTGGGCAATGCCCAGACCCGACTTCAGAGGTTAGCAGTCCATATTTTTCTTGGGAAATCAGGATATAGTTTCTTTCAATCTCTCATTTTTTTTTTGTTTTGGGGGGGGGGGGGGGGTTAAACATTGCAGCTTTTTCAGAAGACTTCACCAGGGAGCACACCTGAACAACCGCTTGCTAGTTCTGCTTTGACAAAACAGCAGTCCAAGAAGAACGATGGAAACTGTGGTAAAAAGAAGAAATCTGCAAAGGCATCTGAGGCATCCAGGCAGAGACAACCACTGGAAGAGATGTTTATAGTGCCTCGGGGACAAAATACCCAGAATCCGCTATATCCTCCAACTGGGAAATCTGTTGTGGTGGTCGAGTCAGTTACCAAGGCAAAGGTTATTCAGGGATACCTTGGTGATATGTATGAAGTCTTACCCAGCTATGGGCATGTGAGGGACTTGGCAGCAAGGTCCGGATCTGTGCGGCCGGACGATGATTTCAGTATGGTATGGGAGGTTCCATCTGCTGCTTGGACACATCTTAAAAGCATCAAGGTTGCTCTGAGTGGGTATGGTTTACTGTTCCTTCTGTTATTTCCAATTAATTGTGCGTGCTGTTTATTTTATAATGGTAAGAAGTATCTTCTGTTTTGAGGGATATTTTATATGGTTATTCTCATTTCCTATTAAGGTTTGCTAATGTAGTGTGTTTACACTTTTGAGTCTTTATCTGTTTGCGTTGCCCATTCTTTCATTTAGTTCTGTTTGTCATTTTCTGAATTTTTTCATTCTGCTTGCGTGGGACCTCAGAGCAGAAAATCTTATTCTTGCATCAGATCCTGATCGTGAAGGAGAGGCAATTGCATGGCACATTGTTGAGATGCTGCAACAACAGGATGCTTTACATGAAAATATTACTGTAGCGAGGGTTGTTTTTCATGAAATAACTGAGGCTTCAATCAAAGATGCTCTGCAAGCTCCAAGAGAAATTGATGCAAACTTGGTTCAAGCTTACCTTGCCCGACGGGCTCTTGATTATTTGATTGGATTTAACATCTCACCGTTATTATGGAGGAAATTGCCAGGTTGCCAGTCTGCTGGACGAGTCCAATCTGCCGCCCTGTCTCTTATATGTGACAGAGAGATGGAGATTGATGAATTCAAACCACAGGAGTATTGGACTGTTGAGGCTGTGTTGAACAAAAAAGAATCACATTCTTCTGTGGATTCCTTTTCTTTCCCAGCACACCTGACCCATTTTCAATCCAAAAGGTTAAATCAGCTCTCAATTAGTTCTCATACAGATGCAAAGGATATTGAACAGAAAATTAATTCAGCAAATTTTCAAGTGATCAAAAACTCTAAAAGAAGCATGATACGGAAAAATCCCACACCGTATATAACATCAACCCTTCAGCAAGATGCTGCTAACAAATTGAGTTTTTCGGCAACATACACTATGAAGGTTTGGGAGATTGAATGAATTTCTACTTACTAGCTTTTTTTATTTTCCTAAAAAAAATTTCATAATGGTTATCCTGCAAAATTCAAAGTGTCAGTTGTATCTGTGTTTCAGTCACAGCTTCCACGATGTATATTATATATGAGCAATTTTACATTGCCATTCTGATCTTTCTTTTTATTTTTTTTTTCTCATTTTCATTGTCCTGTTGGTTCTTTGATTGCTTCTCTAAGAAAGTTGTTTAATAATACTTTTCTAAAATGTGAGTGGTCCATTTTTCTTCTGATTTTGGCTTCAGATAGGCTTAAGGACATGCTTTGTAGTATGTGATTGTGTGACTTATCAGCACTCTATAATACTCGAGCAAAATTCCTCCCTAGTTTGTCCAATTCTATTCTAGTTTAGCCTAGCTGGACCTTGTAATATAACTAGTTTCTATAAGCTCTAAATTTCTGTTGAAGCTTTTTTGGTTTTGCTCTGTATACTTTCATACATTCAGTATTTCCTTTTTGCCTTAATGTTGCACTTGTATTATTATATGAACACAGCTTGCACAAAAACTTTATGAGGGGGTTCAGTTACCAGATGGGACGGCAGCAGGTCTGATAACATACATGAGGACAGATGGACTACATGTAAGTATCTCTGCAGTGGCTTTATTTATTAACTTGGAGTCTGAATGCGTAAATGTTTCTTGATTCATTTTTTTTTATCTTTTGAGCTCATTTGACTGCAAAGTCTTTATTCTAACCTTTTTTTTCTTTTCCTTTTTTTTTTTGAAAGTAGCCATTACTGCTTTTCTCAGTCTATATCCAGATTATGTTGTTCTCATTTTTCAAGAGCTGAAAATAGTTATCCATTTTTTTCCCGGAAAAAAATATTGGGGACTTTCTTTGTTTGCCTTGCCCGTGTTGAAAGATATCTTGTCTTTTCACCTGTTTATGTTTGTTGTTTTTCTTATTCTTCGTCATTTATTCACTTTATTTTAACTTTCATGAATCAATCGATCCATAGAAGGGAGTGACTTTATGCAGGTATTATATGTATCCCTAAAATCAGGAATTGACTGATGTGAGGGAAAATAAAGAACTTTAACATAAGAATTTGCCAATTTGGCTGAACCATGGAAGGATATATAAATGGAAATAGACAAATGAGTCAGGAAGAGAGGGAACAATTTTCTTCTCCAAAATTGTCAAAATAAAGAAATTTTTGGGCTGCTGGAATTTATCTTGGTTTTGTTGAAGCCAACATCAGTAATTGTAAATTATCGTTCTTGGATTTCTAATACTTCAACTTTTGTATTTTTCTTTCAGATCTCTGATGAGGCTGCTAAAGAAATACGCTCCTTGATATTTGAAAGGTAATATCTATGAACGCTCTTCTCTTCTTGTTCTTCTTTTTCATATTATGTGCTTGTGCAGCAGAATGTATATATTTCTTCAATTATATGGCAGTTTTGCCTCATCAACGATTCTTTAGTTGATGTGTAACACATCATCAAGGCACAGATATTTGTCTAATTTTCTCACAATTATCTGTATTTTGCAGAACTGAAATTTTGTGGTCCTTTCTACAACAGTTTCTTCTCCTTTTATTTCTTTTATCTGAAAACACAACTTATTCTCTGCAGGTATGGGTCACATCACGCCCCAGAGGAAGGTCCTCGCAAATATTTTAAGAAGGTGAAGAATGCTCAAGAGGCCCATGAAGCTATTAGACCCACTGATATTCGGAGGTTACCTGGTGAATAAATAGTCCTTAAGAGCTACCTGACACCTTATGTGAAACTTTCTTTCTAGTCTATTTTTCGTTAATTTGCAATTAATTTTTTTTTATTCTGCTTCTTGAGTTGATCCCAAGAGAAAATTAACGACACTAATGATACCCTTTATTTTCCTTTCTCTTTTCCAATTGGCTTTCAGCAATGCTCTCTGGACTACTTGATGAAGATTCTTTGAAGTTATATTCACTTATTTGGTCCCGGACAATGGCATGTCAAATGCAACCTGCTACAGTTGGGCAGGTTAGAATGTAAATTTTTGCAGTATTGCTAGGTACTAGTAGTCATATTCAAGTAATTGAGAAAAAATTCAACCAGAAACGCAGCCTCGTATAATTACTATTGCTTGTTGGAAAATTGGGATCAATCAAATGGCAATGCTGTTTTCTTTTTTTATTTTTTATTAGGCAAAACCAATAAAAGCATGCTCTTAGGCATGAATATCTTCTACTTGGTGTTCTTCTATGGAAATTCCTTATCATTAGTTTTTGTTGTAATTGCATTATACATTTGGACTTATGAGATTTTGTTTCTATTATTTTATATTTTGGTAGTCACATATATAGGCGCTGCCATTTGTGAATATGTTATGCTCTTATTTTCTAATGTTTTAGTTATTTGTAATTTATTTCTCTTGTTTTTACCCTGTGTGATTTATCATTGCAGTCACTTCTTCAATGACTGACAATCTTTCTATCAAGCAGATACAAGTAGACATTGGCAATGCTGATGAGTCCATTGTTTTCCGATCTTCTTGCTCTAGAGTAGAGTTTCTTGGATTCCAAGCAGCTTACGAGGTATAATCTACATTCCATTCCCAGGATTGCTTCACCTTGCGTCACCTAGTATTTTGACTAAGGGGGCTGATGTGCTCTCTTTAGATGTTAATATATGCTCTGAAGTCAGTAATTCGGTGTGCTCATTTCGTTTGCGCAGCTGCTATCTGTCCTCTAAGTTGATGTTTTCTTCTTCAGTTTGAATCAAGCATAGTAGTGAATATTACAACCATGTCTTATTGTTATTCTTTTTGTATCTTATTCAAACTCAATATAGCTTGTAAGACGCTAGCTTCCTGAATTGTTTTTCTTGTTACTTATTGGAAAAATGTAGAAGAACAAGAAGATGGCCTCTGGGATAGGGGATTCTTGTTTGCATGCTTTTCAAAAGTGTACTGTTTATGTGCTTCAACACCCTTGTGCACAGTTCTTACACACAAACATATGTAAAGAATATACCTATATGGCTGAAATTTTCTGGGGATATTTCATGTTGATTGTATTGTGATGTTAGAGAAGTTATATTGATATTCTGAAGAAAAAAAAAAAGAAATATCCATGCTTACTCCTTTTTCTTGAATTAAAATCTTGTTAAGTTTGTGATATTCCGTTGGTACCCGTTGGTTAAAAGAAATAACAAATTAGCCTTAGAGACTCTGGAATACTGATGTCTCAAGGGTTTATATATTTGGCAAGAATTTTGATTTTACAATACTATATCACTTATAATACGGAAAAATAATAAATAATGCAAAAAAGAAGTCATAATATATATATATGCACGCACGCACACACCCACACACACACCCACACATTTTTGCGGATATTTTCCTAATTTGTACTCTTTTATCAGTTTTTGTCTTTTTCAGGATGTACAAAGGCATCACTTTTAACATTGCCAGTTGAATTGTAGTTATCATTTTGATGATCTAGATTAATTTGGCTGTTTGTCACGATTGCATGAGAAGTCTCTATCTTGTCTGTATGCTTCAGTTTATGCTCTTTTAATTTAAGTTTGTTATCTAGGATGTTGATGCTGTAGCTGTCAGATATAAGGAGAATGAAGGAAATGATCGGCATGAAGCCTTTGGAATTCTCAATTCATTGAAGGTACCAATTTTGTGCACATGTGTATGTATGTTGGTGTATATATATATTATTTACATCCCTTGAAGTAGCTTATATTGTGACTTCATTTTGATGCATTAACTTTCGTGATATCCTTTACTGCCCACAAACTTTGGTTGAATGTACCATCTCCTAGCTGAGTGCTTTTTCATATGTCTTTTTTCTTTCTCCTCTTTTACTTGGTAATATTTAGAGATATTATTATTTTGTCTTAACAAACCTTTCTTGAATCATACAATTTATTACTATTATTTTTCAGTTTCATAAATGCTCTTGGTTCTCATATTGTATGTCGCTAATTTCCAGTTGGTGTATAGACAGGGGATCCACTGTATCTTGGAGAAGTGGAACTTAAGCAGCATCATACCCAGCCTCCAGCACACTATTCAGAGGGTTCATTGGTACATTAATGTTTTTGTCCTTATTCACAAGTTACTTATATTTTTCTGTGCATAAGGTGCCTTAAATGAATTTTTTATCATGCTAAGTTCAGGTGCATGCTTTTGAAAAAATTAAAATTACACCACCAAAAAAAAAAAAAAGAAAGAGTTTGTACATAGAATTGAATAGAACTAGTTGAGTTTTTAAATGTCAAACTCTTAGCTAGTTACCTCAATGGCCCAAGCATGTAAAATTTCAATTCACTCTTGATTGCAGAAGTACTCCTGCAATTAAATGGATCTTGTGAAGTTTTTTGACTTCTCATGTGCATCAGTCGAAGTTCTTTAAGAGAGCACAAAACACTTTTATGGAAGCACGTAAAAATTGTTGAAGAACCTATATCTCATAGGTTTCCAGGTTTTAATCATATGACTGGCAGAATCATCTATTGTCATTTGTGCATATGCTTGTATAAGTGTCTTGTTTGCTTGAAGCAGGGAGGAGAGAGATAAGTTTAGACGCTTCTGTACTGCTGTTCCCTTTTGTTCTTTTGCTCAGTTGTCCTATTGTTGCATTTTACAGGTTAAAAAGCTCGAAGAACTTGGGATTGGTAGACCTTCAACTTATGCATCCACATTGAAAGTTTTGCAGGTAAACAATGGTGTAAAATTGATCAGATATTAATTCCGTATTTCCATATTAGATTGATGAGCATCAGTAGTCATAGTAATATAACTTGCTAGTCTTAGGAACTTTTATTTGTAGGTATGTGGATATTATTTTAGGGCTGTAAATGAACTGGGCTGTTCATTAATTGGTCAGGCTTGCTTTTGTGTGCCGAATAAGTTGATTTTTGCCTTTTCGTTCAAAACGAGAATTAATCATTTTGATACTTTAAGGTTTTGCAGCCAAATTATGTTCTTTTATTTGAGTTTGTGGCAATTCTTTTGGTCACATCCATATTCCAATTTTGTCTTTGACGTGGCAGTATATCCTGACATCCTTTGTATTGTGCCTGTAGGACAGAAATTATGTAACAGTGAAAAACCGCGTATTGTATCCTGAATTTCGTGGCCGAATGGTATGTTTAGATTTACTATTATTTTAACTTCCTTGAATTAAATTGGCAATTTCACTTCACCCATATATGTTAAAATGCCCCTAAAGAAGACCTTATGATAGATGTTTGCATGGACGTATGGTATGTTTAGCTTCACTATTAATGCATGAAATAGCTGCATACTTGATGGAGTTTATAATGCCATTATTGCAAAAGACAATGTAGACATTTTTGAGTCTCAGACCTTCAATGCGAAGATCACTCTTAAAGCAGTTTGCCTTGAAGGAAAATCTGCCAACACTTTCGAAATCTAGTTTCTATTTCAAGAGGCATTGTAGCAATGTTTGTTGATCTTGTCAAACAGCAGCATAGGGCCAATTGTTCTGACTGGCTTAAAGGGACTTGGAGGAGAGGAGGGCAGGACATAGATTTTGTCCTTGCTAAAGGCTTTTAAGTTTGATGTTTGTTCACGGAGACAGTCATTTAGTCTATATATCCCCAAAAAAAAAAAAAAGGTTTTTTCCCTCCACAGCATCTTAACTACTCCATAGAGTAGCATTCACGGTTGTTTTATTGTTGTAGACCAACAATCTCTATTTGAAATCCTCATCTCATATTTTACTTGTTGCCTTTGTGGCCGGATAAATTCGTAAAACATATTCATTTTTTATATGATTTCTAGGTGTCAGCATTTCTCTCTCACTATTTCTCAGAGGTGACAGACTACAGCTTTACCGCTGATATGGAGACTGAGGTATATTCATTAAATTTTTGTCTGCTGTTAACAAATATAAGTTTTCAGTTAATTACTTCCAAATTATTGACTGTTCAACTTCTCTAACATCATGATTTTTACAATGGCGTATCCTTGTTTTATGATCATATTCTGGTTTTGCTGTTATCTGCGTACTTTGCATTCCCATTTTTATCCATTGGCCAAGTTTATTCAGCCTTTAAACTGTGGGCTACTTTCTTTTCTCACGGTGGTTATTGACTGATTTCCATCTATTACTCTTACTTTCAGCTTGATAATGTTTCTGCTGGCTTGACTGAATGGAAAGGCCTGCTTGCAGATTATTGGTCAAGATTCAGTTCATATTGTACCCGTGCTCTAGCTCTCCATATACATCAGGTAAATTTGTATTCTTTATAGTACGTTGTACCTGAAAGTGTTTTGTTCTCTTTTATTGAAGTTTTTCCTTACAGAATTTCAGAGATTATAAATATTGGTAAATGCTTGCAGGTGGAGAAGATGTTGGAGAAAACATTCGGGGATTCCTTGTTTGCTTCTCTCCCCAATAAAGACAGGAGTTGTCCACTGTATGCATTTTTTGCCAATTCTATTGAGGGATATTCAAATGCTAAATTTGGAAAATTATAAATTGCGAAGAATTTTTTTTTGATTGTCCAAGCTGGTCTAAGAAACTATTTTAACAGATCCTTGCAACCCATTACTAAACCTTGACAATGTGTTCCTAATTTCTGCTAAGCTCCAACTGTATGGTCTTTTCCTTCCTATATCTTGCTGAATGCTCTGTACTTTAGCTGAAAGAGACTCTAGAGACAAATCTTTCTTCCTCTACTATTTCATATGTAAAACTTGCATTTTCAATTTTCAATTTATTCAGTTCTTTTTTATCCAGAATTTCTGGCTTAGATTGTTATCTTTCATATTGCTTCCAAGAATTATTTTGATTGTCTTTACTTTTGGATTTCTGGCTAAATCATTTATTCAACTCCTTTCAGCTGTGGGGAAGGCACTTTGATTTTCAAAGTAAGTAGGTTTGGTGCAGGCTATTTCATAGGATGCAATCAACACCCAAAATGCAAGTAAGTATCGACTAATGCAATATTAACTTTTTCACCAAAATCAGTTTTGATTATTTTGGTGCTGATTTCTCTCTCTCTCTATGCATGTGTGTGGGGATATGCATTATTCTTTTACCTGCGTGTTATAGTTTTCTGGCTACACTAGGGTGCAAGCGCACTGTATACAGAGTTCTATATTATTGCTTTGTTGTTAAAAAGCTGTCTCGGTAGTGTTATCAAAGATTCATTGTTGAAATATCATATGCTTTTTTGGTTGCTGCTAATGCTTGAGGTATTCCTGTTGGCCTATAGTTACATTGCCAAGACGTTATATGGTGACGATAATGAAGACGATACTCTTCAAAGGAACACTAACGTGGACGAGCGTAAATTGATTGGTCATCATCCGGCTTCAAATGAAAAGGTTTTACTTTTAAGTCATGGTCTTTTTAATCTTATGGAAGGGGTGATTTCTCAAAACTGAAGAAGCAATTTCTGTTTCAGGTTCTTCTTAAAAGTGGTCCTTATGGATTCTATGTACAGCTTGGTGAAGACAGGACAGGATATTTGCCTAAAAGGGCTTCTGTTTCCCATGTAAGCAACAATGTTTCCTCGTTTAGCAAACTAGCAATCTATGCTAACTCACACGTGCATGACTTTTGCTTGCCTGTGTGTCTGTAACCTATGTCTCTTGGTTTTGCCTGTTTGGCTGTGCAAATTTTATAATTCAATGCTTTTAACTGTAATTGGTTAACATCGGGGTAAAACTGAATAAAATATTCTTTTCCAGATTAAGGATGTGGACTCAATTACCCTTGAAGATGCTTTGGAATTGCTGCGTTACCCCGTGAATCTGGTATGTTGTCAATCTATAAAAATGATATTTATGGTTGGGCTTTTAGACTTGTTCTTCATCTTAATATGTGGTATCTGTCTCAGGGGAACCACCCAAAGGATGGTCAACCCATAATGTTAAGGCTTGCGAAGGCTGGATTTTCTGTTAGACATCGGCGCACTATTGCTTCTGTTCCCAAGGTAAAATTTAAAGAAAATAATAATAATAATAAGCCTTACCATTCCCTGTTACATTTTGCAATCAAACATTTCAAATGCCTTCTGTTGTTTGAATTATGAAAGCAGAATATGAAGCCGAATGACATCACGCTTGAAAAGGCGTTGGAGTTTCTGTCAGGTAAAGATGTAAGACGATGTGGCCGACCTAAGGGCAAACCAAAGCGTGAGGAAGCTTTGGAGGCCATGTAAAGTTAGTAAAGAGGCGAGAGCTTACCTTTTCTGATGATTTTTGTTTACTACAGATGAACAATTGTTCATGGCGATGCAGCCCCCTGCCACAGCCAGATTCATTGATTGACTGGATTGCATTTGGGCATCTGGTGAAATTTTTCAGATTTGTATAATTACCATTGCGATAATCAATTTTGCTGTAATTTATTTCAATTTTATTGGTCTCAGATATCTTATAAATGTAAAACATATATTTTTATATATATTTTTCGATTACTAATATGACCGATATAGTGGAGGCAATGTGAATAGACGAAAGTATAAGTTCTCCAATTACTTGCCCTTTTCCTAAGCATGCATGGTCATCTTATTTGTCGCATAAGATGGCAATTACAAAATTGGTATTGTTGACCTAATTTGGAAATGGAAGAAAAGAAAAAATATTAAGCAAGCTGAATAATCTCGATAATAGAACCAATGCTGATACTCAACACTCTGTACAAGTTCTGACAGCAAAGCCTCTCTCAGCTGGACCTAACTTTTGTTATCTACAAAAATTGCAACTTTCTTCTCGCTTTGTATCAGTAAATTTTCTTCTAAGTCATCGAAAGGTCTTTTGAGCTGGTGTCACACTGCGGAAGGATAGGACTACTCGTCATCGAAAGGGTTTTTAAGCTAGCGTCAGACTGCGGGAGGTTAGGATTACTCGTCATCGATTCCTGAAAAAAGAATTGAAAATAAAAAAGGTCATCAATGTTAACGATAGAAGTTATGCCAACTAAAATTAACCCAACCAAGGGGAGGGGCCAAAAAAAAAAAAAAGACGGGGGGGTGGGAAAGCTACTACTAGAAAAATACAATCGTTTTAAGCAGGGAACTTACTAGCTGTAGAGAAACTTGACTGTCGTTGGGAGATTGGCCACCAACAAACAAGGGTGGATTGACAGTCTCTTCAGCAAGTGCTCTGAGTCTGTTAAGTTCTGGTAACACAACTTTGCCAAGATCAGGTCTGTCCTTGCGCCTCAACTCAGCACACTTGAGTGCAAGTTGAGCAAATGACAGTGCATCTTCAACTGGCCAGTCAGGCACTGCTGGATCAAGCATCTCTTCAAAAGTCCCCTTCTCAATAGCCCTTTCTACATGATGAGTCAACCCCATTGGTGGTTTTCCCGTTATTATCTGTAGAAACATGATTCCGAGTGAATACACATCAGACTTAATGCCAAGCATGCCTGTTTGTTGATACTCAGGATCAATATAACAGAATGTGCCAGCTGTAGACGTCATTCGATACTGCGTTACATTGTCTGCCACTGATGGTGGGACTAGTCTTGCCAAACCAACATCACTAATCTTGCTGACAAAGTTGCGATCAAGCAATATGTTTGCTGGTTTAAGGTCACGGTGCACAAGGGGTTCAGGTTTAGTTTGGTGAAGGAACAACAATGCAGTCCCTATTTCAGCTGCAATTCTGAACCTAAGTTGCCAAGAGAGGGGTGGGGTTTGTCCACGCCTCATAAGACGATCTTCTAAGCTTCCGTTGGCCATGAACTCATAAACCAAGCATCCATACTCTGGACAGGCTCCCAGTAGTAGAACCATGTTAGGGTGTCTTATGCAGCTCAGTACCTCAACCTGAAACAAACAATATCATCATCGTGTAAATATATAACCTAGCCTGCGCTGTGAATGTAATTGGTAAATCTTAGCTAAGTAAACGCGCGTACTTCTTGCTGAAACTGTGATCTTCCCTGAGCAGCATCTGGACGCAAGACTTTAATAGCAACAGGAGTATGGTCCAAGTAACATTTGTATACAGGACCATAACCTCCTTCTCCAATCTTGCGAGCATCTGTGAAGAATTCGGTTGCAGCTTCGATCTCCTCAATTGAGTACTTCCTGTACCTGACATCTGAATGTGCCAATGCATCAAGTGCCTTTTTCTTCTCTTCTGCTTCTTTAAGTGCTTTCATTTCTGCACTGATTCTTTTTTGTGATTCCAGCTCTGCAATTCTCTGAGCTGCTTCTGCTGCTTCAATGGCTGCTCTTGACTTGGCTTTCTCCTTTTCTGCAATGGCCATTGCTGCTTCCTCAGCTAGTCTTGCCTCTTCTAATCTCTGCTGTTCTTCTAGTTTCCAGCGTTGGAGCTCTGTCGCCTGCAATAAAGAAACATTGCCTCAGCCTGCATTTCCCATGTGAGAGACAGCATTGAAAATATTAGACATGGACCAAAAGTTACTTCGGTTATTTATTTTATACCTTTTGCTTTGCAGTGAGTGCTTCTTTACAGGCAGTACTGTACATTTCCATTGTTTGTTTGAGTTCCAGCCTTAGCCTCCTCATTTCAGCTTCCACATCATCCTGTGTGATCTCAAAGAAAGTGTATCGTATCCTCAGCTGCAAATTACTCAAAAAGTTTCAGCTTGCTTTCTGTAAATGAAAATTTTTAAAAGTGCTAACCAATCCCTGAGATGCAGAAGATGATCTGTCATTTTCCCCTGATGCTGACGAGAATCCACTTGGCGAGCCAATGTCCAGTGACCTCCGTCCAATCTGCATAGACTCAAAGCTATTGTTGCTTTCCATGTCTGACAAATTTGACAGCCGTGGTGGTGTGCGGTTTGCCGAATTTTCAATGTTTTCAAAGAATCCTGGGAATATGCGGTCAATACTTGGCCTCCCAGAGCTTACAAACGATATATCTGTATCATGTGGGGGTGCAGGGCGTTGTTCTCCACTCTGTTTGCCATTGAACTGTTTCCTAGTTAAAGGCGACCTGCAAATTAAACGATTGATTGATATATTGAATTAATTAAATAGCTAAGCTCACCATTGCTAGATACTTTGATCTACCTAACCTATGTCTGTCTGTGGCAATTAAATTACCTGAAGAACTCCGCATCATCATTGGATTTACGCGGTGGCTCCATTTGTGGCCTTTCCACTGGAGTTGGAACTGCAGGTAATGAGGATTACATTTTGATGTTTGGAAAATGTTTACCTCTTACAGTGATAGCATGAAAAATGTAGTATCTAACCTCTTACAGGGGGAGGCTGGGGAGCAGGTCTCTCCGGTTGAGGAGGTCTAATGGTGGCTTGATTGATAAGTTGATTACGTAGTGGGGAAACTGCAGGGGCAGGACGCGAGGCTGATCGCATTGACGATATCTTCCCTTTTGATATCACATACACTGTACAAAAATCCGGTGCCCCTTTTGAAACATTCCCAGGAACATCTGTTGTCTTGAATCTTCTGTGGGAAAACTTTCGAAGGTTATGAAATTTTCCAGGGAATTTTAAGGGAGAAAATTATTCACAGCCTTAGCTACAGAAGCTGATTTGTAATTATGGATAAAAAGGGTACTTGTAGCTTTAGCAAGAGTTATATGGGAAAGTGGGGGCTGGGTCACCTTAGGAAGCCTTTGTTGTTGGAGGCACCAATAACCAAAGTTTCAATTGCTGTCTGAGAAACATATTCAATTAATGCTTTTGCTACGTCTGTGTCTTCTAACACCACATCTTTGCATTGTATCTGTCAAACTTGCATTGTCAAAATAACAATTGAAAGAGAAAGAGATAGAGATATACAGTATGAGAAGTTGGATTTTGAAGGAAGCTGAGGAAGAAAACTAACATCTTTTCGGGTACAAAAGCAACGGAAAGGCAGGAAGATCTCCTTAGTCTGGGGATCGGGGTCCTTACATACAAGAGAACTGTCACCACTTACATCACAGATTTGGTTCATCCCTGCACCAAGAGGCAAATTTTTTGTCATGCAACTTATGACTTCATTTGAGGAGACAAAACAATCAAAAGGAATGGTGGTATTAGGAAGGCTTACTAGGGCTAGGAAGAGACGGCGAGGGAGAAAGTGAAGCTGATCTGAGTTTGACATGGATGAGAACAAGTGTTTGGCCCTTTGTCAAGATGTTATCAATTGCCCATTTGATAGCATTTTGGCTGCCTTTATCTCTGTCTATTGCCACTGCCGCCAATCCATAGCTCTTTGCTTCCTTCTTCTCACCTGAATTATGTCTGTGCATCCACATCTCTACCCTTTCTACTTCCTTTGTCTCCCAACAGAATCTTTGCTCTTTTACTACAAACGTGTGTGTGTGTGTATAAATGAAGGTCGATATATGATGATGCACAAAAACAACAAGATATGTATCTTCTTAATTGTTATCTTGTCTCTTCTCGACTCTCTCAAGAGGGTAAAGAGAGACAAGAAGAACAGTTCTCTCTGCTTAATGCATGCCGTTTGTTTATGTATTTACTTATCTATTTATTTTAACTTAAACGGCAACAAGAAAATGAAACCTTTCTCGAATTAGCTAATTTGATTTTTTCAAACGTACATGATCCTGAAAAATCTCTCCGTGCATACTTCTATTACAATTTCCATCTCTTTGGTTAGCTTACCATTTGAGATCCTCCTTCTTTGGCGGGCTGGCAGGTGCTTGACCTCTCAACTTCTTTCACCATTTTCCAAAAACTTCCCAATTTCCATTTTTCTCCTTGTTGACATCAGTAATTATTATATCCTAAAATTATGTATTAGTTAGTTATAAATACAGTGGTGTTGCTTGCTTGCCAGGAATTAATTCTACATCGCGGCTGAACCAATATAAAATCTTTATGCGTTCTAAATTTGCTGAAATTTGGTGGGACTTGCCATTCAATAATATCATGGATACATCATACTATAATCATAAGTTTATTATTATATGGGGTATAATTATATTTCTTTCAAAGTTTCAGGCTGGCTGTTGCCTTTTACAAATCAAGGTTTATTCCATCCACACATTTAGGATGAAGGTCATAGTTGCACACATCACAAGAGAATGTCCAGAACCTCCCTCTCATTTTGCAGCAGTCACATACATAAGCTTTGGCCATGTCCAGTTTTAGTTCATGCTCATGCTTCACGTCCTTCACTTCCCGAGGCAATGCATCTCCTTCCTTTTTCAAGGCTGTTTCTATTTCTGCAATCCTTGACTCTGTAAACGGAAAAGCTTTAGCACCATACAAGGAGATCATCTCCTTCCCATTTGTGCTAATTGTCTTCCCATCTGGTCCAATTAGGACTAAAGCTGGAATCCCTTTGATGTTGAAGATTCTACACAGGTCTTGTCGTGCCCTGTCCTCGTATGGAATTGCCAGCCATGGCATGATACTAAGATTGAGATCAAATTCTTTGTGGTCTCGATCTGTAGAGACAAAAACAACTTCAAAGCAGTGATTAGCTGTGGTTGTGAGCTCATCGTAGACTTCTATGAGTTGTGAAGTGAAAGATCGACAAGGAGGGCACCAATGTGCACCAAAGTAAAGTCCAATAGTCTTCCCAGCAAGTTCAGACACTATTATCTGCAAAAGAATAAAGAAATAATAATAAAATAAAATAAAAAACTCAGGTTTAAGTCTTAACAATTTTCAAGAACTGTAGCAACATTGAATTACCTTTCTATGATCTCTAGAAAGAACATAATCTCGTCCTTCAAGTGCCAAAAGCTGTTCTAGTTTCCCTCCCTGCCTCTTGGAATCATCAATAGCCTTCAATTCTTCCCTTCTCTTTCTAGTGAAGGGGTATGCATCAGCTCCATAGTCTTCAATCAATCCAATCAAGTCTTCTTCAATTAATGTCTCATCTGAAGCTAATGGAACGAGTGATGGGATGCGATCAACTCGATACCTGCCTCTCAATTTTTTATGCAAGGTTTCATCAAATGGAACAGCAAGCCATGGCATACATTTGAAGTGCTCCCCGAACCCATTCTCATCATGGTCGAAGGAAATGAAGATAACTTCCAGCTCTGTACCTCTGGTTCTTAGCGTGTCATAAAGTTGCACCAATTGTGGAGTAAAAGTTTTACATGGTCTGCACCAGTTAGCAGAGAAGAAGAGGCAAATTGTCTTGCCACCGCACGATGACAAGGGTACCTAAATTTAGGAACAAGAAATAAATTTTATTTAGTCCACTTAATTAATATGAGTATTCATTTCAAGTATTGAAGGAAACCCTTTTTGGAGTAACTAGAGTGAAGTAATTAATTAATCTGAAGTAATTAATCAGACATCAAAGACTTAAGATTCCTACTAAATTACAATAGTTTTCAATTGCATCAATAGAACAAGGCTAAGCTAATATGAAAATCCGTATTACAACAATTGCATAAATGCATTTAAGAGAAAAAAAAAAAAAAAGATTGCTCTAGAAATTACCTCTCCTTGACGAGAAAGAAGGAACTCAACACCTTCAGATGCTAGGACTGTCAGAAAGTCGCTGTTGTCAATACATTTGGATTGATCAGTGTCCCTTGCCATTAGAACTACAAGCTGAAGCTGGTATCCACTCTGCTTCTTTTAATAATCTTTTAATTGATCAAGAAAGAAAAAATGAAGTCATAAAGAGTGATACTCACAAAAGGTCATGTAATATGGCTCACAAGACTTGGCATTTCCTGGTCTTTATTTTAAAGCATTAAGAGGAAAGGCTGCTTCAACCTTTTTATCTAGGAATTTAGTACTTTTTTTAAATTGTTACCAAATTGGAACCTCTGATATTCTGTTCTTATCCTCTTGGAATAATGATGGAACCCATTAATTTTGCGTGTGTGTGTGTGTGTATTGATTTTTTCCAGGGACCAGGGAATTTGAGTTTTATTTTCAAAACACTAGGAAAAATTTTCATGTTTAGTTTGTCCTCTAATTCCATTTTTTATTTACAGTGAAGCAAGATTAAAAGGCATGTTGAATGAAGTATGGCACTACACTGTTTTTAATGGAGAATCTGCGAACAGAGAGATGCCCATGTTTTCCAAATGCAAAGCATGGCATGTTGAATAAGGACCATCAAACTTGAAACTAATGAACGCAAATTACGTTAAGCAAGAATGCCAATGTAAGGGTGTTGTCAAATTATAACAGGAATCTTTTAGCGTATTTCTTCTAATGGGAAGGGTATCCCACAGCGTGCCTCACAAAGAATCAGATTCAAAATTCTAAATTCTATGAGAATCCACATGAAACGCGAGACGCACACCAAAAGTTGCATAAATCAAAATCAGTAAGAGAGGAGAGGTTAGTGGCAGCAGTGTAATTAATTTGTCAGTAAAAGCATTATTTAGTTAACGTGTATAAACATAAATACAATAATAAGAAACTTTAATTATTAAGAATCGTATCCTAATGTTATTATTATTATTCCTCTGTTATGTGATGTGATGGAGCATAATTCGAAAGAAATAGTAGCCAGAAATATATACATGACAAACGGATGCATCTCAGACTCAGAAGCTCTAGCAAAGGAAAAAGCAGCAGATGATAAAGTTGACAACTTTGCTAAGTCTAAGTGGGCTGGCTTTGGATTAGAGAGAGAGATTAGCCAGCACCAGGCACCAGGCACCAGCAGCATGCAAAGATGAGATGGTGGCCTGCCTTGGCTTTCCCAATATATACATATGTTTAGGTGTATAATCAAGAACAAAAATCGTTGCTTGTATAGAGTAAAAGTAGAGCAGCAAGTACCTTTACTATTAGGACGATGCCTACGGTCGCCCTGCTCGAGAGTATTCCCCGGAAAGAGGGAGATGAGATGCGAGGATTGAGGGACAAAGTTGTAAAAACAGTGTGAGAGTTGCGTTGGATAACAAGGGCGAGTGAATTATATATGTAATAAATACAGATTATATAAAAAGTCTTTGTAAGTAGGCTCCGTGTTAGCGCCAGTTTGATCATATCATAATAATATTCGTATCACAATTAATAAAATAAGAAGATATGCATTGAGGGTGATTTGGTAAGGGGTAGGCCTGACTCAGCCGTCAAACGCTTTCAGGATATACCAATTTTTGGGAATTAGATCCGTTTTCCTCTTTCTTCAGTCCACCGAAAAATAAAAATAAAACTATAAAGAGCCTCATCTTTATTCTGTCCCAGGGACCTTTATTTAATCCCCATGTGAACCCAGGCTTATCTATAGTCTAGAGATATTTGTTACAAATTATCAATGCAAAGTCTGCATTTTATACGTACCTACGCTAGGCCTAGGTATCCCATTTCAAAATTCCAATCCCAATACCAATACCACCTACAAAACAATAAAGCCACTTCGGCCTTTGGCCATTGGTGAACCTTTATTCTTATAACTATAAGGACATGAGTTTGAGTTGTCATAGACTCGATCTTCATCAATTAAACATAATTGTATAAACTTAATTTCTAAAGTTTTTTTCTCTTGTAAAATACGAGTGGAGCAAAGACATTCCTCCTCTATAAGGAGTATTTATCTAGACAAGTACTTCATAAAGAATTTAATATAATATTATAAGGTGCTGTTTGTTTTTTAGTCTGAAATCTGAATTTAACTTTTTTTTCAGACATTTACTTATTATAGATTGTTTGTTTTTTTAACTTATCACTTATTATCATACAATTTTTTCTGAATAGAAAAAGTAAAAAAAGTCTACTTTTATCTGAAGTCTGAAATTTAAATGAAAAATTTTAATTTTAAATCTCAAAAATACCCTTAATAATTCATATATTTCTAATATTATGCATAAACCTAATTTTTTGCATTATCCTTGAAATTATTTTTTTCTTTAATTGCTTAAAAATTTCATTCACATGGTAACATTAACTAAATATTGAACAAATCAAATTATGTCCATTGTGATTAATCAAAATTAAAGTAACAATATTAACTTTATAATAAAGGTTGATGTTATAATTACATTTTTTATTACAAAATTAAATTAAGATCAACAATGAAAATATTTTTTTTAATGCTATTAAACTAATCAACTTGTGAAAACTATAAATTGTGAAGAATAAATATATGTACCGTTTAAAAGGATATTTATGTCAAACTACTAACTTTTAGACTTCCCTGTTCAGATGTTAAAAAGGAAAAAACAAACATGTTATTCAGATATTTTCATTCAGACCTATTCAGATTTCAGTTAAATTCAGACCTATTCAGATTTCAGATAAAAAACAAACGCAACCTAAGTCTCAGTTATATATTTGATTATAAATATCAATGTATTTGTCTGTTATAATCAATTATAAATATCTTTTGTAATAACAGTAGTATGATGTATAATCAGCATTAAAAAAAAAAGCTACAAAACAATAAAGCATTAATAATTTTTCATTGTAGCACGCTATAACTCCAAAAGGGTAAGGGTACATTTATCACACTGTATCACATTATATTATATCAACTGTATTATATTATAGTGCATTGCATTTGGATATATTTTAATGCAGCATGTATAATATTATATAATATCTTTTAAATTGATATTATATTATAGTGCATTGCATTTGGATATATTTTAATGCAGCATAATATTATATAATATCTTTTAAATTGACATTAAATTTAGTATTTAGTTAAATAATAAATGATAAAATAATAAAAATTATTTTGTGTAACAAAAGTAAAATGATGTATTATCATTTATTTATTAAATATTTAGGTTATTATTATTATTATTATTATTATTATTATTATTATTATTATTATTATTATTATTAAATTAAATTTTATCTAAATATAAATTAGTATTTAATAAGTTTTTAAAATTTATTATACGTTATTCAATAGGAAAAGTAAAATAATTAAAATTTAAAAATACGAGCATTATTTTAATGCAATATAACCTAAACCGTATCATGATTATTTTGTACTCTTTTCATTATATTAACCACATTTTTAACGCAGTACAATACAACCAGAAATTATATCATAACACAAGCTCCCCGACGCGCCCTACAGCTTTTGCCATTTTAATATGTAGCATGATTTCAATATTTTTAGTCTAAGTTTGCATTTTGTACAGTGGAATGGGGACGTACGTGTGCACATACTAACTAATAATTATATGGACCGGACCGCACGGGAATTTGGAGCCCATTGAAGCCCTTACGGTCCATAACATCAGAGTCCATGATGGGAGCTGCTTGTGCAAATCTTCTAATTCCAATGCTCGCAGTCCGCACGGCAGCGACTAGCTTTTCAATGCAATCTGACAACAAACGGCAGCAATTCTTAATGTTATCCAAACTACGACAATAAAGCTTTATGAGTCCCTTCCTTTCACTTGTATTATGCAATATGTAATTCAGTCCGCTCAGACTCTGCAGGCAGCTTCAACTTGGCCTTGCCAAACGCCAATGCCAGTGCCAGTGTCAGTTGCTAATCCCTCGACCTCGATTACTAAAATCTTTTAGATTTCATCATCAAATGCATGCCAATGCCGATGGGGAGCAAAAGGAAAACAGCAACACCAACAATTTGCTTCTATTAAAAAAAAAATTCAAGTTTAATCAGTGTCATTGCCTCATTACATAATGACCTTGCAAAAGTTAAAAACATTCAAAGATATATATTATATATATGGGAAAATTAATAAGATTAACATATAAGGTTTCCTTTAATTGCCAGCTTTTTTCTCCCTTCTACTAACCCAATAAAAAAGAACAACAGCTGCCAAAAGCCAAAGAAAGAAAAATTCAGTTTGAGTTCAGCCAGCTACTGAGAATGAGAAGTCCTCATCAGTCATTGCTCTAGAAGAGCAGACATAGTCCTCACTAGCATATGAAGAGTAATCTTCATTATCATTATCCCTCTCCTTCAACTCCATTATCTTCTCCAAAGCCTCTCTCAAATCCCACCTCCTCTCTACATTCCATTCACAGCAACACATTCCAATCTTCAACAGCTTCAACATCTCACCCTCACCACTCTTTGTCCCTTTCATATCCTTATCAAACACTTCCCCGGTCCACTCTTCCCTCACAACTGAATTCACCCATGTGGCCAAATCCGCATTCTCACCTTTCCCTTGCGCTAGATAATTTGCTGGGAATTTTCCTGTTAACAATTCCAGTATCAGTATCCCAAGACTCCACACATCAGTCTTTCTTGTTAGGCGATCCGTTTGGATGAATTCAGGGGACTTGTAGCCAACCATGTGTAATTGCGCATGCTCTTTGTTCACCACTGGTACTAGTGCATAATCTGTCAAGAGAGGCTCATATGCGTTATCAAGAAGTACATTTGATGATTTTAAGTGACCATGTGGTAATGTTACGCCAGGGAATTCTTTGTAGAGATATGCCAACCCCTTTGATACTCCTTTGATGATCTTCAAGCGTATTGGCCAGTCAAGTCCCGGCTGGCCAGGCGCTCGTGTAGCTGCAACAAGCAATTAAATGTTTTATTTATCTATATATATACACATGAAGAGCATAATATACATACTAACATCCATACCATGGAGAAGATTAGCCAAGCTGCCATTGGGAACAAAGTCGGAAACAAGAAGCTTCTCTTCTTTTCTATAGTAGAAAGCTATAAGGGGAAGCAAATTAGGATGTGACAAGCCTCCAAGCCTTGTCATGTGTTCATGAAAATCTTCTTCGCTCACATTGCTCATTAGCCTAAACCTCTTAACAGCCATGGCAGGCCCAGTCAAAAGAACAGCTTTGTAAGACGATCCAAAGCTGCCGCTGCCCAGTACTTCAGCAGAGGCTCTAAGTAGATCATTCAACTCAAATCTTTCCCTATCATTGTTAACAAAATGAAGCTTGCCATTCTCACCATTTTGAGAATCGACAAAGTAGCAGTCAGATGATTGGATTTCATGTTGTCCCATATCATGATAATTATTAGCACCATATTTCTTAAGGGCTCTTGTCTCTTGGGTTTTATCGACGATGATTAACTCTGATGTCTTAGACTTGTTACCGCGAGTACAGGAAAATGCAACAATAGCAGCTAATACAATTGTAGCACCACCTACTATGCAAATTATTAAGATCGTTTTCTTCTTTGAGATTGATGATTTGCATGCCTCTAGAGGCTGTCCACATAGACCTTTATTACCTGTTGATCGGTCCAAACAAAAAAATTACACATAATTCATATGTGCATCCACTAGTGGTGTTTTGTTAATTTTTCCTAAACGGAAAATAATCAAATATAAAAGTAATTAATAAAGAACTTAAAAAAAAATCATTAATTAAGTTGATTTTAAAATGAACGAATGAATGTCTTATTGATCGATATAAGCAATTAATAGCAACGTGCGGATCATCACTTGTACAGTATTTTCTTAGTTTTGATTACAAGATATCTGTGATTAGGAAGTATAATAAATAAATAATTATCATGATCATTATTATCATTATTTTTTTCAGATGATCAAAATAATTACTCGCATCTAATTGATACGTACTAACAAAAGATGATGAGTTGGAAAAATCAATGTGTGTACCTTGAAATGAAGTTGCATTGAAATTACTCAAGGTATCGGGTATCCGACCCACCAATTGATTGTAAGAAAGATTGAGCATAGTGAGATGGGCCAATGGAAAATCGGGAATCTTGCCTTGAAAAGAGTTGCCCTCAAGATTCAGCTGGAGTAGTTTTTGCAATGCAGCGAGGGATTTAGGAATTTGACCGGAGAAAACGGTTTCTTGCCAGATGAACCTTCTTCAGTTGGTTCATGCCAGCAAATGCATCAGGAGGAATTTCGCCAGTGAATTTGTTAAGCGACAAATACAGGGCCCGTAATGTAAGGTTGCTGATACTAGGCATGGGACCGTCAAAGCTGTTGTTAATGAAACTCAAAGAACGTAAACCTGGCAACCGGGAAAGTGCGTCAACGTCGATCATTCCCATTAGATTCATGTTCTCCAATCTCAGGCCAATCACAATGCCGCCGGAGCAACGCACACCAGTCCAGTTTTGAGTGTCGTTGGTGCATGGAGTCGGAGATTCTTCCCAGTCCTTGAGTGCAGGGTCGTCGCCGTTTGATGTTGTTAATGAGTTCCTGAACTTGAGCAGTATTTCAGCATCCGTTGCTCCCCTGCATGTCGCCACAACGAAGCATGCTGCTAGCAACATTAATAATATTGTTGTTAAAAGCGAATTATGATTAGTTGCTACTTCTTTCGCCATGTCGATCGATGGATATATTGATTTGATCAATGGAAGCAACGGGCAGAGCAAAGCAAAGCACAGGGACAAATTAATGAAGAAGGCGAAGGGGGGGTGGCCAAGGGTGGGGTGGGATTGACAAAGTCCCCCTATAATTTTAATATTAATTGATGCCTAAGAATGAGCTGTTGAGCTCTATGTCTTTAGAATTTGAGGCCGGCCTTTTTAACTACTAATGATTGCTTATAAACGTTGTTGTTGTCAGTTGTTTGCTTCGCTTGCCTGCTTCTCATTCCTTGTTCATTGATTGGCATTGTCTCCGTGTCTGTGTGGCCAATACGGTAGTTCTTTTTTGGGTTTTCTTGTTCTGTTCCATGATGATGTTAATTTTTATTTTTTATTGTTGCCTCGGCCGTCTCTTATATTAATGACAAATTGCGTGACTTCTGTCACATTGTCATTTCACAGTAAACGCAATATAAGTTAATTCTAATGCACAGAGTAAACTCCTCCTATTTCATCAAGAGTAAACCCAAAAATTCTATTTTATTGGCGTTTGCTATTTATTTGGATACATCAAATACATTATTGGATAGTATTTTTTAAGATTTATAAGATAGGGGTGGGAGTTTGGGTTCAGTTTTCATTCGGGTTTAAGAATTCAATCTAAATTGGTTGAAAAGAAATTCCAGGTCAAATCGGGTCGGTCAACCACTTTTATTTTATAGTTCAAGAATGAATTGTAATTTTAGAAACAATTATAGTTTGGGTTGTAATTTTGGGTTATAGCAAATTTAAATTAACAAAATGACAAAAGCTTAAATCAAGTCAAAATGACAAAATCTAAGCAGAACTTAAATCTTAATTAAAAAAAAAATAGTGTGAACAAACACAATAGAAATTACTAAATAACAACATAATACATAGATCCATCTCAATTTCTCCATCAACACTCAACACAAGCAGGAACAGTTACATTAGCAACTATTAACCTCCACTAAACAAACTTCAACAGATAAAAAATGATGAAGCAAATTAATCCATTTTGTGAAGAGAAACAAGTGAAGAAAATGATGAAGTAAATCAGCTCCAGATATAACCACAAACATTATCAATTATTTAAGTATCAATTATATGTCACGACTGTTCTAAGAACTCACATGAAATATCTTATTATTTTTGAAAGTGAAACTTAACTCAACTAAACATCACATGGTAAGTGAACACTCAAGAAATCACTGGCCTAATAGCTAGAATAATATAAGCATTTAAATTCCTAGAGCATTTTTATTTCATTTCAATAAGATCTCCTCACTTTGGTGAGGATTCTTTATAAAAAAAAAAAAAAAAGATTCCTAGAGCATTTTTCACCTCAATTTTATCTCATCAATTTTCTAATGACCAAGTGATGTCTATTGATACATAAATTTTAACTTTTAGCATATGAATCCGCATTTTTTAATATGCAGATCTGAATTTTTTTGGATCTGAATCTTTGTGAATCCGAGCCGGACTCGAATATTTTTGTCATTCCAATTTGCTGGGACTCAATCATCTTCTATAATGGATTCGATATTCTTCCATTTAGGAGTCAAGATTCCTCCAGTATTAAAGTGAGAAAAAAAATATTCGAACTGTGTCCTATAATTACATTAAAAAGATAAAAAAAAATCCAAATAGATTTTTGGTTGTATATCAGTAGGTTTCTAATTGTGATATTATTGTTAAAAAAAATAAAGAAAAGCCAAAGTCCACAATTTGTAAATGATAGGATATCTATTTAGTACTTAGGAACCATCCTTTAGTAAAAAATATAGAGAAAACAACCAGTGGCTTTATATCAAAAAATTTGTAAAGCTAAAAAAAATATACCTTTGATTTTGATGCTGTCAAGATGGAAGCTGCAAGCTTCCAACAAGCCGATGATCGATTGCTGATGATTGCTAATTGTGACCAACTGCGAGAGAGTGATGAGCGACGATGACTCTTGACGAGTGCTGACAACCGATTGGTGCAGTTGAGTGTTGTTGGCAAGTGCGGACAAACGTAGTGGGCCTGACGGTTGACGGGCTATTAGTGAGAGAGCGCTATGGTTTCTAATTTTCTGAGGATGAAAATTGAGATTTGAGGAAAATCTGTTGAATCATATCATTTAATAGTTTTTTAGACTTTAATAAAATAAAGAATTCTGGACAGATTAGTAAGCCCAAAATTTACATTAGTTTTTGGTTTGGTTTAGTTCAACCCTTAAAAGTAATTGGATTGAGAATTGAAAACCAATCGGTTTTTAATTTAGTTCGGGTTAAAATCAAATTGAACATCAAATCTGATTGGGTTATATTCTTTTTTTTCAAAAAAGCCTAAATCTAGTACCTGATCCCAAAAATCTAAATCTAATCCTATTTTTAGTTGCTAGATGGACCGAGACATAAATGTTACTTTCTAATTTTAAATCTTACCATTGGATTGAATGGATACAATGAATCAAAAATTAAGGTCCGTCGTTTGTTTGTTTGTTTGTTTTTTTTTGGCCTTAAATCTAAATATATTTGAATCCGGCTGAAGTCTAAATAAGTTTGAATGTAAATGTTTAAAGAGCATATTTATTTTTCTATTTTCATTGACTAAGTATAAGTGCTAAGTTATTTATCTCATAAGTAATAAAGCATCTGAATTATGATATTTTGAAATTTATGTTCCTATGAGTATTATTATATGTTTGATAAGTTAAAGATGATAAGTAAATTAAATCATTTTATTATTAAATATAACATATCTATTTTTTTTTTCAATATATACAATGTCGCACAATTTTAACATAGAATCAATTAACAATTTCTTGTAAGATAACATTTTATAAATATTATTAATTGTAAAAATTAAAATTTTTAAAAGGAATTAAATAAACAGTCACATTCTAACATATTAATTTTTGTTAAAAGTTTTCTTAAAATGATAGCTGTAAACAAAAGAGCCCGAGATGATTACCAAGTAAAGGGAGGAGAAAAAATGGTTGCTTGTGTAAAAAAGTTCGATTCAATCATATAAAATCTACACAAAACGGCGACTGAAAAGAGTAAACTAGAAATTAGTTTATTTGATTGGAAATAAGCTTATTAAATAGGGGTGTTTTGAAATATTATAATTGATTTCTATTCAAACATTTTGTTAATTTAAATAAGAGTCTAGTTATTTAACTTTTTCTATTAAGTGGTTTATGTTTAAAATTCAGAAGTAAAATAGAAAAAACAAACAAGCAAAACTTAAAATATGTTTGAAAATTATATTTAGATATTTAACAAACAATCTCGAAGTCATTTTTTAAAGTTAAAATTTTAAGTTAAGAAAACTTCAATTATACATATATATGAAGTTATGATATAGCGCGTGAACGCACGCATGGCAAGCTCTGACGAGGGAGATCAATATGGGTGCCGGGCGTCACGATGACGGTCTTCTTGTTGCTAAGCAAGGCAGTTTCATCTGGATCATGGGCCCAATAATGGGCCATACAAGGAGCCAGATCTGAAGAGAATTTACTGGGCAGGACGCGTGGCAGCCCTGCATGCAAGTAGACCCATCACTGATTTGTAAAGGTCTTGAATACTCGCCAGTTGCCAGCTGGACATAGAAGACGACACATACATAAACCTGTGGCCCAGAATGGATCCACGTGTGATATTGATTGTTGACCCCGTATCTTTTCAATTGTACGTGTTGGTGCACTCACAAGCATCACGCACAACTCCATCCATTGAAAATTTGAAATCAAAATAATCACACAGATTAATTTGATAGATTCAGAAATGACGAACTCAACGCAGCTATCAATGTCTTAATTAATTAATAATGGGCTCATCAAGAAAAGAATATGGGATTGACGTGGCTCAACAGAAAGCTCTCCATCTCCAAGCCCAGTAATGCTTTATTCTTCACTTAGCTTGAAACCTCTAGTGCAAGGCAAAGAGAATTCACGGGATAAAGCATCCTCTTTAGTCTTTATGCCTTTCATCTTTTTTCTTCTTTACGAAATTGTTTTATGCAATTCAAAACTATACTTATATATTTTATTTGCTTTCAGCAATTGTACACAACAATTATTATTATTATCATTATTATCATTATTATTGTTATTATTATTATTTATAAGGAAAATGATACTCCTGCACTTAACATTATTTGTCATATTAATTTATCTTGGTGAAATGTGAATCATATATAAGCATACTAGCTGAGGTTACAGCGTGCCAAACTCATATGTATCATGTATGTACATATGTTGTTATCAGAAAAGCACATCACCTTTGTTAGGATCACAAGCAACAATATTTCTTTACTTACCAGCCATAAAAATTTTCCTGCATAATATTAATTTATATATATATATATATATATATGAAGTCTCTCATATAATATATTATCATGTTATTATCCCCTGCTGAAACTAAACCAACCTAGAAATACAATGAAGTCCCCCAAAAACTCTGGTGATGAAACCCAAATGGACATCCAATTCAACCTGCAGCAGCAGAACGTGCCCTTACTACTACAGCCATCATATGCAAGATCAAAATCTTTACTCTTTGATGAGCTACGCAACTTTAGAATAAGCCTCAAGTGGTGTGCATTAGATCACTCTTCATGTATTGGCACGTTCATATCATATTTCACATTCATATTCCTCGCCATTATCGTCCCACTCGTCAGTTCACTCTCCATTAAGGTCCCATCATCAACACATGATTATGCACAAGACGACCCCGTTTCGTTCAACAAGTTGGTTCAGTTCCCTGAGTCTGGGTTAGCCCTAGTGGGCTTCTGTATACTCTCAAGGTTTTTCAGCAAATATGGACTGCGGCAGCTCTTGTTCCTCGATGGCTTACGGGAGGATTCATTGTTTGTCAGACGTGGATACACACGCGAGCTTGACAAAGCATTTCGATACCTTGCATGCATACTCTTACCATCTTTCTTCGTGGAGCTTGCACACAAAATCATCTTCTTTTCGACGGTGAGTGTGTCGTTGCCCGGCGGTGGGATTGATCCATGGATCAATTCGATTGTGATGTTTGTGCTGGTTTTAGCATCATGGGTTTATCGAACGGGTGTGTACTTGTTGGTTTGTGTAATGTTTCGCTTAACTTGTGAGCTTCAGATATTGAGGTTTGAGGGTTTGCATAACATGTTTGAAGGGTGTCGATCCAGATCCGACGCTGGATTTATATTCAGAGAACATTTAAGAATTAGGAAACAATTGTCGGGAACCAGCCATCGGTATCGCTTCTTTATCATTGCAAGTCTTGTTGTGATCAGCATTAGTCAATTGGGAGCTTTGCTGCTGATTTTGGGTACACATTCGGATAAGAGTTTCTTCAATTCTGGTGAACTTGTGGTAATATACACGTAAATACACAATATGCACTTAAATTAATTAATGATATTTACATATTTTAATATATGCGTATGTATCAAAATTATTGATTTAATTATGAATTGATCAACATGCATGGACTATTTTAATATATATAATATGATTACAGGTGATCAACTTGTGTTTCTGCATGCAGGTCTGCTCAGCTGTTGAACTGAGTGGGTTCTTTTTGTGCTTGTTGGGGGCGGCAAGAATTACGCATAGAGCTCAAGGGATAACATCAGTTGCAACAAGATGGCATATGACAGTGACATGTGCTTCTGTTGGCGGATCAGATGCCGGGAAGGGCAATGCCAGAGAGGCAGCTGATCACGATCAATGCAGAGACAGTACTAGTAGTAGCAGTGACTCTGATTCTTCATCAGACATTAACATTACAGTTCTTTCCTCACAAGAACCACCATCCTTCCAAATAAGGCAAGCTCTAGGTGAGTATTTATATTTATATTTATCTTTATATTTATGTCCATTGTTAACTAATTGTTTTCAGAATTAATTTGTGTATTTAACAATTGAAGGCTCAAAAATTGAGACTAGGTAGTATCGTAATTAATTGTATTAATTCGCAGTGGCATATTTGCAACACAACAATGGAGGTATCACGCTGTTTGGATTTGCACTTGATCGTGGATTGCTTCATACAATCTTTGCATTTGAGTTCTCTTTGGTACTGTGGATTCTAAGTAAAGTGGTCGTATTGTCTTAATGTAAACTTTTTGGACAAGGAGACATTTTTTTTTTCATCAAAATTGCTGCCGTTGCGCAAGGAAATAACATGCTCGGTCGATTAGTACCAACAAATTAACTCTACAAAATTATCTTGTGTCGATTTTAGATTGAGATTTGTACTGTCTATCTTTTCAATTCTATTGTAATAATATATGGCTGTACCGCTATTCAAACTTAGGTGGGCCGGCAATCCTCTTCAATGCATCAACGAAAGTTTTGAACATTTGGGGATTACATAATTGGTTTTCATCTGCCAAGATAAATTAGAATTTTGGAAATCATATTTGGATTGTCAAGGCAAAATTTGTAGCAGCCAGCTGACTCCATGGCCCAATGGATAAGGCGCTGGTCTACGGAACCAGAGATTCTGGGTTCGATCCCCAGTGGAGTCGCGTCGCTTAACATTTTGAGTTTTCTGCTTTCTCATGGTTTAGGAGCAATCAGCTAAGCTAAAGCATTGTGAAGATCAGCCAGCATTACACTGAATAAAATGAACTGAAGACCAACAAATGTTGGCTTCAAAGATGCCAACATCATGACTGTGAAACTAGCTAGCTGCTATTTCTTAATAACATCCACAACTAATTATTCACATTCTTGTACATGATCAGTGAAATGATTGAGCGTCTTAACAATTTCTCCTAGACACGCAATGAGCTTGTCCCCTTGCCGTCTAACAAATTCTGATTGGAGATCCTGAACATTATTCAAATCAGCATCACTATAATCAGCACTCTCAGCAACTATGGCATGGATCAATTCTGCATTCTCTTGCAGTTTTGCCAGCATCATGTGCTCATTTCCTTCTACGCAGCTCTTCAAGGACTTCTTCTCTTTCATGCGACCGTTCTTAGGCTTCTTTTCTACCAGCTGTATCTGGGGTTTTTCTTCCACAAGGCTATCGCAAAGTTTTTCTTCTGTGCAGCCACTTCTCTGATGGTTTTCATGCAGGCAGCTTTTTAGAAGCTTTTGTTCTGCACATTGCTTCACAAGCATTGACTGCCTCCTTTGCCTCTTGGATCCTAGCAATGTCAAATATAGAAGTATTCAGATGGTAACAGCTTCTAAAACCTGAGGCTCTAGCAGACAACTGGAACTATTATATTTCAAGAGTTCAATGCACAAGCTTTACCTCAGCAGGTGTGGCTTGCCATAAAGAATATGAGAAAAATATTGAAAGATTGACATGCTAAGGAACAAAATGATAACGATTGTAATAAAGCAATTTTAAGCATTAATATCATGAGAAGTTCAAATACTATTGAAAATTGAGAAACAACAAATATTTGAGTAAGGCCATTCGTAACATCTTGTCCATGAGAACAGAAGAATATCAAGAGGAAAACTAACTTCATCAACATGGTAGGAGGTGATGTGGATGACATAGTGGGGAGAGAAGGAAACTGTACTAAACATAAAGATAAGTGAAATATAATATAAAAGAACACACTGCAGCCAAAATTGGCAGCATTAATCACGTAACAAACTGTGATGGAGTTTCTGGCACAAAAAACAAACCCAGAAAACAAACAGGAGCCATAAAAAATTAAATGGAATTACTAAGGAATCAATGTTGCAAGCAATTTTAGATATTATTCAGATGCACTGAACGCGACTAGGTCCGATCAGATAGAAGTCGTAAAAGGAAAGTGAGTAACAAGATATCCATTCCAAAAATTGCATGTGCTGGTAGACTCGATGAAGAGGTCAGAAAAGAAACAAACAAAAATTCAGAAAGGCAAGCACTTTAAATACCTACCGGAAGCTGCACTATAGCAACAATCAAGAATCTATAGAAACCCTTATTACCATCAATAAAAACTAGAGATAGAAAATGAGACCATGACAGACAGCAATATAAATAATCCATCATTGCAGTAATCAAGATTCACACACATTAAGTTGTTCAATGGATATCATAAGAAAAGAGTATTATGTAGCAACTAAGGCTCCATTTGTTTAATCGCAGCATGAAATTTGGTGGCGCAACTGATTATTTGTGAAAGCTGTTTGTGGAAACAACTAGAGCTTTGGTTCCACAGAGCACAAATAGTAGAATGAGATGACACAAGTAAATGAATAAAGGGTAGTCACTGCTGGGGCTCAAAGCGCACGAATAATTATTATTTAAATTATGCCAAATAAATAAATAAATAAAAATAAAAGAGTATGTATGTATGTATGATTTTGTTATAGAGGTGGAGGATAAGTCTTCCAAGTCCAATACAAGAGAGAGGAGCTAAAAGTTACCTAGTTGTGCCTGTGAAATTGCTTCAGACAAGTCAGCTTCAGGATCGGTATCTGAATCTGGGTCGGTATCATCGGATTGGTTTTCCTTAGACATAACGAAATCATGGATGGCTTGAAAGAGCTCACGGTCAAAATTGGGTGGAAAGCATTGAGTATGAGTTTGAGAATGGGCATCAGGAAAAGTCCTTTGTCGCACAATCATCTTTTTGTACTCACCAAGCAATGAATCCCATTTCCTCCGGCATTGATTCGCAGTGCGGGGCACATCCAACGCCGTACAAGTTTCAGATATTATTTTCCATTTTTGATAGCTTGATAAAGCTTTCAAACAATCTGCCTCCACAGCAGCAATCTCGTTCACAAGAATCAGCGCTTCCTTTGAACTCCAATCTGGACCCACCTGTGAACGCGTGCGTCGCGTCCCCGAACTGCCGCCCTCCATTGTTTGTGCCTTCAGCACAGCAGTAAACTCTCAGTCAGTTTGCTGCACCTGCATCATCATCTATTCATTATTAGAAAAAAATTAATAATGATATAAATCAATCTGATAACATACATAGTCATATTGGAATGGAATGGAAAGCGAGGTAATCAATTGAATTCGTAGATATCATCGTGATCTTCGAAACCGTGGGCGCTAAAGAGATGACTCGACTCACCAGTTGCACGAGCATCGTTTGAAACTGACATCTCTCGAGACGTCCGTAACTCCCAAGCCTTCCCTGCTTCAGTGAACACTGTGCGTTTTGTTTTGATTTCACCGTCTACATCGCAACCCACCTCGACATCTCCGCTTTAGGCTTTTCAACCGATTAAACAGCCCACCATTTCAAAGAGGGAAAAAATTAAAATAAAAGAAAAAAGAAGCCATTACGGCCCAGTTTCAAGCCCAAGCCCAAGTGTAAAATGTGTTGTATCAAGAGCCGAGAGCGAAGAAAAGGAATATTCGTAGGAATCCGCAGAAAGTAACCGTCTTTACCATGGACGCGTTGTTTTGCCTCCACAATATGAAAGGTCAAGCCGACGCATTAGACATAACGATGCGAAGAGTTTTGCTTGGAGAAATAGAAGGAAAACGTTTTACACAGGCAAAGTTTGAGAAAATTCCACGTGGATATTATTATTATTATTATTATTATTATTATTATTATTATTATTTTGGTTATCTCAATATCACCTGTTAATAATAATAATCTTTTTAAAGTTAATAATTTTATTTCCTAATTAATAAAAATAATTTTGAATTCTTATAATATAAATGAAGACATGTATAAAATTATATTAAATATAAAATTAATTCTTAAAATTATATTTTAAAAAGTTATTTTTCTTTACTTTTCAAAATTTACTGTAGCATAGAATAATTTTGTCAAATGTGATTTTCTAAAAGAATTAACTACATATCAAAATTAGCACTTAGCTTTTTTAAATTACTTTTAAACCTAACAAGAGTAATTTTTAAGAGGTCCTAGCCCCTAAGTGCCATTTGTATCTCAATTTTATAAATATATCATTAATTTTTTTTTTCATTTGAAGTGTCACTCATTTATTGGCATTATAAAATTATCTCTTTAATGATACCGTAATCAATTATTATTAAACAAGTTATTGGAATACAAATTTTTTGTATAAAGATATCATTGCTCTTCAAAGAAGTGATCCTAATCCTAGGCAGTTTTCACAATATTCCCAAAACTGATTAAAGCGTTAGTTAATGAATTTAATAAATAGCTACTTATCCAGCCAGATTAATGGAAAGGCCAAAAAAAAAAATATTAAAATGAGTAACGAGTGCGTAGGCAGAGGCAGAGCAATTGAGTTGAAGCGCGTGCTGATGTCTAGGTTCATTGAACCTCGATCATTTTACCCGTTCCTTTGACTATAACGCAAGTCAGAATATGTGTCCTCTAGCCGCGGATACGGAGCTGTAAATGACAAACACTGCGATCGGGCAACGCTGAAAACGATACCTAGTCAGTAACTGTCCAGGTTCAATGTATCCAAATTTATTGCTTTACCATCGTGCATAGGCTGAGTCTAGACACATGGATGTCATGTATGGTATAGAAAGTATGCATAAGTAAACTAATCAAGAGCATAACTGGGCGTATAGTAGTATTTTTTAACACGTATTAATATTGTTGAAGGCATGAATTTAATCAAAGGCAAACGATAATGCGACCATACTTTGTGATGTATATAAATATGTGTGTCTTCAATTTCGTAAACCCATAAATCATAGGCCCAACTCTTAAACATGTGGATTCAATTGGCAGTTATGGACATGATACATTGCAATTGGCATAAGCATATGCATACGATACACGGTATGATGCATGCCACTGCCAGCCAGGCAATTTTTTGGTGGGTTTAGTCAGGTCATATAAAAAGCGTGCTTGTACAACTCGCCAAGGTCATATAAAGGGCGTGCTTATATAACTCGCCACCTCCCTCCCTCTCTTGCCTCGTGTGTTAATTGCACCCACACGAGAGACGCAGAGATAGAGCGAGAGAAAGCGAAGAGAAATAGAAAGAGAGAATTCAGAATCCTAACCTTAACCGTTTTAGCTTGTTTCGTTTCTCTCTTTTGCTTCAAGTTTCTTGCTTTCTCTCGCGATTTTCTTGTAAGCTCCTTTCTTTCTCTGTTTTGGGTGCAATAATATTGCTCGTCTATTCGTTTATGTTTATGATTAGTATTGGATCCATGGCGAGGCGAATGCGCCATTGATCAATTTGGTGATGCATTAAGTTTGATCTGCCTTGTTGATGTTTCTCAGGAAAATGGTGTTCTGGGTTTTTGGGTATGGATCATTGGTGTGGAACCCAGGATTTGAATATGATGAGGCAATTTTAGGCTTCATCAAGGATTACAGGCGCGTCTTTGATCTTGGTCAGTTCAATTTTCGTATTCAAATTATTCCTTTGTCTGATTTCTTCAACTCGCTTATACATATTATTTTGTTTTCTCCGCAATAGCATGCATTGATCACAGAGGTACACCTCAACACCCGGCTAGAACTTGCACGCTGGAAAATTCTCAAGGAGCCATTTGTGTAAGTAGAACCCTGACTTTGTAATTTCTTCTCTGTATTTATTACATACACATACCCCAAGTTTTCATTTTTAATCGGAAGTTATACACGCTTTTTTTCTGACTCCTTTAATTAATTTATTTGCATTTCCAACAGTGGGGTGTCGCTTATTGTGTCCGAGGAGGTCCTGAAAAGGAAAGACTCGCGATGGAGGTACGGATGAGCACTGCCTTTGTTAAAACTTGTTGTCTAAAGAAAGAATTAGTGTTACTGTGGGCTAGCTAGATGTTTTCGTAATTTGAAGTTAGCTAGTAGATGCTTTACTAAGGATTTGGGTCTGTCTATTCCCCTGCTTTTGTTAGGAATAGGAAGCCCTTGCTTTATTTGTTAAATCTGGTTTGCATATTATAAGACAATAGAGTGATCTTTTCTTTCTTTGTTTTGTCTGTAGTATTTGGAACGGAGAGAATGCGAGTATGACTCTAAGACCCTTGTTGACTTTTACAGGGTGAGAAGTTTTTTCACCACATTTTCTTTTTGTTGTTTTAAACTTTGCTCCTTTTGTATCTGCAATTTGTTCTTATTTCTTTTGCATGATCTTTCTTTATTCCAGGAAGGGGAGCCTTCACAGCCGGCTCTAACTGGGGTTATAGTGTAAGTTATCTTGCTTTCTATGTGTCAATGTATGCAATTTTCATAGTGACAACATTGGTAATGATTTGCTGAGGAGAACTGTAATTACATGTGCAGTTTCACGTCTACTCCAGACAAAGTATCAAACAAGTATTATCTGGGGCCTGCTCCATTGGAGGAAATGGCTAGGTAAGTAGAGGGCAAACACTAAACCATGGAATGTGTTTTTTTGGGTTGGTATAAACAGTCTATTCACTTGCTCTGATTTACATTTTCAGGCAAATTGCAACGGCTGTTGGACCCTGTGGGAACAATAGAGACTACCTTTTCAAGTTGGAGAAGGCCATGTTTGATATTGGTGAGCCTGTGTTTCTTACACCAAACATGCTGTGATGGGAATGAACCAGTCCACACACATGTTAAAAGTTAGATCTTTATTGATGTACCCGACAGAAATCAATCTGGGATTATGTTTAACAGGTCATGAGGACGACTACATAATAGAGCTGGCAAATGAAGTGAGGAAAGAGCTTGGAATTGCTGAAAAAGGAATTCTCAATGAGAGGAAGTTGGTCGGGTCATCATCCCGCATGCCGCTTACAAAATCTCATATTCCAGGCCTTCAACTGCATCTACGACCTGAGGCGGTTGCCATGGATTTATAAGAACACAAGGCTGACAGAGACCGTAGGCGTAGGGGAATAATCAAAGATATCAAGCAACTTAGCTAACACAATCGCCATCATCTTTGTTTTCTTCTAAGATCCAATTTTTTTCCCTTTATTTTTCCCCACTTTTTAGGATTGAGAACTTAGTGGTTTGGAATTGAGAGTTGACGGCTAACCATACAAAATAGATGTTGTGTAACCAAGTTGAGGTTAATTTCAATTTCCGGCCAAATGAAGAATCCTTCGTCGTTGAATTGTTAGCATTACAGAAGTTGGATTGTTTGGTTGTCTGTTTGCGCGTTTCCGGTACCGGTAGTGTAGCAGATTTAATTTATCTTCATTTTTCAAGTCCTTGAAATTGGGTTTGAGGCGATGGCAACAACAGTAGCACTAATACCCAACACTTACTAACTATTCCTTTGCCGGCATGCATCTGGCTTCGATGATTGATGAGTATATTTAAATGCCTCATCCTAATTCTAATCTTTCCAGTTCATCTTCACTAGGTTGCCAATTCGATCTGTTTGCGTTTCATTTTCTCCTTAACGAACATTAATTAATAATCGCTAGAATTATATATCACATTTTGTCAATGAATTTATAGGCCTGAAGTTTCGACATACAAGCTTGTACACCAACAGGAGAGCCATAAAACTCTTGAACAAATTAATTGACATAATTAAATTAGTTGAATAAAAATACAAAGTAATGAAAAATAAATCAGGTGACCCCATGGCTGTGAGTATTTTCATCTTACCAAATATTATTATATGAAATAAGTTTGTACAAATTAATTTGTGGACCAATTTTTCAAACAAAAGTAGCACCAATCCCTAATTTTCATGGCATGGTTTTGGATTTTCCAAAATTTGTAGAAAGTATTACAATATATAGATATGACAGTTAGGAGCCCATCGGATTCTAAAATATTAGGGCCCGTTCGGTAACGTTTTACAAGTCTTATTTTCATTTTTGTTTTATGAATCTAAGTTAATATGCGTTCGCTAGCCCAAATTCAAGAAACAAATTGTAAAATAAATAATTCATATTTTTTTTATAGTTATAAATTTGAGAACGTGTTATACACGTTCTCAACAAATTACAAATATAAACTCAAAAATAAATCACAAAATCGAGCTTCTCATCGTGTTGCTGCTCTCTCTTCCTCACTGCTTCCGTGCTGCTGCTACTCTCTTCGGTACTGCTGCTCTGTTTCCCCCGTTGCTGCCGCTTCTCATCACTCTCCCTTATTGCAGAATCGCAGATCTTCTCCCTATCGTTGGTGTTGCTGCTCTCTCTTGCTCACGCGTGGTTGTTGCTGCTGCTGCTCCAGATTTGCGTAACCGTTGCTGCTCCTCTCCGGTGCTGCTGCTCTGTTTCCGTTGTTGCTGCTGCTGCTCTATTTCCTCACGCGTGATTGTTGCTGCTGCTGCTCTGCTGCTCCAAATCTGCTGCTGTTGCTGCTCTCTCTTCCTCATGTGTGATTGCTGCTGCTGCTGCTGGTAGTTATTTTATTTGCTTGCTTCTCTCGATCAACTCTTTGTTTTGTTTGTTTTATTTGTGTTATTTGTTGGTATTTGTTTTATGTGTCACCAACTGACCTTAATCTCTGTTGCCACTGTTACAGCTCCATCTCAGCCACTGGTATAGCTCCATCTCAGCCTTGGCCGTTGTTGCTCCTTCTCTGTGGTCTCTCATCGCGACTGCTGCTAGTATTTGTTTTATTTGAGCAAATAAAAGAGTAATTATTGGAATAATTTTGGGTAATTATTTTTTTAGAACATTTATTTGCAAATAAAAGAGTAATTATTTGAATAATTTAGAGTAATTGATTTTTGGAACATGTTATGTTGTAATTATTTGAGTAATTATTGGAATAATTTTGAGTAATTTTTTTTTAGAACATATTATATTGGGGATAACCTCATTTCATGCCAAAATTTTGGAATTGATTATTTGTTCATACTTTGTTGCATGAAGCAAGACATTGAATTGGTTAATTTGATTAATTGATTACAATATAATAGAATTGATTGTAAATTTTTTTGTTGTGCCTGGATCCACATGAGGTGAGAGGTATCATTTACACGATTATAGAGGAGCAGGTTGAGCACCTAGAGGTCCGCAATGAATTGTTTAATTATAGACATTCATATTCATCATTGCGTAATGTAATTGAGCGATGCTTTGGTGTTTTAAAAGCGCGATTTTCAATTTGAAGGGATATGCATAATTATAGTTTACGTAAGCAACGTTTAATTCCAATTGCATGTTGTGTTTTACATAATTTCATTCGACGAGAAAATGCAAGTGATAGGTTGTTTGTGGATTTCGATGTGCAAGATATGATTACCACTGAAGAAGGAGATACTAGTAGGCTACTTACTAATATTGATTTATCTCCAACAAGTGTCGCAGAGATAAATAATTATTTTGTAACTATGAATATAACTTAAATATTAAAAGTAAAATCTGTTTTTGAAAACAGTACTACCGAACACATATTTACTGTTTTATCACTTTTAATTCTGTCTACCGAACGCATATTTCTGTTTTCATTTTTAAAATACAGGATACAGAAAATGATACCAAACACATATTTAAACTCGAAATACAGTTACTGCAAAACATCATTTTCATTCTCATATTTATTTTCAGAAAGCATAAATTCAAAAACAATAACGAACGGATCCTTAAAACCCCAAATAAAGTAGAATCTTTCCCACACATCAAAAAATACTTACTAGATTGGAATTTTGAGCAGTGAGGAACTCAAATTCACTCGCTTCCGCCATAAAGATGACGTAAATAATATAATTTTCTTGTGCTTAATTATTTTAACTACTGTAAGAATCTTTTCATGGCCTTGTGCTGATCAAGATTGATGATTCATAATTGTAATGTTAGTAGAATTGTATGTAATATTAGAAAAAAGAATGATTTAGACAGTAGTACGAATATCGAATTATAATGTTAAAACTTAAAAAGTGTTAAATTATTTATCAATCAAGGAGTACAATAATATAGCAAGAGAAAGAGAGATAAAAAATAAAATGTTCAGAGAGAAATTTTATTTAATCTTTAATGTCTATAAATAAGGAGATGAGCCCTCCTTTTATAGTTGTATAATCATACAAATAAAGTAAATAATTAATAAATAAATACATCATTAATTATAAATTCTTATAAAATAATAAGAGTTATAAGAGATGAACAATTATTGAGTGAAAAAATAAAAAATTATTTTGATGAACATCCACGTAATTTATAATTGTTCATCAAAAAATTATTTTGATGAACACCCCCCGCCCCGCCCCCCCCGGGGGAATTAACATCGTTAATGAAATGGGCTCGCTCAATATGTTGGGCCAGCATGAAGTACGCCGCTAAATCGTCCTCCTTAATCCTTAAACAAACAGAGCCCACGAGAAAAAAAATTAAAAAACTAAAAACTCGGCTTGCGGGAGAAGTCAGGACTTAGGGGGTAGGATACTAAGGGTTGATATATATCAAAATCTATCGTAAAGAGGAGAGAATAAGAAGCAACAATTAAAATTAAAATTAAAATTGTTGAGGGCATTTAGAAATTGTGGTAAGCGAGTGTTTTAGAAGACAGATGGATCTGAAGATGGAAGATTTTAACGCGCCACACTCGATGGGTACTACTATCATCGGCGTCACTTACAACGGCGGCGTTGTCCTCGGCGCCGATTCTCGTACTAGCACCGGTATTTGTCTTCGATTCAATTTCATAATAACCTTAATATGGATTCCTATTATTTGGGTTTCTCGATTCAGTAACTTGCGGATTGTTTTCTTTCTTTTTCTTTTTTCCTTCTAGGTTGTTGTTTCGATTTAAAAATAATAATAAACAAATAACGAGTAGAGATTTCGTGTTAGTTTCTTGATTTATAAAAAAAAAAAACTGACAAATTTTGGTGGGTGTTGTTATGTGATGGTAGGGGTGTATGTTGCTAACCGAGCCTCAGACAAGATTACGCAGCTCACTGATAATGTCTACCTTTGCCGCTCGGGATCGGTAACTCCACTCGTTCCACATTGGCTTTACCACTACAGTTCTTTTATCTTCATAAATTGATTTGAGAGTATATGAACATTGATTGTTTGCGTTTACTTTTTCAGGCTGCAGATTCTCAGACTGTCTCCGACTATGTTCGCTACTTCCTTCATCAACACACGTCAGTCTATTTCTTTTCCTTTTCCTTTGTTATTATTATTATAGGCTATTGTATACATTATGATGGAGTAAGTTGTTGGTCTCTTTGCAAGAGTGTCATAATTAATATACTATTTGTGCCTTGTGATAACTTGTTATTGAAATCTGACAGGTAAAGATAACTGAATAGGCAAGAATGTCGCAATAGATATACTGTTGTGTCTTATGATAATTTGTATTTGGAACCCATATAGAATGATAACTGAATAGGGATTGATACTGATCCCTAGATGACGAGTATGGATTGCTTTACAACTGTTGTTAATATTGTTTTAGCTTTGGAATTTAGTTATGAATTGTCTCCACCTCTTGTTGTGTTCTTGCATTTGCATTAGATTTGTGTACATGGTGAAGATTGGAGAGTTCTGCTTTATTTGATAGTTGTTGATAAGCTCATAGTGCTTCGGTTACCCAGTTCCAAGTTCTTTATGTATTTGAACTTTGTTATTTATCAAGTGATTTCACTTACAGGATACAGCTAGGGCAGCCTGCAACTGTTAAAGTTGCTGCCAATCTTGTCAGGCTGCTATCCTACAATAACAAGGTTTGATTTTACTGTTCTGGCTTGCTTAATCTGCTTCCGTGTTCTTTGAAAACTGCTAAGTTGAAGAAAAAGAAAACTTTGCTTGCCTGTTAGATATTTTTCCCCTTTGAACGCTTATCAGTTAATCAGATTCTGTTTATGCATGACATACTGAGAGTTATCTGGAGTTGACAGAACTTTTTGCAAACTGGCATGATTGTTGGCGGTTGGGACAAGTATGAAGGCGGTAAAATATATGGAGTTCCTCTTGGTGGAACAATAATTGAGCAGCCTTTTGCAATTGGAGGTATGCTGTTGCTTGGGTTGTTTAATTAAAGAAATCATTTACTTCTTTATGGAATCTGTAGACTTGGAAATCCAATTCTTGTTTTTATAATGACTGTTCCAGAGCTTGATTTTCCTAGGACGTATGCATTGCATTGTTGTCGTGTCTTTTTCTATTTGTTTAATTTAGCAGTGTGAGTGTACCCAGACCTTCCATCTTTTAACTCTTGATTTTGTAAAGCTAATCTTGAATTTGTGTTTCGACTGATCCTGTGTGCATTGTGTTGTAGTTTACTAGTTCTTTCTAGTCTTTGTAGGTATCTATATGGTTTTGTAAAGCATTACTTGGTACAACTTCCATCTTTGATAGTATGTTGCAATACAGTTGTTTAATACAATGATCATTTAATATTGCTTTTATTAGAGCAGTGTGTGTGTCAAGTTTAACTCGTTGTGCTGCTTGCAGGATCTGGCTCAAGTTACCTGTATGGGTTTTTTGATCAAGCATGGAAAGAGGGAATGACCAAGGAAGAAGCTGAGGTAAGTTGGTGATCTTGATGTTTGCAAAAACAAAGATAAGAAGTTGCCTTATAAAATATTGTTTGTGTACCATCATGGACTTTTCCTGGTACATAAACCCATTCCCAAGTTACATCTGTAATCTGTCAACATCTTTTGTTTAAAGAATGTTATAAAGTTAATGCTGCAATCAAAGTTAAGCTTGAGAGATTTCATTCTAAGTTTATTTAATATTATTAATTTCTAAACATTGGGTTCAGTCACTGTCAAAGAGTGTCACTGGTAGAGTCTTCATTTAATTGTTCATAGTCTTGTGAGTTGAAAGAATGCTTTTGTGTGTAAAGATATGGAACACGGGAGTGTAATGTTCCACATAATTTACTGGGTTGGCTAGGCACTTGGTAATCATTTTGTTGTTTTGTGCAGCAATTAGTGGTTAAAGCAGTTTCCCTTGCCATTGCACGTGATGGTGCTAGTGGAGGTGTTGTTCGAACCGTCACTGTAAGATTTCATTTGACCCTGACTTGGCAATTCCTGCTTGCACGTGTGATCAGCAACTGAGAAATAGTGAGGCTGAAGCATTGTGTGTGTTGATTTTCTACTGTTGCAGATCAATTCTGAAGGAGTGAGCAGAAAGTTCTACCCTGGTGATACACTTCCAGCATGGCATGAGGAGTTGGAGCCACAAAACTCGTTGCTGGACATGATGAATGTAGCTAGTCCTGAGCCGATGAACATGTGATGAAGAGGATATCGCCATGTACTACTACTACTTCCCATATGGGGATCATCTTTATCTTGGAAAAGTACTGATGTATCAGCAGTAGGATATTCGCATTTTGTGCTTCTAAATTTTATTCTTGGAAGAGCTACAAATATAACGGTGTTTGGAGGATGATTGGATGATGCCATTTATGCAGAGTTTAGAACTTGAAACCTTTGAACACTAGCTGTAGTGGTTGTCTGTTGTTATATGTTAGTTATTTGAGGAGTTTGAGCCGATCGTGGTTTAGCCAACTTATTACTGATGTACGAGGCAAAGCTTTTAGGCTATATTTAACACACAAGATTGGATTGAATTAATTATTAAGATTGAACTGCATTAGGTATTGTATTGGATTGAATTATATGAAATTATTTTTGAATGAAATGAAATAGCATTTAAGTTGATATTTAAATATAAATATAAACTATTTGTAAATATTTAATAATAAAATAATTATAATATTAATTTAAAAGACAATTAATAAAAGTTAAATATATAGAAAATTAGTTAGTGGGTAACCATAATTATAATAAATAAATATAAATGAGATTAGGTTAAATTAAATTAAAATTTATTAAATATTTAATTTAACTTCATTAAATATTTTAAATGTATTTTATTTTATCAAAAGTTAGCAAATAATATAAAAACAACTAATTGTTGGTATTATTAATTTTCATGATAATTTTAATATAGTGATTATTAGATAATATTACATTGGATATTCAACTAATAATTAGTTAAATAGACAATTGTTTTTAAGTTAATCCTAAATAAATTTATGTTTCAATTGAGATTGTTAATTCCATAATTTTAGGACTAATTTCAAATTTAATTCAAAGTAGAGCTTATCAAACATAAGATAAATAATTAATTTGAAAATTAATCCAATTCTACATTAATATTAGCTCCCAAACGTAACCTTACAGACTTCCCTCCTAAGGGTCCCAATCCCAAATCCAACAAATTGGAAATAAAATAAATGGTGGAATGTTTCAGCGGGAAATATGAGATGCAAATTATGCTAGTTAGTGATAAGGATGGCAACATCGATGGTGATTACAATTCAATGGAGACACTATGCGATCAAATCACAAAGGAATTGATATTGAAGTGATAGCTACGGGTGTTCGCGGATCGAATTTCACGGATTAGACATCAATCCATATCTGATCTATGATTTTGTGACTTGTAAATTTTTAATCCAATCCAATTCAATACACGGATTGGCGAATTCAATCTAAATACAATCTATACGTCTGCGGATTAGATGCGGGTTTGACCCAATCCATATCCAATCCACTATTTTACGGATTTGTTTGCGGATTAAAAATTTTTAATTTTATTTATTCTACGAACTAATTAAATAAAAAAATTAATATATAAATAATTTTACTGCCGATCAAATTTAAAATTGAATAAGATTTAAATAAATTAAGTGTCTAAATAAAATTAGAATAATACAGTTAAAGTTTCAAAATATAACATAGTGAAAAGAAAAAAATCTCATTTATTTAAATCAATACATGAAAATTAACTAAAATTATAAAAATTAACTGTTTAGATAGCTATATTTATTTATTTAATTATATTTATTATATATTATTATTGAATAAGATATGCATATTGTTAATGTAACTACATTTTAATTCATTTATTTACTAGTCAATAATAATGACACATTTACAAGTTTTTTAATTAAATAAAGATTTATTTTTTATTTTTTTACAAATTTACGAATTTTTACGAATTTATAAAAATAAATCCATATCCAATCTATCGATTGCGAATTTTTAATTTTCAATTCAATTCAATCCAATTCACCAATTTATAAATCAAATTTTTACGAATCGAATTTCTACGAATCATATGAATTGTACGGATCGAATTAAATTCTGAATACCCTCACAACCACAAATGTCAGTTGCAACTTTACCCGCGTTACTTTTTTATCTGTGTTTAATGATTATTTTTTTATCTGTGTTTAATGATTATCGTTTTGCCTTGCTCTCTTTACACCCACGTCCATATCATCACACCGAATCTTTTGTGGGTTTTGACTGTAGCTTAAGATATGAGAATAATAAATTACAATTAACGTTACATACAATCTGAAGAATCTCGACCGAACAAATGTGCTAAAATGAGTATATTAATGGATCCCAAGGCAAGCAATGACATGCCTCTTCGAATATGGATAAACCTTTTTTCTTTGGGAAAAAAAAAAACAATTCCATTAAATCAAATACAAGCTAAAATACAATTACAAATCTCTAGAAATACATTAACAGGATTTTTTTTTTAATAGATGATGTCAGTAGACAACAGGTTAAGTAAAAGTATTTTAATATTGAAGACTAGTGCTCGTGTATTATGACACTTTAACCAAAGACAGAAAGATCTTCTCAACATAAGATATGTAATATCAAATTAGAGCAATGTTGAAGATAACTGCTTTATTAAATTATCATACACCATTACATTTGATTCTTTTACTGATACAGTGATAGGATCTATGTAAAAATCAATTTCTTTTTGTGTGAAATCTTCCCTGCGTAAAGAAACGTAAAGTTTGACGCAATTTGGTAAAAAAAGAAAAAAATTTACATCAAATACATTCCTTTTTTGGGCACTTTAGTGGAGATTGAGATGGAATAATAATACCCAATACTCTTTTCTATTATCTTTATTAATAAATCAGATATTATTATTTACAGTTACTTTTGCCAAGGCTTTTAAGAAAATCCACCTGAGTAAAGCAGAATTAATTTGTCCACTATTGTAAGGACGAATTTCCCATGTCTCTACACAATAATTAACGCATATGACGCTTGTGGAATGTATAGTTTGGCGTGATGAAGAATATTATTTGTTGCTCAAAAGTTTTAGCACAAAACATTCGATCTCTATTTAGTTGAAATGAAATATCACACTCTGAATTGAGAATATTATTTTAGTTTATTTTTTCTGAATGTCAAATTCCTAGTATTTTCATATATATGAAAAAAAAAATCTTAATTAACTTGGACTGGTATAGTTATCATCATAACGGTATGTTTGGGAATGCTTTTGCTTCCCACGGTATCAACTTGTACCTTAATTTTTAAAAGATCAGCTTTATAAATAATTACGAAGCATGTTTGGTAAATGAAGTTTGTTTGACAATCACTTTTTAAATAATTTACTACGAATGTTTGATGAGAAAAAATTAAGTGTAATGTTCAATGTATAATGACAAAAATAGACTTATTTACTTATTTGTAATTTATTTAGAATATTATTATTTAAATCAATTTTTTTTAAAAAAAGTATCATAGTAAAAGTAGTTCGCAGAAACGTAACATTATGGATATGCGTGCGTATAAAAAATACTAATCATTAAACTTGCAGAAATGTGATTTCACAATCTCTCCACCTCTCCACCATCAGCACCATTACTAATATGATCTTCTTCTTGAATGACAACCTCTATGTTTGTCTCTTCGTCTTCCCTCTGTTGGCCTTGGGGTTAAGAGGTGCGTCAGTGAGACGCACTGGGTGCTCTTTAGGAGCAACACGAAGCTCGTTGTACGAAGTATGATGCCAGAACTTTTCCATATCATCCCAGTTGCTTACAATACCGTGCTCAATTGGGTATTTCAACGTGAGAATACCTCTTTTCGATTGGGCCTTTTCACCAACATAGGCATCTTTCTGCCACATTCCAACCATGACACCTGCGTGTCAGGGGCCTACCAACAATACTATGGAACACCGCCCTTGGAGCATCATCTCCAGCAAATCCAGCCTGCAATGTTCACAAATAAATCAGTTTCATAAAAAACTAACAAGTACCAAAACAGCTGTAACAGGGACCATTCCAGTTCCATTGTCACAAACAAGGGGTTGAATATCCTCAGCATCGGCCATTTTTTATGCAACTGCAAAAGATATACCAACCAGAATAAAACTTTTTACATCATACTGATCTCTAGAATCTAAACTTTCTCATACTTATTAATCAAAGCAAGTAGAAAAACATTCACTTCAACAAGATATTAAAATCCGAGCAATTAATTAGCGTTCTACCTATTTCTGGTATATGAGTTTTCTTATAAAACTCTTCAAAAAATGCATGTAGTTAATCAAAGTCTTAACAACAATTATTAATAACTAATAGTCAAAAGAAGCAATTTTCTCTCTCAAAAAAATTAGTACAGTATTTTTGGGTTTAAATTAGAGAAACACAGTCTCTTTCAACAGATCTGATCATTCAGATTATCCAAAATCACAGATCCATAAAAAATCAAACCAGATTAAACAATCAAATCAATAAAATCTCATCATCAATCACTCAGTAAATGCCAATTCCATGTCAAACATAACATATTACACACATTTGATCATTTCTACAGCAATAAATGCCAGTTCCATACATAATGATAAGCACCTATTTAAACAATATTATTACCAAATAGATATTAAACAAGCTAATTAGAATTACATTTGCTAAGCTCAAATATTTTTGTAAAGAAACTAAAATATCTAGCTGATACATAAGGTCAAACAATATTACATGCAGAGTATGGATTAAATGTGATAATGTGATGGCATTTATTCCTGTTGATTATACATACAACCATTTACCTTATTGGCGAAAATATTAAGTACTGCTTTTCATTTGGTTTCTTACTTCCTCCTTTAACAAGTAACAGAAGAGATGCGAGCCCGTGGCTACTTGTAAGCTGTGATTATGGTCCTGATCGAAGCCACCAATACAACCAACTTTGGTGGATAAAGAGATAATCATGCAGTGTTCTTTTTAATAAATAAATAGATAAATAAAATGGGGTCATTGGTGCATTAATCTTTTAGCCAAGCTTACTTGAAGGATCAATCGATGCAATGATTCCAAGTTGGCTGAGTTTACTAATCGAGGTTAGATTGTGACCTGCTACCATTTTTCTTTAGTCTAATTCAATCGGCTGCTGATTGTTCGAAGAAGCTAAGTACCAAAGAATTGCTGCCCAATGAGATTATGAGAATCATCATCTTTCTTTTCTCAGCCAATCCCCATCAACATTTATTCAAGGACTCCTCATTTTGTACACTCATATCACACTCAATAATCATACTCTAAGGTCAAAATGGTCAATACATAGCCAATAGAGAGAGGACTCAATTTTCTTATTTACCACCTATCGTCTTATTTTCTTAGCTACCAAGCAGAACAGAACATAACACAACACAAAGAAAGTCAAACTCACAATGGACATTAATTATATCAACAAAATAATAAGTAACAGGAGCCTGTTACCTTACAGCCACACAAAATAATAATTAAAATCATGATAATCAGAAATTAAAGACACCAAATTACCAACAAAATCGCACCAGTTATTAAAAAAAAAAAATGAATTCAACAAATAAAAGAAATCCAACCTAACAAATTTCATTAAAATAAGTCAAATTCAGGTGAAGTACTGTTACTTAGGGTTTTGGGCCTTTTGGTTATGCTCTATAGAGTGGCGATGGCGTTTCAAGGTTCTTCCCAAGGGCGGTGGTTTGACGGCTTCAATTCGTCTCCTTGGCATACAACAAAACAATAGGCACATACAAGCTTTTTTATCGACATTAAATTTAAAGAAAATACAAAAAATCCACGATTCAAATTCAATACAGAATCCACGATTCAAGCTTGTTAAAACATCAAATAAAACACTAACTCAACAGTTATAATAGTTCAAAATAAAACCCACGATTCAGAAAATTAAAAATAGTAAAAAAACTTACAAGTTCAAAACGGCGACGGAAACGATTTCGTTGACGGGAGAGCTGTCACCGAATTTGGCCTGTTGGCGGCAGAGCGCGATGAGAGAAATTTTAGGTTTTTTTCTTCCCCACATCACAGGAGTTGAGAGAGATTCAGATTCAATTGATCCAGAGAATTTGATTTTGGCTAAAATATAAGAGGGGTAATTTTTAAATTAAAACAGTTTACGAAAGATATTTTAAATATTTCATCTTCAATTATTAGATTGTAGAATAATCAGATTTTTTTAAAGTTGGTGTTAGGCACAAGTGAAAGCTATCTATTAAATTCTTAAAGAATAAAAAGTGTTTACCAAATATTTTTTGAATGCTAGCTTGTCAGATAAGTAAAAATTTACAACTTCAAATTAGGGTTTGAACGATTTCGTTGATGGCAGAGCAGTCACCGAATTTATGTAGTATTTATTTTTTTGGAGTGGGAGTGGGAAATGTGAATTATTCTTACTCCAGTATTTAATTATTTGTTTAAATAAGAAGAGTGAGAGTAAAATTTCGTAGGTCTTACTTATTTTTAAAGTGTGAAGTGAATTTTCATTCCTATGGAGGGAGGTGGGAGTGGGAATACACTCCCACATCTCTCTTTTTATTTTTTTATAATATTTTTTATAATATTATTTATTTATTAAATTAAAATAATATTATATTTATTTAAAAATAATAATATTATATTTATTTAAATAAAATAAATCATTTATATTTATAAAAATATAATATTAATATAAATATAATTTATATTTATTAAAATAAAATAATATTAAATTTATTTAAAAATATTATTATATTATTTAATATATTAAGCTTATTAAATAAAATATTATTAAATTCAAAAAATTAATAATATACCATATACTATCTTTACGTAAAAATATATATTATTATATTTATTTACTATTAATAATTAATAATAATAAATAGTTTATTAAAAATATTAATTTTGTACTATTATTAAAATAATGTTTCATTTGTGTTGTAGTATCAATAATTTTTAATTTACATAATTACAATTAAAATTAATAAAAAATTATGATTTACATAATTTAAAAATTAATAATTATTATTAAGTATATTTAAAATTATAATAATAAATAATAATTTTTTTATAAATATTTTTTATTAAATATATTTTTTTATCAACATTATAACTAAAAACTATGATTTTTTAAATAAGGGTAAAATTATAATTTGAAACTATCCACTCTCAATCCAAGACAATGTAAACACATAAATAAGATTCTGATTTTTATTCCACACTCTCATTTCAGTGTAAGTAAACAACTTACTCACATTTCCACTTATACTCCACACTCTTAAGATTCCCACTCCTCATGATTCACAATCCAATCCAAAAAGTAAACGTTACCTTAGTCTGTTGGTGATTGAGCGTGATGAGAGAAATTTTAAAGGTTTTTTTTTTTTTTTTCTGCTTCACATCACAAGAGTTGAGAGAGATGCATTGATATAAAATAATTAAATTTTAAAATATTTTAAGGCAGATATTTTTTATATGAGCAACACTAAGTATCCGAGTTTCAATTTGAGTTATAATTGATATAGCATTCATTTATTGGATGGTGGTTAAATAATTTTATTTCTTGTAAAATTTATCATCCAATAAATGAATGAGAAATAATATTAAAACTTATATTAGGGCTCAAATGTTGAAATTTCTAACATTATTGTTTAGATATTTCATCTTAAATAATTAGATTTTAAAATAATTTGATTTTTTTAAGTTGGTTCTAATCACTTTTTAATTGATAGTTTTTTACTAAATTCTAAAAGAATCATATTTTTAAATAATCTATTTTAAAAAAGTATTTACCAAACACATTTTGGATGCTAGATGTGAAATAAGTAGTTATTTCATGCCCTAGTAGGATGAAAACATGTAGCATGATTTCTAAACATAAATTTTTGCGGGGGAAAAAAAAAGAGAACTCTTGCAAGCTTCAACGCACCAACACAAGCAATAGCAAAAACAAAAGCAACGACAGTAATGGTAGCAATAGCTAGCGATTAGTGTGGCACTCAACGGTGCCATGTCCCTTCAGAGGACTAGCGGTGATGTTGGGATTGATAGTTTTTTGTCATGGGATAAATTTTGTGTGCACTAAGCCCGTGCGGTACTTAGACGACTTTTAGCATACAAGTTGTTAAGTAAGCCTTCTTATCTTTTCAAACTAGCCAAGTAAGGATGCTCGCGACAAATACTAGAGAGAAGTAAAAGTAATATGGCTAAATATAATTTTATTACTCACAAAATCGTAAATACAAGAGATGTTTTTACAAGAAAGCTCGAGAGCTTGTGTGTGTTGTGTGTGTTGTATGTGTGGTGTGATTAGTGAGCAAATGAGGAGGGCTCACCCCTATTTTATAATTGTTGAGTGCTAGTTCTTAAAGCTTCCTAACAAGTTGGCAACTTGCCTAAATATCTAGCTTGGACTAAAGTGCAAAAGTCCAAAACACTCTAGGATATTTACTTTTGTAGAAAAATCTAGAATTTAGGCTAAGCTTGATTGATTCGATGGGCGCACCACGGCTAGCTAGTTGTGTGAGGTGGCCCAACGCTGAGCGTATCCTATTATTGAGCGCAACCCACTGTGTGTACTGAGTGAACCCACGTGTTAAGCGCATTCTGCCATTAAATGGAGCGCACCTCACTGCTAAGTACGTCCTGTTGTTAGGCAGATTTTTACTGAGTGCAACCACGAAGGCCAAGTTAACCTCTGTTTGCAGAAGATTTGAGCGGCCCGTGACAATCCTCCCTTACTTATGCTTGCAGTGTCCTCGTCGCGTTTTCGTACTTAATCCTTTGGACATGTTCCACGAACTATCATAAGTCTTCTTCGGGTTCTTATGTTGCTTCACTTTCAGGGAGGTTTCTTGACTTGTGACGTGTGCGGTCTTCTATTCGTCTCTGTTAGCGATGTGCACTTTTTCTGACTTGATCTCATGATCCACTTCACATTTAGGTGGGAGCTTATTTGGAAGCTTTGGAGGCATAACGTCCTTGAACTCATCGAGGACATCTTGGATGAGCGGAGGGACTTATCTCGGTGAGTCTCTGCGATCTTCTCCCTCGTTGAGCTATCGAATGGAGACCAAGTGATCGGGATCCTTTTTGAATCCTCTTATGCACTGCATGGCCGAGGGCCTTTTTTTCTTAGGCTAGGCGTGCTCGATTGGTACCACGCATGCTTTTCTCCCATCAGTGATGCTTAGAAAGTTCGTAGTTGGCAATAGGAAGGCATGGACTTTGTCGAAGAATTCTATGCCAAGGATCATTGTGTAGTCATCCATCGGCACTATTGAGAAATCGAGTTTCCAGTTCCACTGTCCTAAGTGTAACGTGTACACCTTTTGTGCAAATGGCTTTAGTGAGTGAGTTTACTGCCTTTATGGTGCCTCCATTCTTGGTTGCCTTGAGATCTAAACGCTTGGCCTCATCTTTGGAGATGAAGATGTGTGTCGCTCCTGTGTCTAACAATGCACAAATTGCTTGGCTGTTGATGAGCGCACTCACAAACATGAACCAGTTCTTCACATATGTAGGCAGTTGGTTCACAAGTACACCAAGACGTTGGAGCGAACCCATGCTAAGTTGGAGTTCCTCCGCGGTCGGTGTGTGGTGGCCTTCAGCGACGAATATACACTGTCCAATCTGCCTCAATGTCGACAAATAGTTCATTGTCATCCATTATATCATCTTGAAATGATGAATAAATCGGCTTTCCAATCCATTGGGACCACAATATTTCCCCAAGTTTGGGGGATAGCAAATGTGCAGTTCCATTGACAGTAACTACAAGCACAAGATCACTCCTGCAACCAGAACTTTTAAATAAAACCAAACTAAGTTAAAAATTTAATTTCCCAAACAATGCAGTAAACTAAAAACCTAGTTTTCAATTAATGGCACTTACAGGGGAGATACTAAGTCCCTTGGAAGTGCAAGAATTTGTGCTTTCCATATAGCAACAACTATACAAGTTAATATCAGAAAGTTCATTGAGGGCACCATCTCTTGATCAAACTATGGTCACAAATCAGTTACCAGAAGTACACTGTTACACATAAAGACATTAGGTTAACCTTCTATCTCTGAAATGCACCAAAAAGCAAATAGGGCATTTTCTGTGGGAACTAAATTGAAAAGAAACTATTAACATAAATGATAATTATTAAGAAAATATCTATAAGTAATTAATAAAACAAACAAAAATGTAATTCAAAACCACAAGAATTTAATATCAACTATATAATTCTTTATTTTATCGTCATCCACAATCACAAAATAATAAAAACAAAAATTAAAGAATAAAAAGTTAACAATTAAAAATTTCTTGTGATCCTACCACATCAATTACAACAAGCACACTGTTACGCATAAAGACATTAGGTTAGACTTCTATCTTTGAAATGCACCAAAAAGCAAATAGGGCATTTTCCGTGGGAATTAAATTGAAAAGAAACTATTAATGAAAATGATAATTATTAACAAAATATAACTAGTGGAGGTATTTCTACATTGGGAAGAAGAAATGGAGGAAATTATAGTCTAATGGCCCTAATGAAGGACTCTGACTAGTAGGAGATAATGAAATTCATACAACTTTTTTACCATATACAGAGAGAGACTCCAGCAAATTATTATCATGGATTCAGTACACAGAAGCCTTCGTCTGACATGGCAAAAGTGACTTAACATCACTAATACAACTTGCATTGAATCACTTCTCGAATTCAAATTATGTTCACTAGAATAGGTCGTGATCTCTTGAAATTGAAATTCAGCCTCAATATTTACAGATGCCACTTGCCATAAAGTTTCGCAAGAATCTGGAGTATAATTTCATTGTTTGCAGAAAATTATGGTTAATATTTATGTCCCAAATTTTGTATTGATTGTTTTCTTGAAAATGTTATTATCGCAAAAATGATTTTAGTTGAAGTTTACATGATCATTATGCCATGATCACTAGTTACGTAGTCACTATTCAGGCAAAACAAAGTTAACTTTTAGTATGAAAAATAGATATTATAATTCTAAGTCTAAAAAGTATACATGGTATGCATGGTATGCATGGATGATCATATATCATCATGTACACTATAAAAATCTTCAGTAAGGTTGTTAAAGCTTTTGATCTATTTGCACCGAAAGAATTGGTCGAGTCAGTAGGCAAATAAGGTAATGTAGATCTATTTATTTATATTTGTATGTTGTAACTTACAAGTTATTTATGTTGCAATAACCATACCTAACCTAAGCAATCAAACTTAATAATGATTGGCCCTAACCTTACCTCACAAATAGTCTATAAACATATCAAAGCACATCGACTTCCACATTATCGATGTCCTTAAGAAAAGCTAAGAACACCACCTTGATTGTAGCTAATCTTCTTTGATTAGATCTAATTATCCCTGACCATAGTTGATCAACCATGAGCATGGCTTATTATGATTGGTTGGTCCATGCTTCCTACAAATAGCCTAAGGTATTTCTTTGTAAACTTGTAATAAACATCCCAAATTTCATCATAGATCATATGTCATGTGATATGTTAGTTGATAATTTTTTGCAAAATCTAAGTTAATTAATTATATTATCTCACCATGCAATTGATAAGTGTTGTGCAAATTTTACTGTACTAGCAAGCGCACAAATCTACTATAGTATAGATTTATGGTGACGAATGTTTATCCCACAGAGAGGTATATTTAATCATGTGCAAGATTAGTTTTCTAATTTTGTGTGTGAATTAATTGAATGTGATTTTTGAGTAGTACTAAGATAAAAATGGCAGGAATAAATTGAAGATGAAACAATTTAAATGAAACATTTGAATCTTTAGATTCACACTTAATACTTCACTATGGGCTTAACATTTATTTTTAGTTCTAATTAATTTATGAGGGGGCATTTCCATTGCTCATAGTCCTCATTCTAGTAAATATGGCATCAAACACTAGTTGCACTAGTGAAAAATAATCTTCTGCTAAATATGGTGTTAAGTATACTTTTGTGTCAGATGAGAATAATCATATTGTCGACAATGTGCTAAGACCGTTTATTAAATAACTTAGATACATTCTCTGTCAATACTAAGACAAGACAAACTACTAATATTATAGGAGAGTTTCTCGCTAATAAATATAGTGTAAAATGCTCATAGTGCCAAACAATAATGATCATGCACTAGGGAGTTGGTGCACCGTGCAAAATCTAAACAAGATTATTATTGTCTGTTAACGATGAGTTAAAATGGTTGACATAAATCACAGAGAAATAGTGAATAAACTTAACAAATAAAGCCCATAGATCATATTGTGGCTTTACCTTCAACCCAAAATTGAAATTAAATTAGCCACTTATGTTGAACTATGGGTAAAATGATAATTTTATAATAAAATATGCAGGAAATACAAGATTGAGAGAAAATTATATAAAATAGAGATAAATTTGGATTCAAAGTTATCGAATTACAGAAGAGCCCCTTATTTATAGATACAATGGGTAAATCATGCCTGTAAATAAAAATGATTTGGACACTCAAGATTGCACCACGAGGCAAGCTCTGCCTGGTTAAGAAACATAATCATGGTTGTGATTTGGTGGATTGCATGTATCACACGCCCATTTTCTTTTCTAATAATAACTGCCACATCATCAGTGAATGCCATGTCAGTAATTTTTTGTCCAATAAGATGCTGCAACGTCATTATCAATACAACGCCATGTCAGCATTTTTCAGTGCAATAGGATGCTACAACGTCATCAATTAATGCCACATTAGAATTTTTTAGGCTAATAGGATGCTACCATGTCATCATTCAATGCCATGTCAATTGGGGCCCACCAAAATAAGAAAATTATGATTTTGCCCTTTATGCTCTTTTTAGGATTTTCAGCTACTCTAACCTAAAAAACATTATCTGTTTTGCTTTTTGATTTTTTATTAATCATGAAATGACCAAAATACCTTTGAAATACATAAAATACTTAAATTATAACAAAACACACACAATCGAATTTTAAAATACCATCAACTGCGCCCAACCATCCTATTTATCAAAACAATAAGCGGTTCCATGGCATTACTAAAGATTCCAAAAATTTAAGTAAAAGCTATCTAACCTTCCTTCTTTGGACTGAACTGTTATTTCATATTAATTCTTATTATTCATGTACGAAAGGATTTACTGACACATAGTTACTCCATTATAATTTGCGTCATCAGGAAACTTGCTAGAGATAGATAAATAATTTCTGGACAAAATGATTGCATACCACTAACATTTCTCTCTTTAGGAAAATATATGTCGCATAAGTTTAGTTATACCCATTGAAGAATCAGCACAAGCAGGTGCTGCAAGTTCACATACACTACAGTAATAAATGCCAATAATCAAAGCAGTCAATTGATCAACAACCAAAGAGGGAGTCCAGCACCTGCTAAGGCTGGCAACGGTGAAACCACGGTCTAGAGCTTCTCTACAAAAATGTGAGCCAACACATCTATTTCCACCCAAAACAAGCAAATGAATCAAGCTGCACATTAGTCGAAATGCAAGAAAGCAAATATCATATCCAATATACAAAATTACAAACAAGCAAGTCCACTGCAGCCCATACCTTCTCAGTCGGAGGCGAGGGAACATTTACCGTCTCAGCTTCCTCAACCTTAAAGGGTTCATCAACCTTATTAGAATCTGTCGATATATATCTCCCATTTCTCTACACCGCATTTGCACTGTTTTAACAGAAATAACGCAACAGATATATCATCACACACTTCATAGTAGATTAGGCAAAAGTGAGTATTTAATTCAATCATGTATCAAAATCAAACCAAAGAGTGCGTTTAGCACACTGTATTGTATTATGTTGTATTACATTATTTTAATTTTAGTTATACTATGTTTGATAATGCACTGAACTGTATTAATTTTTTTGTTAAGTAATTTAAATTATATATTTAGAAAATGACACTTATTAGTATTTAAAAACACAAAATATAGAATTCCTAAATTTTTGAAATTTAACATTTTTTGGTATAAATGTTAGAAACAATCATAATTCTTCAAGATCGAAACTCATCATCTTGAAATTTGGGAGCGTAACTTTTTTTTTTACATTTTCTAAATATATAGCATGTGAAATAAAGATTGTAGCAAAAAATTGAATCAAATAACCTTTAAATAATATCACAACATAAATAAATAAATAAAACATACAATATTAGGTCAAAAGTCATTTTAAAATGATAGAATAAAAGTTTATACATATTATAAGATAATCAAAAAATATTAAAGTGATACAATAGTTGTAACAAAGTGAATTGTGTTAAATAATCCAAGTACACATATCCATAAGCCAAAATACTCTGCATAATATCATGGTTAAGTTAAAAATGCATACTGCTTTATCAAACTCCACCTCTCCTTTCATGTTCCTGCAAAAGCATCATAACATATGCTAACTTACGGTCATGATCATTCCGTAATGTCTTGAAAGCCCTTATAGTTGAAGGTTTCTCTACCATTAAATTTAAACATGGTTTACCCACTCAATACGGACTTCATCTAATTCAGAATTAGAATATGTTGTCTTTCCATTGAATTGTTTTATGAAAAGCTTTAAGTACTTTAATACAATGCCTTCAACAAATCAAGAATACTGAACTGTCAAGTTTATGCAGCAATCACAGCTATTTATAGTTGACAAGTAATTGTTACAACTAAAGACAGCAACAATAATAACAGCAGCACCAGTAGATGCAAAACAGCTACAACATCAACAGCTTTCACAATTACAATAGCAGAACCAGCAACTTCCCCAACTGCAATAACGGTAGCAACTTTCCTAGCTGTAATAACAACAATCAATGCCTCAGCTGCAACAACAATAATAGCTCTCACAACTTCAAATACACACCTACTCAAATAGATAGATTCCCCAATTTTCATGTTAATATGAGCTTTCCATAAACAACTTTTTATTGTTGAAAAAAACACCACATGCATAGGTAGATGACTACAAGAGGTAAGAATCCCTCAATTTTACATAACAGAATTGTTTGCTAAGAATCCCTCCTCAGCCTTTGTTATAGACAATTCAAGCTAATATTTAAAGAATCAGTTATAAGAACATAAAGATATATAAGTTGCAGATTATCTCATCTAAATTCATACACTAATACTCACTCAACTTAACAAAGCTTCAATATCAGAATTAGCTAGAATAAAAAGGAAATTCACTCACAGACACATGAACATATATCAGAATTACCTAGAATAAAAAAAATTCACAACATTATGCAATACATGATTACAACTCAAAATAGAACTCAAACTATTTTTATAGAATATCTCTTCCTTGGAAATTATTTAGTAAAATGATTAGCGAAAAATATGTAATACATGCAAATATATTTCAATTTTTTAAAAATTATTTACTACTTTACATAAAAGTAGAACGAATAGTCAAAATTAAATATATGCAACAATGACAATGGTGTGAAGCTTCAATTGATAGTGAAGGCTAGGGTTAGGGTTTCAACTTTGGCAACAATGATTTGGGTCTTCTTTAATGGTAAGTGATTGGTTTCTTTCAGTCAATGAAAGCACCGTGGCTATTATTCTCATTCCAATTTGGGTTTCGATTAGCACTGGCTTCACTAAAGCAAAAAGAGATGATCAAGTGACAACCACAGCAAAGAGAGACGATTGAGTGAAAATAGCAAGGATAATGGCAATCAATGAGAATGGAGCCCAACGGCGCATGTTTGGGTGTTGTCAGTTTGCTATGGATGGCCTTCGAGGGTTTGCTGCTAGTGTGCTGCGTTTTCAAATTTCCCTTTTGTATGGTTCTTATAACCACCATGAGTCGATAATAATAATTTTTTTTATGACCTCAACCATACTGCATGGTTACACCCCACGTCCATGCCCATTTTCATAATTGTCATCACGATCATATGAGACAGCATTTGCTTCGAGAACTTGTTTTGTACCAGTAGTATAGGATTGATGATTTTTCAGTAATAATTCATTATTCTTTTCTATTACAAGAAGGCATGCAATCAAGTCAGAATATTTTGTATAGTGTATTTTGTATAGTGACGGACTCTATATTGTTGTTGTAGAACAATGTTGGAAGCATGAATTGCTGTAAATGATTTTTCCAACATACTTCCATCAGTAATATTTTCTCTACATAGTCTTAACAGTGGAATAATTCTGTACAATGCAGAATTATATTCATGTACTGACTTAAAATCATATAGCTTGAGGGCATTCCATTCACTATGAGCATTTGGAAGAATTACTAACTTTAAATAACCATATCTCTCACACATGTTACTCTAGAGGACATATGGGTTCTTTCTAATAAAATATTCTATTTCGAGTGCTTGATAGAGATGGTAATGTAAAAAAATCATGGCCTTAGCTTGATCCCGAAGGAATGAGTCATTATTGTCTTTCTTTATTGTCTTATTAAAGTCTATAGCATCAAGATGAGTTTCAGCATTCAGGATCCATGATAAATAATTTTCGCCAGATATATTCAAGGCATCAAACTCTAGTCTTGTCAAGTAAGGCATTATCACAAACAAATAAACAACTATTAGTATAATGAATACCGAAAAGACTGTAAATAACTAGCCTTACTCGTAAGAGTAATTTTAAATAAACCTTTGGAAATAAAAGAATGAGGGGATAAGATACGTCCTGTACAGAGCGAAGTCGTGCCACTAACACGTTGTAAATCTAATTAGAAAATACCCAAGCCACGCAATGAAAATGAAGAAAGCGTTGATAACCAAAACTTACATGTGGAGAATTTAGGTAAAAGGGGTGGAAAACCCACTTAAATCACCACAGTTGAGAAATTAATTTTTTAATAAAAAAATTATATCTTATTTACTGTGTGCGGGAGGACAGCTAGATCATAATAATGAAAATTTGAAAAAAAAAACAAACAAACAAAACGAGGACAAGTGACAAGTCCAGCGTAAGTGAGTTAGAGTGTTAGACAGTTTGTTACGTACACTAAAAGAAAGATTCCCGAGAGTGCGTGGCAAGCGAAAGTCGGTAAAAAATAACAGCCACTCTTCTGGCTCCTCCAATTCAGCTGTAGAGAGTTCACCCTAAATATAAAATAAAAGTTGTATTTATTTGCTTACTAAATCTGATTAAATCAAATAATCAATGGAGTGAGCGACAGTGAGAGCATCATATCGAACCAGCGACTGAAGGGAAATGGGTTCGGCTTCAGCAGCGAGCCTTGTTAATCACAATCACCATCACAAGGTCTTCGTGTATGGCAGTCTTTTAGCAGACGACGTCGTCCGTGTCCTTCTAAAGCGCATCCCTCAATCTTCGTCCGCAATCCTCCCGGGCTAGTCCGTTCTCTAAATTTCTTTAGTCTTTTATTTTTTAAAATTAAAAACAGAAAAAGAAATTAATTAAAATTTTTCTGTTGAGTGAGTGATTGCTGATGGGATTTTCCGATTTAGTTCTATTCAATATTCATGTTTAAGTTAAGTGGGTGGTAATAAATTCGTAATTGGTTGCAGTCGCAGGTTTAGCGTCAAAGGCCGCGTCTATCCAGCCATCCTACCCGTTGAGAACAAACATGTTACCGGCAGGGTCAGAGCAGAGTTCTCTCTTCCTTTTGTCTTCTGTATTTTATTTATTTATTTATTTATGGCTATGGGGCTGATTTACTATTTAGTATTAATCATTTAATAAAAATCTCTACTTCCTCTAGTCTCAATGGATTGTTACTAAGAGAGTAAGAGGAGTTAGCTTGGCTGTGGTGATAAATTATAAATATTATTGAGCATTTTTTTTTTTGGTCGACTCTGGCAGGTGCTGTTTGGAATCACCGATCCTGAATTGCTTATTTTAGATGAATTTGAAGATTTTGAGTATCAAAGGACCACTGCTGATGTCTCTCTCGTGGTAACTCAAATTGAATTTGAATCCCCCTCTCTTCTAATTCTCCAATTGCTCAAGAATCGTGCTTTTCTACTGCAAGGATGGATGGGTTCATGTTTGCAGTTTATTACATTGTGTTTCACGCAGGATACTGCTGACAAGTTACAAGTTCAGGCTTACGTCTGGGCCAATAAAAATGATCCCAACCTGTATGGAGATTGGGATTTCGAGGTGAATTCTTCTTCTTCTTCTTCTTCTTCTTCTTCTTCTTATGTCTCTTCAATAATTAAATGCTGCTATCCATTCTGTATAATGAAGTGAACTGGGTTTGTTTGTGGGGAGGATTAAAGAGGGAGAAGCGGAGAAGGGGTTATCCAGTTCTTTCAGTTCTAACTGTACACAGAAAGGGCTATAGTTTCCAAAATTTCTCTTTTATATATGTATATAGCTCAGAGCTGAGTCTATTCCAGTTTCATTTAATTTTTCAAAAGTACCCCTGGTTATAGACATGAGTTGTCTTTTAACTCCCTCCCATTCAATCTACTAAACTGATGCATCGAAATGGGTGACACACAGTCAGTGAATTTCTTCACTGTGGATTTTTTTCCTCTTCAGATAGTGGTATTTTTTTTTTATTATTTAAATTATGATTATTATTTTTCCTACTGTTGGAGCTTTGAAACCTCCTTGAGGTTCTGTTGCGCAAAATGTTGATGAGTGCTATGTGCAAACCAGGGCCATTAGATATGGCAGCTTTAGAGATCACAAGGAAAAAATGATCTTCTCATTTCCCAAGTTTCTAGGTTTATATTTTGGTGATTTAAGATCTATCTCTTGTTTTTCTCTTTCAATGGTTGTCAAGAGTATCCTAAGAAATTTTCTGAGGTGGTGGTGAACATGCCAATATTCAAAATAACCAACCCGGGCATCATTCGCTAATGACACTAGTAACCGGGGCTGAGAGTTGCTTTCTTATATACCAAAGTAGTAATTTTGCACATGTGTTCAGATCAATACACGTAACATAAACTCTAGGAAATTGATAATTCTGTATTGTGAATGTTATCTGTCAACCTCTCTGAATATCTGTTAGCATTTTCTTTGTTTGGCTTATTTTAAATTTTTATTTGCATGTGATAAAGGAATGGAGACGCCTACACATGAAAGATTTTGTCAAGATGACCGCAGGATTTGTTGAAGAACTGGACCTGCCTGAAGCAAAGCCAAGGGTAGCTGCATATGAGTCCTTTTATCAACAGAATGCTGATAATTCAGAAATGTCTTGATGATTAATCTGTTAGTTTGAATATGCATGTATGTATGTTATGGCCTATCTTCTTTCAAAAATAATGTCATCCACCCAGCAGTTCATTTGTCATTCCCTTTCATTCATTTTTTTTTTTTTTGGTATTTCTTTTAATTTTTTATATACTTTTTTCGGTTAAATAAGCCGAAATATGTTTTTATTTTGTTTTTGGTGGGGGGAAGAAAATCTGCAGGTTTAGTAACATTGAGATAACAGTGGTGGGCAATAATAGTGTTGAAGCGTAAACGCAAACAATGAAAATCTACCAGAACTCGCTACAATTTTGACATGAAGCAGCTGGACTGCCCCACTGAATACGTGTGGTGCATGGACGTATTCCTGCCATATAAATTATGAGAATCACATTTTATTACAGACACCTGCACAAATTAATGTGATATTATATAGTTGTCACATATTCCCTAATATTTATCTGTTAATACCAAAACATCATCTTGTATGAGTAAAGTTTGTACAAGAGCTTAGGATCAATTGTTAATAAATTCGTGGCTGCTTTGATTTGTTGTCTGATGATACCAAAAGTTCAATTCAATTTTACTCGATCGGCAGCCCCACTAAGAGGACGACGGCATTTGTTGGTGCCGAATGAATGAAGACCTAAAATGCATTGATAATCCTACCCGCGGGTTTTGGGTCAAAAAGTAGAAACATTTGCACTTTTGTTTTATTCAATAAATAATGCCTTCGCTAATTCTCACAAATCACAAATAAAATGAAACTGTAAGAATAAATAGGGGCAACTTATTTTTGAATGATAATTTTTAATGCCAGACAACAACAAATACGAAATAAATAGAGCCCTCTCGAAAAATGTACTTTCTTTTACCAATTCAGCTACTAAAACTCCTAAATAATTACTGATTTGGCTCTAAAGAGATGGAGCGGCGACGAATTCTCAGATGTCCAAATTTTCCAGCACCCGGCGATGAGCCCTCAATAATAAGTGGCAAATAGCCTGTTGCATTTTTGTACCTTTGCTGAATCTGAAAATTAATATGGCCAGTGATAGCTTGTCAAACGAAAAAGCACTTGCTCTGTAAAAGGCTATGATAAGAATTATCAACATGTCAATAAATTCTTTTCAAAATTACCACCGAAGTTACCTCAAGAATTTGTTCGCTGCTCCTTAGAGAGTTCCGACCAATTACACAAATCGTTCCACCAGAACCCCCGCCTGTAATTTTAGCTCCGAATAATGTCCCATCTTCAGATTTAGACACTTTACTATGTTGAATTTCCTGTACCAACTGTACTAGCCTATCTGTCCCATCAGAACCAAGTCCACAAGCACTATAGCTGTAATGACACTGAAATGTGATACAAAAGAAACAATTAAGAGACATAAGCATCACTGAACTTGTTCCTTGGATAGAAAATGGCTTTTGTTAGACATACGTGAGAAAACAAAGAATGTTCAGAGTCAAACTCTGCTATCAAAAAGTCTTTGTTTTGATTGTGTTTTGTGAACTCTAATCATTTGTGATGAATGCAAATTCATTCTGAAGTAATACCCAAAACCACTTCTTGGAACAACCCTCTTACATAAGCATTTGCGCAGAAAAGGAACAAATTAATCGTATTAAAACTTGTAATATATCCACCTGATACAGTAGTTCTCCCAGAGAAGTAAGTTGATCATCTGAAGCTGCAGCTGTTAGCAATGCTTTAAATGCCTGTATGCAAAAACGAAAGAACGAAATATCTCAGGTAGAGTTGGTCAAGAAAACTCACAACTGTGACTCATCTTTTACATAACAGAAAATAAGAACAAAAGGCAGGACCAATTCTGGTATATAAAATTTCTATTCTCCAAACAATCAACTAAGCTATGAAAATTCTCTGACAAACCTTGACCCTGAAATTCTCATATATAGGATGGCACGCTGGTGCTCTAACAAAATATGTACGCTTTGGATCAATTACTGTGACTGGATCATTGTGATCACCATAATTCTTAGAAAATTCCTCACCAATAACGGACTCAGGAATATTCTTGGCATAAAGAGCTTCAAATCTGGAACAAGAAATATACATGTAATCAGTCAATAATGCCACAAATATTATCATATATGAGAATTGATTTTACCCTCAGTCACTATTATTTCCAACAACTCTCCTAGTTAATCCCGACAAAGCACCGTACCTGTGAGGAGATAAGTTGCACAAGTAATCTAGTGATGCTTCAGCTTCAAGTAGCTCAACACCATCAACCTCTGATTCGATATTGTTTATCCCGTTAGAACTTGGCAATGATTGAGGAAGCATACCAGATGCTGTAGACTTTATCATCTTTCGACCCATAAAGGCACCTGCTCTGACAGATCCATAGTCTGCGCCTCCAACACTGCCGAAAGAAATGCCAAATAACACATCTTAGACATTTATCTACAAAGAGGAAAGAAAGTCCCACGGCTAGGGGTTTTGCTCAAAAGTTACAGCACAGCTAGTTCACCATAGCATCAAGTGCTTAGTGCTCCTTCTCCAGTACACATAAGCAAATGAAAATAGAAAGGAAAATGGCATTATTCTTATGCTTTAAACAGCTGGCTATGGGTCGGGGGTTTGATACCTGTGTCTTATTCCGGAATCAATCCCCCAAAAACGGATGTGGCTAGGAATTTCTACCACCCCAAGTAGCTCTGCTGGCTGGCATAATCAAGAAGCAAAGATTTTGACTTATTCTTAATCCTTGACAAAGCTTCAGCATAGTTTTTGTCTCCTACACTAATGACACATACCTGGCACACCATTGCAAGAAGTTTATTGGCTTCTCCACATGCAGAGGCCATCTGGTCCATCACACCGCAAGGAGCTCCAACTACGTGATTCTCCACCTATGGTAACTTAAAATGATAATCAAAAGGAAAAACAATACGAGGTAGATTTTGTACCAAACAGGATACTCATCTACTAGGTTAGATCTCTTGCGGTGGAGCAAGAGGTCTAGAGATCAAATCCCGGCAAAGGAACCTTGAAGCTAAATTTGCATTTGTGCATGGATGGGTGTTTAGTAAGTATTCTTTAAATAAATAAGAAGGGAAAAGAAAAGCCTCCTGGGATGTCGAAAAATAATATCTGTAGGAAGGATGTGTCTAAGATCAAACCTTTTGGCACAGCAGAGCAAGATCTCTTGGATGGATGTTTAATCCTGAAAAATATAGTTTGATGTTTTGAATCAAAATATGGATCAACAGAGCTACTGTCAATCAATGGAAAAAATTTCTCAATACACTGCAATTAAACATTATAAGGTATACACAGCATTGACTTAACTATAGACTATAATTAACACATGAATAATGATGAAGAAAGAGGTGTGTGTTTCAGCCCTACCACGATAATCATTAAAGTCTTGTCAATGTAGCAAAATGTGACTAGAATCATCACCCTAAAGTTGCTTAAAATTTGGACAAAAGAGTAAATTTTCTATATTAGCTTTCTCACTTTCAAGGACTCGAATGCAAGCATGACATGTGCCTCTTTATGACAGTTTACAATTTGATAATATTTCAAATACGTTCGAGAGTTCAGCTCTTTGCTTTAACACACCCAACTGAAAAATAGACCTTTCTCAAGTATCTGAAATTTGTACTATCTATAAAGATATGAACGCGTTCCACCAAAGAGATGAGCACATCTAATTTATGTAAATAAAAATAAAATATGAGCAAAGAAAACGAATTAAAATTGTCAAATGTTCTCATGGACAATTTGGAAAAGTTACCATGAGCAGCAGCTATGGCAGACATACTAGCGACCTCCACCGAGGCAGAAGAAGAAACACCCTTTCCCTCTGGTACTGCAGAAGAAACCTGTATGATTGGAACTTATACATTTAGTAACAGACACTAGCAGCATGTTGTGCAGGGAACAAGACAGAGAAAAATGGAAAAATAAGATCTTGCAAGTATCAGTGGCAGGCAGAGATTAAGAACATTCCAGGCAATAGGTAACAACAACCCAAGCATATTCAAAAGGAAGTAGAAAGTCAGTTTTACCAGCATGCTTATACTATCCTCAAAGCGCACACCTAGTTCTGTCATTAAAACCAGAATTGTCCCAGCAACATATGCTGCCCACCTAAAAGAGGAATTGCTTCAGCAGCATGCACAATAAAGAACAAAAACTAATCAATCAAACACGAGGAACTCACTTTTGGGATGGATTTGTATCAAAGAATTTTTTCGCCTTCTCATATGACATAGGTTTCCCTTCATCCATAAAATCAGATAAATCCATATCAAAAGTTGGACCACGATTGCTCAACTCTGATCCATATGATACCTGATGAACCAAAATGCAAAGCTAAGAGTTTATATTTATGCAAGCACAGTACTACACAAAAGTTTCTACATTTTTCGTTGGTGTTTGAACATCCATTAGATCAAATTCAAGAAGTACATCAGCATTACATTGAAAACGACATTAAATGTGGAAACACGTAGTAAAATACTAAGACATACTATTTGCAGAACCGGCATAGGCCCTTGTCCTTTATCATTATGCCGAGCCAGGGCATGTTTCCAGAGTCTATGTTTACTCGGAGAAATCCTCTGCACGGCTACATGACAAGCTTCTCTTATGGGCATCTAAGGGGGGAAAAAATGACGGTTAAAGCATAAAGTTAAAGATTTGGCCCAGAAAAAAGGGGAAAAAATTAAAAAAAAAAGGATGGTATAATAGAAGGAAATATAAGTACCAACAGAAGAGAATTTGAACCTGCAGAACAAGACTTCCTGAATAATCAGCAATCCCTCCCATTACGTCCAACCTTCCAGGTGCTCTAGCCACAAAGATTTCTTCCTGCACAACAATTAGAATATCAAAATGATAATGCCAACAGAAGATTCACATCACATGCATCATTTAAAGAACAATTATCCACTAAAATGATCAAAACAAACACCAAATCAGGAACCCATATAAGAAAAGTATTAGAAAGCCTATTCACTTGCAAGTAACAAGAACATTAATCAATCTTGCGAGTAGAAAGATAAGGAAAAGAAAAAGATTTAGTTATAGGAAGCTCAACCTCCCAGTCAAAAAGTCCAGCCGCAGCCTTGCGTTCCCGCATCTGGCGCTTCTCAGGAGTCCTATCAGAATCTTTAACGATATCAAGTTCCACCAAGCTCTTTAGAAAACTCATTGTATCTGGAAGACCTTGACAATCTCCATGAAGAATCTCAAAGTCTTCAGTGCTTCTAGAAAAGGAAATTTAAGGACGTCAAAATTGAAGTTTGCAACTACCATTTAAATAGGAATTACTAAAACATACAGTAAAAAGTATAAAACCTACAATTTCACTGTAGAGTCACCCTCAGGCGTACAAGGTGGTGATCTGCTAGCAGATAGACCAAGTTCATCCTCTGCAGTTTGATACCATTCAGGAATGGAGACGTCTCTTCCAGGGACTCGTTGTAGTTCATACCCAAAAATTATGGCATCACGCAATCTTCTTGCCCCACTTAACTGTATAGACATGAGAGAACAATAATGAGCTAATAACCAATCAAAGGATAAAAAAACTGGTAAACATGACTTTCAATAACAAATCCTAAGTTTATAGTAATCAATATCTTATGAAGGTACAAACTACTAAATGAAGAAGGCAGATTATGAATGTCACTGCAATATCGTCGCATGTAACCTGAAAAATAGGAAATGCCCCTTCCCCACCCAACACCTGGTCTTTCCCCTATTACAAAAAGAGGTTCCTGTTGCATTCACCTAGTCTCACATTGCGAGATTTTTATTGCATATTATCGGCAGTGGAACAGGGAGGAGAACTTTAAAGTGGACTACCCATTCATTAAAAAGACAGGAATATGAAAACTGTGATCTGCTGCCAAACTCGTTCCCCTTCAAAATTCATATCACAATGTTGTTTCCATCCAAAGTTATGTCAGAACACAGTTCTAAAATCAATGCATCAATCAGCGCAACCTTCTTATAACATCCAATAAGTCATAACAGTTTCCCAAAATGAGAGTTCAGCAGTGAGGAAACACTTTTATCGGGACTTGTTCTTCTTTTGATTGGACCATGAAGTCTCCCTCCACTTTGACACTTTAGATAATGACTTTGTTCTTTGTGACTAAAACACAGGAAATCTCATACGCATTATCTCTCCATCTCCACAAAGAGAAACACTTTCTATGAACAAAAGCCATTAAAAAACAAATTTCGCAGCCTTATTCTTGTGAGATTTGCAAATTATTTCATCATGGTGGCAGATTCATCAGGACATTTCTCACATTTATCTTCTAGATGGACGAAGATTATTTAACTTCACATGTTTAACCCAAATCCCAACTCAATTGGCTTTGGTTCTTTTGATGCCAATTTTCTGCATAATTTTAGGGATAAATAAGGTTTATAATCTCAAGTCTGATGTCTGATTAGCTTGGATTTAATTCAGTTGAATAATCAAAATGATGAATTTAAATTTCAAACTACATTAGAAACTAAATTCCTACTGATGGACCAACTATAACAAGTGAGTTACAAACTTTAAACTTGATAATAGCATCAAAGAGAAACCACTAAAGAAGATTTGTTAAAAGTAAATATGACCAGACAGCACAATACCAAATGCACCAAATGTTATTACCTTATCAGATGCATAATTTTTTCCAATAGCTGTTTCCTGCAAGATATGAGCTGCTACCTATACGCATATCCTTGTGTCAGTAAGCAATCATAGAATATCAAACAAATAGAAACTGGAAAGCAGATTGCACAAACATGACACGTTTTGAGAAACAAATTCCCAAAAATCAACATGAAAAACCATGACAATATCACCATAACAGGATTTAAACCATATACACTAGCCAATGAATATTAAAGTGTATTGATTTTTTAATCTGCTTCATTAAGCCTTAGCACTTCCAGCAGAAAAATTCTCAACAGCCTGAGAGTAGAATCATACAGGCATTCAGATTCATGGTTCTCTTTTTATACTAAAGATTATTGATTTTTTAATCTGCATCAAATTTTAATCTGCTTCAAAAAAATTCAGCCTTAGCAGTTACTTGAGAAGAATTCTCAACCGCCTGAAAGCAGAATCATACGGATATTCAGATTCAGGGTCCGGTACTTTAAGGACTTTCTTTTCGATATTCTGAACTAATATTTAGATATCATCAAGTAACAAGTCTTCCTATAGTCTAACTATATCATACTTACATGGTAGCATACAAACCTTGTCAATATATTATCATTCATAGGACATAAGTTACTGTAACTTCTTTATATGCACCATTACAAATTTAGAATATTCAGTATATTCAATTCGTGGACTACATGTTACATGGCAATGATATAAAACTTTTAAGATTCCTAATTTTTGTTATTTACTTTCGTTAGTTGAATCAATATGTTACAGGTTGTAGCAATGATTCCGCTCTAGAGTCAAAAACAAAGTTCAACCACATATTTGGATATCGTTTATGGATAATTTTCAAAAAAATCTTCATTTTGTCTTTCTGTGTACTCTTATTGTCAATATGGAAAATATAACTGAAAAAGTAAGTGAATAGCTCACTTTTGACATAAGCTTAGTTGCTATATTCCATAGTCAATTCTTGATTATGTTCAACTCTGGAACTTAAAAGGCAATTTACTCTCTCCAAACAGAGCCCACTATAAAAAGATTTGGGTAAGAATTAATTCTATTGGCAAAGGACAACTAAATTGCGTCATGAAATCTTAATTATCAAAATAAAAGATGGTCAACAGGTCATCAAACTTGAGGAAAGAAAATCTACCTCTCCGCCATTGATGCCTCCCTCGTAGCATGGTTTCAAACTAATTGCGCGTTCAATATAAGGCTTCCAATGACCAGTTAGTAGATCCCTCCTGATCATCTCAACACCTCCTTGATAAAACTACATTTGAAATCATAAAAAATAGATTTTGAGTCAGACATGGCTTTGTGTTTGAGGGGTGGGGCGCCGGTATTTTTTTTCCCTTTTTGAGAAGGGAGGGGGGGGGGGGAATGGGGGGATGTTGTTGAGTGTGAAGAGAGTTGTAAGTGTTGCTAAGAAACAAGAGAACTATTAAAATTAAACATGATTTATGAAATGGTGACAAGATGCCCACAAAGAAAAGGACAAACTGCCCAAGAGACCCAAAAAGGAATAAAGAGTACACAAAAGTATTGCTCAGCTCAAATCTTTAGACAAAAATGGGCCTAAAGACCTTAAACAAAAACGGTCTCATGATCGTGAAAGTAAAAGATGAAACAGAAAGGAAGCAATAGACGAACCTCAAGCATGTTTCTGAGAAAGGGTTCTTCATTGAAATAATCTCTGCGTACAAAGACAAATGGCAACTTGTATGCTAGGGCTTCACTGACAGTTCCGTAACCAATTTTTCCTGAGATATGGAGATACGATCAATTAATATAAATGTGATATCTAGTTCACCTGCCAGTGAAATTTTCATACTGACCAAGCATACAGTCAGAAGCTGCCATGAAATCAGGCGTATAAGCATCTTTTGGCAGCTTAATAAAATTGGGGGGAAGCTGGCTGTCCGAAGCACCACAGACCTGAATTGAAGAAAAATATACAAGCTCACTAAATAAGCACATTTACCACATATTAAGCAGAGAACATACTACAAAAAGTACCAGGCATTTCCAACCCGAGGGCAAGTACTCCTCCTTCAGCTTCCAGCCTGCAGGCTGCATATCAGAAATTGAGATGAGATAAGCACTAGAATTTGATAAAATCATCGGCAAACAGAATTTATAAAAGAACAATCACAGGGAAAGTCAAAATCTAAGCAAGAATTTGTATCAAAACAATCCATCACTAGAAAGTTCCAATGCAGACACCACTCAAGCAAATATTTTAACAAGAATTTTTCTTTTTCATCAGCAACCGTACCTGTCCGCCAAAGTTGAGGATAAGTAGCTTCACATCATCCTCAATTCCAAGATCCTTCCTCACCTAAATTAAGAAATAAACCATATTGTTTAAAACATAGAATCTGAAGTGATTCCATGAATGAAACCAGTTGCGCACCAAACCTCCTTGCGGGATTTGTGCAATCTCCTCACAACAAGAGGCACATCAATGACATCACGGAAAGCTGGCACTGTAAGGACAATTTGTGACAATCATTACCAAACTTCCAGCATCATATAAAAACAACCAAGGAAGGGTCAACAAACACAAATATGCTCAATTAATTGGGGATTTGTAACAACTGACATACTTGGGCAGTATCCTGGTAGACGGATGAGGAACTCACAGTGAGAATAATCCTCTGCTATCTGTATGAAATTTCAAGCCCGCAAATAAGTTAAGATAACCTATCCCAATAGAGAACAATAAACCCATATGTGCAGACAGACAGGGTCCAACATTAAAAACTCAAGCTTGATATAAATTTATTGCTTCTACCTGACAATGAAAACACGAAGATTAAAACCATTATCAACCGGTTACATACCAGCAGTCCGAAGTTCACATGTAAGTGCTATTAGAAAATAAGGTTAAAACTTATTTGATTCTCGTAGTCTCTGGGGAAAACTTAATTTCTTTAGAGGCTTTGAAAGATCTCATTGGCTGGCACTCAACTTAATCAGTATACCTAAGACACATAATTACTGAAAGTGGATTGATCAAAATATGGTCTTTGTAAACCACAACCCCTGCTTCCAGAATTAATAGAAATCAGATCCAACTAGGAAATGGAACAAAAAATTAGAGAACATGACTCCAAGAAGATAAGAGGCACAGGAAAGAGAAGATGCAGTTCACCTGCCAAACAATTGAACGGTGATGATGCCCAGCAGCCATCACATACTCCGCATAAATAAAGTCCCAGCTACAAATTATTCAAAAGATAAAAGATGAATAAAAGTGCCCTAGAAGGTCTGACTCTGACAAGTGCTTAGAAACTATTTAAGCCAAGGAGAAGTTATTAAAAAAATGCTAATAAGAGCAACACACAAGAGAGATAGCAGTAATAAAAGTTACCTAAAGTTGGTGACACAAACAGAGCGAATTCCAGCATCAGCTGCAGCACGACATGCAACTGGAACAACATCAGAAACCTGTCCGTAACAAAAAGATGTTCACTCTTTGAGTAAAACCGGCCAAATGTGAATCTTCAGGTTTCAAAATCAATATAACGAAGAGATGAAGATATGAAAGAAGGATTAAAGTGGAGTACCACTAAGTCAGCTTTGATGGAATTCAGCCACTCTACTTCGGCTTTCAAAATAGATTTTCGAGGAACCACAGCTGTCTCTGAATACTAGAGAGAAGAAAAACACAAAATAGTAATAATAATAATAAGAAGAAGAAGCTATGCAGACAGATAAATAAAACAGCGGGGGAATGAGATAAATGAAATTCATATACCTTCTCCAAGGACGCAAGGCGGTCCACAGTCAAGGCATCAGCCTGTACTGCTCCACAGTCTAAAAGTACCTGATGATCCGTACATATAAAAAGCATGTGATGAAACTAATTAGCATTTTCAGTACAAATTACTTTGAAGCAAATAAATTCAGACTAATAATAATTCCTGGATTAATTAATTAATTAATTCATTCATTCATTCATTTTATTTAAAAAAAAAAAAAGAACTGGAAAAGAAAAGAAGAAGAAAAAATAGGTGGTGAAGGTAAACAGAGTGGTGCCTTGCGAATGAAGAGGCGAGGGGACTGGACTTCAGAAGTGAAGACAAAGTCAGGAGCACCGGTGACCACGTGGACGTCATGCCCCGCAGAAATCAGATTCCTCACCACCTAAATATCATCGTATCGAAAATCAAATCAATCACCAGTCACTTCAAATCTCAATTATCAAGTGTAAATAAAATGAGATGAAATTAGGATCACATTTGAACAGGAATTGGAAAATGAAAATGTAGTAAGAAAAGAAGGCCACCTCAACAACGCGAGTGGCGTGACCAAAGCCGTGACCGGTGACATAGTAAGCAAATACCAGATGCTTACTCGAGGCCGATACTCCTTCAGTCTCGTTGATCCTCATTCTCGCACACAACTTAATCAAGAAACAAAAATTCTATTTGTTCTCTCTCCCTCTTTCTCTTTCTGTTATTAAATGAAAATCAAACTTTACTCGAAGACGGGGAGAGAGATATAAGTAAGCAGTTACGTAGGTGACGCAAACGGATAAAGAGGATCAACTTCCGCTTCCAACTTATGTTTTTACATGTAATTTGGAAAAGGTCGCTGTTCGCCTCTTTCGCTGCTTCTCAAATCCCGTTGATTAATTGATTGATTGATTGATTACTCATTACTTCACTTACTCCTATCTAAGCAATTCCATCAGGATGCGTGCCGGTCCATGACTCCTCTAACGAAAAATAGTTACGCAGTACATTGGGTACGAAGCTATAAACTTTAATATTCGGACTTTGTTTATGTATCATTTTTGTAAAATCACTGTTAAATAACTCCTTCAATAACTCTTTATAACGATTCAGGATTTGTGTATTATTTGTTAATCAATCAATCTTAAGGTTGAATAAATCTAGTCTTAATATATTGAGTTTTAATTTTTAAATTCGCTCGGCACGTGTGGATTACTTTGATTTTCAAAATATTTCTTTTCTCAATAAACACGCCAATTAAAAGGGAGAAGTATTATCGCTCAATATTTTTGGAATGCCCTTTTTTAATCTTTTTGGATAAACTTTAATATTCTAGATTGGATTGGATAGGTATGTCAAAAAAGCTTATCTTAATCAATTTCATTGACGGGCTTTCCTTATTAGACATCCATCCCGAATCAAACATATTTCGTGGTTGACTATAACGTACAAAAGGCCATGCAATGACTAATTTCGATGCCATAAATATAATAAGCAACTTAAAATGGGTTTGGGTTTAAAAAAATTGATACATTTAATAAATGGGTGAATTCGATTCGATTCGCTAATTAAACGAATCGAATCCGGGTTTTAAGAAATTAATTCGTTTATTTGTTTAAGATTCGTTTAATAAGTGGGTCATAAACGAATTGAATACGGTTCATTCGTTTAAAATTCGTTTATTATTCGTTTAATTAAATTATTTATTTACCCTTAAACTTATCTAAAAAATTTTGAAATTTAAAGGCTAATATAGTAATTTAAAACTATAATAAAACAAAGTATATAAGTGGAACAAAACTAGGACATAGCCGGCCCTAATTTTTGTTCATCATTGATTCCCATCTCACTCTTTCTTTCCTTTCTCTCAGCCTTATCTTCCCTTTATCTCTGCCCTCAACAGCCGATCACAGCCATTTCGTTTTGTTTTCTCTGCAACTTAGCTAGCTAGCAGCCATTTCGTTCTGGTCTCCACCATCTCGCTCTCAATTAACGCACGGTAAGCTCCTATTCTTTTTTCTTTTAAAATTTTGAACTATGGATTTATTTTTATTTTTATTTTTTGGTGATTATAAATTCTAAAAATTAATGATCAATTCCAGGAAGTAGAGCTATGGGTCTCACATATTGCATTTTTATTTTTCCTCTGTTTTGATATTTCTTATTTAATTTGTTGTCTTATTTGTATTAGTTAGAGAGAGTGACTGAGAATTGAAACTGTTTAGCACATCAATGTTATTGGTAACGGTTGCTCTGTTTCTTACTCTGATTTTTGCTCTGTTTGTCCCAATTGTTGTCCTTTTTTCCCTTTTCTGAATTGTTTTATTGGTGCAAATATTGTATAGGGAGAAAGGTAATCACGGGGTGCTTCATTGGGAGCATGAAGGAGACAAAGGAAATGCTTGAATTCTGCCGAGAGAATTAAAGAAATCACTTTGGATTATAATTTCATTACTGTAATTTGCATTGTTAAGAATTTGTAATTTAGTGTTTGGATGACTCTATAATTTAATCTTAGAATATGGTTGGATTATTTGTATTTTGTAGGATGTTAAATGTGTAGAATTTTTATAATTTATTTTGCCTAATTTTTATTTATTAATTATATTTTGTAAACGAATAATAAACGAATCTAAATTCGTTATGGATTCGTTATAGGATAAACGAATAATAAACGAATCCAGATTCGGTTCGATTCGTTTATTAATTCTACTAAACGAATTAAACGAATCGAACCGAATATTCGTTTAATAAACGAATCGAATCCGAATCCTGATATCACAATTCGTTTAATAAACGAATCGAATCCAAATCAGTAGAATTTTAACCCATTCGTTAACGATTCGAATTCGATTCGTTTATTCGTTTTGCCACTCCTACTTGGAATATCTAGATAGCGAGTAATGCTGTAATTAAATAGATAGGATATATATTATATAGTTTTCAATTCTAAATTATGTGGTGTCGTTGTGTGAAGATTTGTTGTTATATAAATCTCGATTTGTTGTTATATAAATCTCGATTTTTTCTTATTTTGTGCCACTCAATAATTTGGGTTAGTTTCAGTTGTTTTGAGATGGTAGATTGAAGTTTTCTTTGGATTAAAAGCATCCTCGTCTGTTGGCTAAGGTCTAAGTACTTTTAATCATAAAATATAATTTATATACATTTTGTTAATATATAGGTTTGAATGAATAAATATTACGATGAAGGCTTGCTTGAAAGAGTTAATATGAAAAATAACAAACCTAAATAATAACATAATAATACCAGTGTATAAAAGGAAGCCAAAGAGATTTAAGAACATCATTAGGATTGCTATTATTTAACGGACTTTTTTTTTTTTTTTTTGGGAATAGACTTTTGTATTGGTCTTGTATAATGATAGTGAATGTATTTATTTGATATTAATGGAACCTTTGTTGTTAAAAAGAAAGGGCAAAAAAAAAAAAACTATTTGGAAAAAACTACTAGACCGAAGGGACCTCATTTGCCGTATCTACGGGCCGGGCCATTAACGGATGATCGGCCCAGTAAGCTTGTGCATGTCATCATTACATAATTAATTAACAAAAAGAAAATTAAAAAAGGGCAGAGTCGTCATTTGAGTTGACAAAAAGGTACTTTAGCGCATATATATATCCGCATATGAACTGCTATTAGCATGCGGCATCTCAGTGGCTGCAGAGCTAGGGTTTCATCGGGCGGCCTCATAGTCTTGCTCTTGGTCGGCGGTCGGAAGGCTTCAATTTCAAGTTTATCATATGTTATTGTCTCGATAATTGATTTTTAACTCGATGAAACGGGTGCTGGAGTTTGGCTCTTTGGCTATAAAGATAGTGCCATAGAGATGAATGCAGCCACCTATATCAACCCCACCCACCGTTTCACCAAGATTCGCTATGATTTGCTTCCTGTATTTGGCGGATTTCTTTGGTATTTGAATGGTACATACATACATCTTCATGTTTTCTTTGTTTCTGTTGTTTAATTGAAATAGAATAATAAGAACACTAATAAATCGAGTAGTAGTTCAGGCAGCCTCTTTGCGAAGGCCATGGCAAAGAAAGGTGTTAAACTGCTCGTAAATTGATTTGCTTTTGCTCTTCAGACTTGCTGAGATTCGTCCTTGAAGCTGGTCTAGTAGGCCTTAGCACATTCCTTTTCCCCTTTCCCAATCATTATTTCATCCCCTCGGTTTACCTGTCTCACTAATAAAGTCCATATTGGTAATGTCTCGATATTCAGTAGCCGATTGCTGCGGCTGTAAGGATACAGCGGCAGCAACTACTTAGGGGATCCTTTAATTAAGGCAATAGTACAATTAGCTACAGGGTTTCCTATTGCTTTTCACTACGGAGGCCTTTGCCGTCATTATTATGGCGATGCACATAATATGCTCAAACTTAGAGTTAAATCACACAACAATATGCTCAAACTTAGATAATATTTGAAAGACTCGTGTTTCATGATTTACATATCCAAAATCTGGTTAGATAATTGATTGAAAGACTCATGTTGCAAGGGGACCTGAATATACTGGTCATGATGGAACTTTGTTGGTATAAAGTGGGGGTGTTGCTGCCTGCATTGTAGTCCTTGGCCTCCTAGCATTTCTGGTACCAGCGGCATCATCTGTATCCATCATTTCAGCTCCTTGTTCTTCTGCTTCCATCGGTGGTTGTGACTGACTTGTTGTTCCAGATACCATTGGCAGCTGCCGTTTGACGCAGGGAACAACAGCCGGGGAGTCATTTGATACCTCCGCTGATTTCGCTCTGTTTGAATTCCCAGGCCAGTATACAAGATCTGCCTATTATCATCAACCAACTATTTTAGAAGGTGAGACGACAGCGTTAATGTAGTCCAGTAAACCGGAAAGACTAAAGCTATTGCACATAAGGAATCAGTCAAACCTGAAAAATGATTCAGTTGCACACATCAATAAAACCAGCATGCAAACATTAAACGGTTACCTGTCACCATACCTCAAAGACACAAGTAATGCTTTGTCGATTTCATCCACATCAAGACATGGACAAACATCGCGTATGACATTTCCATTTGTATGATGTTCATCTCTCCCACTTTCGGTCACAAAGGACAACTGTGTTTTATAATCTATATTACATTTCTTGAGCGAGTATAATTGCAGGTCTTCCACATTAAACAAGCAGACTAGGTCAACTATCAAAGGCCATGATTATAAAGCACAAGAACGCTCTCCTCTGGCACAGGCACTGCCACTTTACTAATTTTGCTTAAGAATAGGAGCAGTTCTTGCTGCTGTTGTTGTTGTTGAAGGGCCTCCAAGCTTCTAGGTTCCTCTTTCGTTACTTGAAGGGCCTCCAAGTCATCATAATCCTTTTTGCAGAACAATATTATTAGATTAATCAAAAAATAATCAATCTTCACAAACAAGACAAGAACCTCAAAATCAAAGAGATTCAATTATGATAACAGCTACGCTATAACAGTAACGCTAACGCTAAGTAATTAATTAATTAATTAATTTTTAGTACCAGAGGAATTAGTATGAATTGTACCAGTCTCCTGGATTTTGGCGGAGAAGTGAGAAATTCATCAGCACTCTTGCGCTTCATGATGAATTATCAGCTTCTAAAGCCCTAATCACCTCGATTCCTCGTTAAGAAATTAACAAAGCCACCTTCCTCTCTCTCTCTCTACTCCACCCTCCGAATGAGTTTCCTGCAGGTTCTTTCAGCATATCGTTAACAAGAAACTGCTTATCTGTTTGTTTATATTTCCCTCTCAAAAATTAATGCATTGCAAGCCTGGGTTTGGGCTTCATTGTTTCGGTGCGAATAATCTTTTTTTTTTTTTAATTTTTTTCAGCCATTCTTATTTTTATTTTTTGGTTTTGGGTGGAATTTGTTTAGAAGAAAGAAATCAACAAAATTGCATTTTCTCTGCTATCCCCTAACCTAGCTTCTCTTTGTGGGCTTGTCGTGAATTCTAATTGTTGTCTTCTCATTTTAGATTATGACATTATTCTTATTTCCCTTTCTAACATTTTAGTTATTGTGAGAGCCAGTGTAAATTTTATAGAAGGGCAATCGAAATATATATTATCAAATTAGTATGTATGGTAATCGTACAGAGATCTATGGTGGCGAACCGAATGGAATGAGTTATAATAATCCTAACATGAAAAATATGCTCAATTGGGAGAAGTTTTTGAATTACATCGCGCCAGTTGCTACTTTAAACATTAAAATGATGGTGTACTTCGTAGCGATCTAAGGATGGCTTTACGACATTACACCTGTTTTGCAAATTAACTAACAATAGAACATATTCATGGTTAATAATGGTCGAAAGAAAGAATCCTCGAGAATAAGACTAAACCTCCAAATCAATTTTGGAGTAAGCAGTCTCGAGTATGATGAACTGATAAAAATAATGCCGCATAAGGTCGAAGACGACAAGTGCTATATACGTATTATATCACATCTTTAATTCAACGACAAAACTTCCATGACAATTTTGTTACAATCTTACTTACACTCTGTTTGTCTTAGCATTTTTACTTCATCATCTAATTACACTTGGTCACAGAGCACCAATTTCCCTCCATTTTCACACAAGCCTTGTTCTCCAACCGAATTAACGACCTTCCCATAACTATATCTCAACGGCATTCTCCCCAGCACTCGATGAAACTCCCTTATGCATTTCCCTCTCCTCTTCCTATGCTGCGCTTTCCTACTACTCAACCCCACCGCACTTATCCTGCTCCTCAATCCCCGGGCCCCACCATCACCCCCATCATTTCTCGCATCTCCCCAATCCCTCACCCTCTCCGCCCCCACCATAAGGGGCCCCGCATTTATGCCATCAGCCACTACAAAATTCATCAGTATATCCTCGCAATTACGCATCTCATCAACGATCCTTCGCATCTCACCCAACGCTGCCCCACCTCCACAACTGTATTCGAACAAATAGCTACTTTTCAAAAACATCAGCTTAGTTAAAACAATCGAGTACTTGTCTGGATGCACAGTATAAATCCACTCTTTGTTTACCAAATCAACGTCGTGTGATCTGGCAAATACCCCAATCAAGCGGTTGGCATTCGATTGCCACATCCTGAAGGCGAATTCCAAGGATTTCTGATCCATCTCCACGTCATCGTCGCAGATTAACACGGCGTGGGTCCGGATCGATGATCTGGGAAGGAATCTCGCGTTGAGGCTGCTGGATGGTTGGCGGATAACGGACATTGATGCGGAGCCGAAGGAGGAGAGTGAGAGATTGTGGGACAATTGGGAAAGGGTTCGGGCTGGAGTGGAGGGGTTTCCCCAGAGGACCAACACACAGGAAACCAGTGGGGACGCGGAGTACGTGGCGGCGATTGATTGAAGAAGAGGGATCCGGTCCTCTGAGTACCCGTTCATCAGCACCGTAATCTGGTCCCACCGAAGTGTCCGCGGGTCCCGCTGATTTGTGGCGGAGCATGGGTCGGCGTCGGTCGTCAGTATCCGGTAAGATAACACTACTGACTCAAGAGATACCAGTGACAGGACTGAGAGAAACGAAAGGGAAATTACCAGATTCATCATCTTATCTTCGACGCGACGCCGTCTACGATCTACTTAATTTTTTAATTAGTTTTTGTAAGAAGCACATCCAAAGTCCAAACAAAAGAATTAATTCTTTATACGACTATGATGGCAATATGTGATTTTGGTCCGATTCAAGCTTTCCAGTTTTTATAGTGGTAGTTTAGTAATATTGGCGCGAAATGGGGGTGTATTTTTGGTTTTTCATCATTGATTATCTCTATTTGTCCATCTAGATAGCGGAAACTGAAAAGCGAGCGGGTAAGGCCATTTTTGTGGTTGTTAACCTATTATGGCGACACCACCAGTACCAGTAGTAGCTTCTCTAGCCAAGGTGAAATTATTTTCGATAATGCCATCATCTTCGTGGTCGTCAAGACCAAGGCCAAGTCATTCGTTGAAGTTGAAGCCGGCTCTCTGTGCGCCACTAAAACAAGAGGTGCTTTAACTGTATTTCCAACTGTTTATTTTAGTTTCCTTTTCTGGAAATTGCCATTTGTTCTTATTTTTGCTTAATTTTCTGTTTCTAAAGCTTTCTTCTATATATTTATTTATTTATTTATTATCAGTGTTGTTCTTAAATCTCTACATGTTGTTATTCAAGGTTGAAGTTGGGATTATGTGTGAACCTTGCAACGGTAAAGGATGGTTGGTCTGTGATTTTTGTGGGGGACAAAAGACCAATGTCAAAGCTCAAAACAACCGCATTTATCGTCGATGTCCAACTTGTAGAGCTGTAAGCACTCCCATTTAGTGATTACTACCCTTTTCTAAACCTCATCAAGAATTATACCAATTGCCTCGTGGATTCGATTACTTCAGTTACATTTTCACCATGCTTTGTGGATATGCGTAACTTGTATTGTGGACTCTGGAAATTTTGTTATAGGATTATTACACAGACAAATTGTTCAAAATGGTATAATCCCGTAGTGGTGATACCAGCGCAAAAAATGAGCAACATTACTGCTTCTAGTCTGATGGAATTATGTTGGTTTGAACAAAAAGGGAAAAAGTTTATTGCATGAACAATATAATATAATATAATATAATAGTGGATGGTTCTAGCCTTCTCTGTTTATGTCTACTAATGGATCTATGGATTTCTTATGGTACTTGTTGCTAGAGAGCAATCTTTTGAGAGTAAATCGGATCAAATATACTTATTTTGCACCTAATATATTGCTGCAGGTTGGTTATGTCTTGTGTTCAAAGTGCAAAGTTTTCAAATGCGTTACCTTCCCAAATTACAATGATGGTGAGTAATTATACCCCTGATCTGCTTATTGCTTCAATGGTTGGATAAGACAGCAGATATTTTTTCAGCTAATGAATTGTTGGAGTTGACATTTATTGGTTTCAGGAGCTAAAATGCAGGTTTTCTTCTATTCTTCCTGTTTCATATTTTTCTGTTTAGAAGATTTTGTGAGAGCCATCAATGTATGTGCATATTACAAGCAAGTAGTGCTTTAGTGGTTGACCATGGACATAATTTTATTTGTTTATTGATGTAAAAGGTGTAACCGAACATAATAGTTGAATGGATATCATGTTTGGAAGAATATGGGCTTAAATTTTATTACATGGTTTAGCCAACAAATGGGCTTAGCCCAATTGGCCCTTCACTCTTTTCTTCCTTGTTTCTTGAGTATCAGTAGAGCCTTCAAGACAAGGAATTTATGTACCTACCTTTCCTAGATGTTGTCATTGTGAATTTGGAAAAATAGATTCTGGTTGGCATTCTTTCTTATCATTTGTTTATATATCTGGATAATGTAACTGATGAAAATACATCAACACATGGTAAATTAAGGGCTGATACTTCACCTTTACTAATATCCACTCTTATGTTCCCTCTTGAAGCCTTGATTGTTGTCATATGGAGAATGAGAAAGATGTCACTTAAATTACCTCTAGTGCTTTCTGAGTCAGCAAACCTTTGAACTCTTTCTTGCCATTTCTCTCACAAAATAATTGCATGTAAATCTTATAAGTTTCACCCAGGACTTTGTAGTCAGTACCACTATGATGTCAACCTAGAACAACTCATACTTGGTGAAACAACTTCGTGCACTGTGATATGCAAGCAGACATATATAATAAGAAAATGCTAGATAAGAAAAATCAACTAAAATTTTGTATTAGCTTCCAAATGATGCTTGAAAATATTCATTATGTAAGCTAAGACAGTTATATTAAAGTTTCCTAATGTTGTATCCTGCTATTTAATACTTAAATACATCCAATTCTTGGTGGATGGGATGCATAAACATAAATCTACCATAATAACACTAGGTCTTCATGGCACACATTTTCAATATGTTTGACTGCTGCATTATACGGTGCTGATGAGAGTCCCTAAAAGAAACCAATATGCCATTTATTCTAAATCTAGGTTACTGCTACCATTGACAAATTTTTGACTGTGCATAATGTACAAAAAGTGAACAGTTTTGACATGAAGTGTTTCTGTTTACTGGGTCTAGCCTTTTGACTTTGCTTCATCATTAAGCAAAAATAATATGAGTAATCATCTCTTACTTTTCGGTAACTTAATGAAGGTGGATGAGTCATTGCTAACAGTGTGGTTCCTGTAAATAGAAATCAATGGATGCATGTGGCCATGTGCTTCTGAAATTTGTCCTATTCTAATCTTTAGTCTTACTTGGTCTGAGTGCAAATGGCTACAATATGATATTTTTAATACATAATGACACCTTTCGAGGGTTTGTTTCTGTAATTAAACACATAGGATACCGTACTTGCTTATTGTAAATTGCTAATACATTATTTTCTCTGTCCTTTTAGGTTTGACAAAGTCCAGCACATGTTTGCTTGTGATGCAATTCTATCTCATGAGATCTTACACATTTACGGACATTTCCGTAGTTATTTGTCTGTGTCGTACTCCTTACTGAATCTGGTTGTCTTATGCTGTAGTACGTTTCATTTATAATCATTATCAATGCCAAGTGAACTTATTTTTTTTCAAATATTTTATTTTTTTCAAATAAACATTTGTCTATTGTCATTAGTGCCAGTAATTAAGGCTCTGTTTTTCCATCCTCCTGATCTGAAATTTTGCAACATGTTTAGGTTTTCCAGCCCTAGGCTACTGTGAAGTCAAGGCATGCATATGTCATTACAATTTAAACTGCTTAAAGCTTCTTCCTTCTCCTTTTTTTTTTTCTGATCATTAGCCTAGCAACAATCCGATCCCCTCCCCACCCATGTCAGTGGGGTTCGAACTGTTGCTCTTCTTCAATAAGGGAATTGAAGAAAAAATAAGAAAAAAAAATCAAGGGATGAAATGTGTGGTTCTCAAATTTCAAAAGGAGATTTCACTTTCAGAAAGCTGGTTGAAAAAAAATTGTTCCTCTAGCTCCATTTTAAAAATTTACCGGGACAAAAGGGACCATAACAGAGTGCTTTTACTGTTCCCCCAACACTACTAATTTTTTACAGGTCTACTTTGCCTGATAGGTTTTTTCTTCTTTCATGGTGTGAGCCTATTCCAACAAGGGAAGCTTTTCAATAATTTTTATTTAATTTTTCACAGGTCTATCTTTTCTTTCATTCAATTGTTTATTACCTTTAGAGTTATTACTGTAGGTCTGATGGGCATGCACATCCTGAATCCCGGAGCCTTTGGTGCCAGAACTTAGCATCTATTGGAGGCTTTTCAATCATTTTTATCAAGTCTCCTAGAATTGATTGTAAGATATTGGCATTAAAATGCAATGGCCAGTTTGATTTGTACAATATTGTCCCTTCTACTGCTGAATTACCTAACTACCAAAACTAGATCCTATCAGATTTACTTGAGCCGTGTTCCAGCTCCTAGACATGATCATCCCATTTTCTGTGCAATTATCTTGGTCTTTCGAGACATTTTCAGTTCTGGTGTGATAAATTTTCTCTGCTAAAATTACTAACTATAAGTTTAGACATATGAGCTAAATGGGATTAGTGACAGGTGATTTTTGTCGACAAACGTTGAATGTTTGAAGCTCTAGGTGGTTGAGTCAACGGATGCAGTTTAATGGATTTAGATATGTTAGAGAAAAGGAAAATGCACTGTAAAAATGGTTCAGATAATTGAACTTTTCTGTATCTTTTCATTAATTCTCAAATGCTTCTCTAACACTTCTACATCGTCTTTTTCAAATCCCTCTCTCTTATACATTGCCCCGCCGAACAGAAGGAGAAACAACAAAGGAAATTTAAAAAAGAGGAGATAAATGTTTTTTTCTCTTTCCCGTGAAACAAGATAATTGTAAGTTATAAGAGTAGAAGTTGAAAACTATCTGCACATTGGGCTTTGAGGATGATGAGAAGGAGTTTGCGGGTATTCTGATGAGCAATGCCCCTTTGTATCAGCGACATCGAACCTGCAGTCCTGCATGAAGAAAATGTCTTTCTTCTCCTCCACCATCTTCAGGATACTCTCGAAAACAGCTACTTCACAAGGTATCCTCAGAACTCCTGTTTGCTGAAACCCAAATTCCTCCTCTGCTTCTCTGAGTAAAACGTGGAATGCTTGATGACTCAAATACTCTGTTGGGATGATGAATCTCTTTAGCTCCTCCCCGACGCAAACAGCTAGATAACCCTTGGGCACAGCACTAGTTGATGCATTGTGGACAGAGTTATCCGACAAGGATAACGTCCGTTTCAGAAACTTGATGCTCTTACCGGCACTGCTGTTGTTATTGTTGTTGCTGGTGCTTGTCCTTGATGAGTTTGCAAGCTTTCTCCACTTCCTTAGGATCTGTTGGAGCCTGACAATTTCTCTGATCTTGTTAGACTTCTTGGACTCCATTGCTTGTTTTTGAATTCCAAAGCTTTTGTGTGTATCAACACGAACGTCTCTTTTTTCTGAGTTGCTTGCTAGCTGCTAATGTCAATACTGTAAGGGTGTTTGTTACCAATAATATATATACATATATATAGAGGTTGGATTGGAAGACCCTTTAGGGTTTCTATACTCAAATAATTATAATAATATACCGTAAATCAAGATCACTATTATATTACACTATATGAACCAATACCAATACCAAAACCGTCAAAGATTTTTTTTTTTTTTTTTATTTGGTTCTTTGACTCATTCTGGGATGAGTAATTTCCAGGAGTAATATAATATAATTTGGCTTCTCTCTCTGGGATTCATGTACTGTTAGTTTTTTTAAACAAATCTCAGCCTCTTATTAATTATTTTGTAATGACATGTAAGGTAATGCATTATAATTATTAAAATTATTATTCAAAAGTCACATCGGTAAGTTAAAAGCTATAATATCTTGTTAGTACTTAGTAATAAGACCTTAACCTGCGGGTTTATAGATATAACAATTAAGAAGAAACAGTGATTGAAGTCCGAGCATCTCTCACTGGAGGAATCAGTGATAATGGCAAATTGGCAGGCTGTGATATCCGAAGCCGCATGGCCGGGCCAGTCAAGGGCAAGCAAGGTATCTCCACCTCGTACAATTCAATCTCACTGACACCGCGTGTTGTGTTTGTGTATTTTATTGCTTTAAATTTTTGCTTTGTTTAATAACGCCTTTGTTGGTAAGCTACTTGGATTTGCAGGCAGAAGCCACTCAGTCCGGCCCATGTGAATTTGTTTGTACTTTCTTCTTTATTTATTATTTATCGCAGAAAAACCAAATGCGCAATTTGACTTGAAATTTTGCCAATTTCACCCAGTCCCACTCAAATTACTGCAGGTTTCACGGCTCCTACTTAAACGGTGCCTTGCCCTGTCCTTGTTGGCTTTAAGAGTTTGTGCATATTTATGTGTCAATAATTTTACAGTAGAAAATTTGCCCAAAATGAAAAAAAAAAGTTGGAAACCAAAAAAAAAAAAAAATTCTTTGCGTCTTGTTTGCTTTTTCGTTTTTGGTTCATTTTCGAATCAAATCCAACCAATTCTACTAATATTACAATCCTATATTTCTGAAGTAATCTTGACCATTGATCACTCTAAATTTGGTTCATCGGTTTTTTTTTTTTTTACCATAATTGATTCTAAACCGATGTTGAAGTGATTGTCAAACTAAACTGCACCTCAATTTTCAATCTTACATTTCTTAAAAATGTTATTTATTTGAATCTCTCATTTTACTTATCTTTTTGACACAGAAAAATATGACTACGAAGGCAAATATGTGATTCAAATGTTTCTGCCCATGTTCATGTTGCATTAACAATTACGATGATGATGGGATTTTGGCTAAAACAATGAAAGCTCATGTGACATTAATTTCTTGCGCGTTCGGTGAGAGTGAAGAGAGAGGTGCGTAGAATGGATAGCATTTTTCGGAATCACTTTAATTCCCAGTCAACAATATGATTGCAGACTTGACTCCGATTTTTTGCCCAAATTAAAAAATAACTTGCACAACGTGATCCGCACTTGCTCCCTTTCCTTTTCCTTTAACTGCTACAACTTTAAGATGGATTAATTAATAATTGGAAACGAAGGAATAGGGCTTCAGTTAACTTTAAATTTGAAAATGGATGTCTCCTTTTCCTTTCATTAATCATGGTATTTTAATTCCAAGGTTAGCTGATTCCTCTTTATGGGTTGAATTACGTTTTCCTCCTGTTTTTTTTTTTTTTTTTTTCAAATAGTTTAATCAAAAGATTCCTTAGGAATTACGGGTAGTCCAATGACTTTTCTGTGGGGTTTGTTTAATATAAATTCTAGGACCTAGTTGCAAACATCCACACATATTTTAAGGAGTAATGATATGTATATAAACTTTTGTATAAATTTTATTCTTATAAATTGATGTGATAATCTTTATGTAAGCATGTAACTTAACAAAGTCCTGTTCCGTATATGCATCGAAAGGATCTTGGAGACCTACAAAAAGCATGAAATTCAAGATCTTTCAGAAAATGAATTCCTATTCGAAGAGTAGTATAACCGCATGAATAAGCTCACACTAACCCATATGTATGTATGTATATAGATATATATATGCGCTCCATATATCTCACTAACTTTTAAGGAAATAAGGCTATGTTTGGCTGCTTGGATTAAGTGTGGGATTGGATTAATTTTTGGGATAAAATATTAATCTCATGTTTGGCATGCTCACATGGATTGGATTAGTGGACTAAATTCAAATTTTAATCCTAAACTCATGGGATTAGTAATCCCAATTTTCATGTGGGTTTAGTTAGGATTAGATTATAGGAAGAAAAATATTTTTTTATTTATGATATTTTCCATAATTTATTACACTATTTTTATTTATAACTTAAAAATTATTTATTTATTATTTTAATTAAGTAATTTATTTTTTGTTATTCACGGTTTACTTAAAAATTACTAATTAATTTATTATTTGAATAATTTTATTTAATGACATGATATATCTCATATGAAATAACTTATAATTTAAGTAATTTATATTTCTTTATTTAACTATGACTATCCAATAACTAATTATGTGTTATAATTATTTTTAATTAATTAAAATATTTCTTATTAAATATCTATAAATAGTTGATATTTAAATTCAAATATTAACTTAAATATTGTTAAACTTCATTTAAATTTAATTTAATATAATCCAATCCAGTACTGTACCAAACATAAGTCAGCACTATATATAATCCAACTTAATCTAATCCAATATAATTTAGTCCAATCCTAATAATTAGTCCAATCCAATCCTGCGTGCCAAACGTGGCCTAAAGGAATAGGGCGAGTGATAATGATATAAGAGTAATAATATAACTATAAACTCTTTTATAAATTTATTTTGTACAAATTGATGTGGCATGATAAAATTGATTGAATTAAATATCTATTAGCCTACATTATTTATTTTTATTATTTTATATTTCATTCAATCAATGAATTAATATCAAATCAGTTTATACAAGATAAGTTTGTACAAGAATTTGTGACTGCATCATCACTCATGATATAATATATATATATATATAAAACACTAAAAGACTACCTTTTGTTGTGGAATTAATGTCTTAAAATTCTTTAAAAGAAATTTTTAGTACTCGGTACAAAGAATTGGATTTTATAAAAGTATGGACACCCACTCTAGTTAATGATTGGTATATAATTGTTTGTAAATACGGATTTTCTTATTAGACGGCACCAAAAAATAAAAAACTAAAGGTTATCTCCGCTGTAGACTACATATAATACCCCTAGGATTAAGAAAAATTTACTAATTAAGTGAATACTAATTAATCCAATTAATTTGTGCGTTTGTATATCTATATATATAATAAAAAAAAATATGAGTAGTCAACTAATTGCATTATTGCACCAAATTGTAGTTACTTGTAGATTAGGAATAATTTTATATATCATAAGCGGTTGCCCTCCGGCATCCACAATGATTAATTGATCCACCTTTAACAAATGAAATTTCTTAGAAACTAACAATTTTGGTCCGATCTGAAATGCCTAAATAACCGATTTTGAGTACTATCATGGAGTGCTCGATGTGCATTATGGTTGAATGATTGAATTAGAGCCAGCAAAGAGATAGCAGAATTACATTTCTAAATTCATAATTCGCTGTCTCCCTCTCCTACAATTATATTTATAGATTGCTAGTTGGAAACTTAAAGCTTTCAATTATTATTCCTCATATCTAATTCTAACCGACTTAATTTCTACTTTATAATCTGTATGAATTATGATTGATCTGATCACCTTTTCTTATGATGTTTTTTTTTCCCAACTTCTTCTATTTGGTATGAACAATAAGATTCATTCGTGAGCGGTGCATCTTTCATTTTTGGATAATTTTGTTGGGCAACGTGCGGTCTGGTCCTTCACAGTAAAGACTGAAAACACATCAAATTAATCTTCTTTGAGCAACAAATCATTGCTCCGACATCAATTTGATGGTCCTTCAAGTGCCTGACCCAAACCCACCAGGACGAGAGTGTATTTGATCATATATATGGGTTTTTTAAGTTCACCTCATCATAAAGCTTAACGGACTTTTTGGGCATAAGCTTATGTTGAGCCTGCCTTTCCACCATTCCGTATCCAAGCCTACTACTGCTACTAACCATCCGATTGGGCAAGTAATCAATCATCCCATCCTTCGATTCCACTAGAGCTTCACCCTGAAATAAATGTTCCTCGTTTCTATTTATTTATAACATTGCTGTTCAATGCCTCCTCAAATTCTAAATCAGTTTCTTCCCATTTTCACTGCGTAACTTTTATCTTCAAAACTTTAGTTACCGTACGTTCATTGTTTCTATCCAGGCCATGGAGAATGATAAGACTGTTGAACTCAATTTGGAGGATTTCCTCTTAATTAGTTTTTCATAAATAGTCAAGGCATTTTGGCTTAACAGACCACTGCAAAATGTTAAAGGTCTTTGGAGGATGCTTGGCCTGAACTACATGTGCTAATGAATCTACGTTTTTGTCGTCAAAACTGTTGAACTTGAATCAGTATTTGGCACCGATGCAGAATCCCCCAAGACCCTCTCTAAGCAATTGATCCCCAAAAGGAAACCCAAAAAAGAAAAAAGATAAATAATTAATCTTGACCATCGTGATCAGTAACAAGCACAAAGCAATTAATCGGGTACAGAATGAGCAAACAAACAATAATGGACACCGAAAATTTTATGCTGCTTCGGTCACAGTTGTGCTTACATCGATCCACTATGATGATCGAAGCTGGAAACTTTCACTGATTTTGAGTTTACAAGTTACAGTGCTCAAGAGAAAGTGTAAAGCAACATAATGAGCCTAAGCTTATGATCATACAAGCTTAACGAGATCCAGAAAAGTTCCCCCACTTGTTAGCGATCAGTTACTGGATTTTAAAATCGACATGTAGTTGAGCTGGAGATGACAAAATGGTTCTTCCTTTCCATAACCGACTCGTCGTACTCGGCTAAATTCTCATATTTGAGCTTTGCTCTTCACCACATAATAGTAAATTAATAATAATAAATTAATTACATGAACACTCCAAGGTCAGGTTCCCAGAAATAAAAAAAAAAAGGATTACCCAATAATCGTTTCACTCTTGGCTGTGGATAATTTGCACAGGCAACTGTTAAGGAGAAATACATCCCACGTCGGCTAGGAATAGATCATGGATTAACAATATAAACTTAAAGCGACCCTCAATCTTTTAGAGTGAGTTAGGCATAACCATAATTCATATTCCAGAAAACATGTTAGTACTAGTACTGGCAAGCTTCGATGGTCACCACTCACACCCTTTAAATATTTGTTCTCTAATAATATATAATATATTGTCATACACAAGCTCGCGGTATTCTACAGTTATATGCATGCGAATTTGGAGTGCTACTCTCGATTTGCACAATGCAGCTGAGAATCTGAAAGTACCGTGCATGCATACACAAAAAATAATTCAGCAATCAGCATTAAACTTTTCGTTCCATATTTTAATTATAAAAGCAGCATATTCTAAGCAAATTAAACAAGCATATGAATGCTTTGAGCACTAATGTTAATGGTCTAAGCTGGCCGGCCAATTTATGCTTCCAAGTGGTGAGCAGAAATTTAAAATTGCAGATGAATATAATAATCCTATATGCGCTAGCTAACAATATTCGTTTGTTAACTAGGTGGGCACTAGACAGCAGATCGATATTCAACATATAGGGAAGGTGGTCGTATGTGGATCTCATAACCAACAGATTCTAAACTCCTATTGGTGGCCACCTTTTTATCGTTTATTTATGAAGCACCACTTCAGTTAGATAGCTTTTAATTAACAAATTGAGTAGATAAGTAATCCCTTGGATAAATATAGTGGTTCAAGATTTTTACAATAAGGTGCATGCCTTTAAATTCTTTTTTGTGCATGTCTTCTTCAATACATAAATAAATATATATATGCACCTACCCCCTAGCCACTAATTAATCTGCACGGACTTACTGGCCATGGGAAATTAAACAACAAATTAAAATGGGAATTTATCTTTTGACTGATTTAAATTAATCAATTACTTACCATAATCGGAACAACTTGACGATCAACATCGCAGTACTGTTTCTCTCTATCTAATTTCCTTTTTCTCCATTTGTCCTGCCTTTGCTTCTTTTAGTAACTTTAGTCAAAAGAGAAACCAAATGAAAAAGAAATGACGCGAAAATTTGAAGGTGTTTTGATATTACAAGCAAAATTTATCAAGTGAATGTGCCTGCTTGCAGTGATGAAATTGTCCACACTTGCTAGCTAGCTATCGAGAGGTTTCTGGATTATGCCCATCACTAAATGCTCGCAAGCCTCCCCACTTGATCGTAACTCGTAAGAACTGATACTATTATGTAAGGACGTCTCATATCAATCACACTTTCGTCTTTTTTATTTTATCTTATTTATTTATTTATTATTATTATTATTATTATTATTATTATTTTGGTGGGAGCGAAGAATATCAATCACACTTATATATCATATGTTATGCACAGCCAAAGGCTTCGATTAATTGAAAAAGAAAGAGGCTTAGACATTACAAAAACGACCCTACATATTTTCCAACCCAGACGATAGTGCATGTCGTGTATCAATGAGAAAAAAATGATTTGACTCTGCATCGATCCGATAAATTCCTCAATTTGGTGGAGACTGAATATGATTTCCAACATGCTGGCTGCTCACAACAGCAGACAATTTTGAGAAATTATCTATTTCTACCTAATATTTAACGAAAGTTTAAAAATTCTTGAACAACTTTTTCAACTTTCAATGAAATTTGTAAATATGATACAATTTCTACTATGCCTTTTAACGGTCGGCATGTTTGGTATGATTTATTAAATAGTCATAAGTGCGTATTTAAACTCATAAGTTTTTATTAAAGTTGTTATTGTTGTTGGTTATTTTTTTAGAAGAGCTTTTGAAAATTAAATATGTTATTTTGTCTCTACTAGTAAAAACTCAAATTTTTGATTTTTGAGAATAAATGGTAAAAGGTTTTTTTAAAAATATTAAAATATCTAAAATATCATTTATTTATTTGACAATATATCTTATTTCATTTCTTTTACACCATAACTATAAAAAAAACTTTCCCATTAAATTAATTTTAAAATTTCTAATAAAAGTTCTATTAACAAAAGTTTTACTCGAATAAGTTCTATTTGAACAGATATACTAAATAGAATCTAAATTTTGACGATGTCACAAGAGTAATTTAGTCATTTAACACGCTAACATCGATATCACAAATATGCAATATTTGCGTAGTTTAATAAATATTAGATAGATCATTGATAATTTACGAAGTTTTCGGATATTTTCGAACGTACTGATTAAGCATCAGATAATTTCACGAAAAATAAACTTGAAGTTAGAATAGTTCCAGATATGTATTATACATACACGTGTTTGTCACCATTTGTTATGACCTCAAGTCTAAAGATAAGTGGACATGCGCACTATTTTGAGGGTAACGTAACTCTCGTTAACACAAACCGGCTGTTCTTCCACGTTACAGTATCATGCTATCAATATGAATGTGTTAGTGCGTGCAAACACGCCCACACACACGAACACGCAGTGTCTGCAATTGTCATCGGAAAACGAAAGTTGATGATGATCTACGTGTGTGTGTATATATATATATATATTGCCCTCTTTCTTTGGTTTTCCTCTGGTCTCTTCATCATTTCTTTATGATTTGCGCCTTGTCAGATTCTCACTCTGTTCGTATCACTTTCCACTGCTGTTCATTTTCTCATCTTTCATGGCAGCTGATATTCAACAAACTAATATTTTCAGTACATAATTTTTATTTCTATGAAATGCGAGACTGCATATATATATATATATATATATATATATATATATATATATATATATATATATATATCTTTTTATTGTTAGATAATGATAGCTATGTGAAATCTCATACACAAAATACCAACGTCTCCCCGAGAAAATTATTATGTCAGTATACACGCCTGCATTATTAAACAGTAAGCAATTGGATAAATTTAAACTCACCAAGTAAAAGGCTAGAGAGAGCACCGATTCTCAAGATTAATTTCATAATGGTATGTACAACCAACGAAATATTTAATTAATTTCTACAACAAATCACTTATTTATATTTTTTAAGGTAAAAACTTAGATAAGAAATTAAAGAGAATCTTAATCCTGGTGTAGTTTATACTATATATGGTACCAAAAATGTAATATGCTTGGCGCCATTATGGCATGCATTAATTATGCTTATACACTGCTAATCAAAAGATGACTAGAAGTGCCAAAAAAAAAATGAAAGTAGAGAAAGTGGAGAGTGGGGCAGATTCCCCACGTAAATATGTTGCTGTTTGTCATCTAGTGTAAGAAAAAGTAGGGTCTTTTGCTTTTCTTATATATTGGCTTTGTCATTTGTGCACTGAATTGCACATTCAAACTAGTCCACATACATTCCTAAATAGTGCAGAAATTGTGCTGATAAAAGGAGTTTTGTTGAACGAGGAGCAAAGATCAATTCACAAGAAAAGCACGCACAAATTAAGCAGAAGCTCTCGCTCTCTCTGTCTATATATATATATAAATATCACACATACAAGGGAGAAAGAGCGAGAGATCATGGAATGGAGGAAATGCTACTTGGATGTAATACTTGTTCCATTAGGGTTTTCGATAACCATGGCTTATCATATTTGGTTATGGCATAAAATCCGAACTGAACCTCTCGCAACCATTGTTGGTACTAATGCTAGAGGAAGGCGCTTCTGGGTCGCTGCCATGATGAAGGTATATGCATTTATATTCTCAATTATAATTAATCATTTATGCGCGTGAGCTACCTAGTGTGGATTATTAATTTCATTACCATGCTCCAATGTACACGTTCATGCAGGATGATTCAATATCTTTATTTCTTTTTCCTTTTTTGGTTAATTGTTGGCTTGCGAGTTATCCTCTCTTCAAATGTTCTATTTTCCGATCATACATTCCTGAAAGACATTAACATTAAATTTCTAGCTAACATCAAATGAATATATGGCAAGTATATAAATGGTCAGTTTCAGAATATTAATTTGAGACTTTTTTTGCTCTTCCGTATAGCTATTTTAACTCAGTAAAATTGTACCATATGCATATTTAGAGACATTGGTTCACTATACCAGCCAGTTAAATTCTATAATATATACAATTTTATTTCAAATAAATTTAGGAGATTATTCGCATATTAAGGAGAATATATATATATAAAATTCTTCGCAAGATGCAACTATAACATATATTGATGCCAAAAATAAATTATCAGATTCCACTTTGTGAGTACATAATTGTGATGATGAACGTAATTAATCTTTTATCTAAAATCATTTTATCTAGCACTTAGTGAATATGGATGATAAAGTTGACGGCATCTCATTTCGCTTCCATTAATTAATTTGTGTATGTTTTGCTGGCACCAATATTAATTACATAACGTGTTTACATCTATATGGTGTAATCCCATCCACTAAATTGAACAAGCCATTAACTAATTCTTAATTAATTCTAGATATATTATAACTTAAGCAAATAATGAGCTAGCTAGCAACTTGAAATATTATTTATATATGTTAATTAGTGTGTTAATGCAAATTAAATTAATACAATTTTTGTTCGTTAAATAATTAATTACACAGGACAATGAGAAGAAAAACATATTGGCCGTTCAATCACTTAGAAACATGATAATGGGCTCAACCTTAATGGCGACCACATCGATTCTGTTATGCACGGGTCTGGCAGCCGTGATAAGCAGCACATACAGTGTGAAGAAGCCGCTTAATGACTCCGTTTACGGGGGTCATGGTGAATTCATGGTGGCACTTAAATATGTGTCGCTGCTCACCATCTTCATGTTCTCATTCTTTTGCCACTCGTTGGCCATCAGGTTCGTAAACCAGGTGAACTTACTCATCAACGCCCCGCCGGATCCTTTGTCAATTGTGACCCCCGAGTACGTAACTGATTTATTTGAAAAGGGGTCTCTACTGAACACTGTTGGGAACAGGCTGTTTTATGCAGCATTGCCTCTCCTGCTTTGGATATTTGGCCCCGTGTTGGCGTTCCTGTGTTCGGTGACAATGGTGCCAGTGCTTTACAATCTTGACTTTGTGTTGGGGAATGATAACGACGGAAAGGGATCGGGGACTCAAGGAAAGCAGCTTGATCATGTCAGTGGATGTGATAGTGGGCCGCACTTTGAATGCGTGTAACGATTCAAAATTAATCAATCACCTCTGTTGGACAGATTTTGGTGATTTAATTGCCAGTCTCACAAAATTAAAGATCCAAGTGATGTGATGACTGATGTGATTGATCTAGCAGCGATGCCCTTATATCTATATCTGGACTTAATTTGCAAATCTGGGTAAGAAGACTATTAGTATTATTGTTTATCATAATTAATGATATACGTTTAGATGGGTGTATCATGTATCAATTTGCAATTAATTAATATGGACAACTTTTAATTTGTGATTTTTCCCAAGGATTACATTTTTAATGAGTTTACTTTTAATGATTGGCGCCTATAAAAGTGTGTGTACTTCGGGAGCTCCAATGGAGTTCAAAAGTGGCCAAATTTTACGATGGCCAAAAAGCATGTGTAATGTTATCAAGAACTTTGATTTTGTGACAACATTGTTTACAGAATAGAGACCAAACCAAAGCTAAGTGGTTGAATTTGAGAAAGTGCGTGGAATAAACTTGACCTTCATGTCAAATTAGGCCTCATTCTTATGAGCATAAATTTCTAGAATATTCTATATCGAGAGAGAGAGAGAGGTCTTAATGGACTACTTCTTCTATGGCAGCTATTAGGAAGACCTGTAAGTTGCAATGTGTAATATATAGTTTGTTTGGGGGTGGGGGGGTGGATGAAGGGAATAAGAGATGTTTAAAAAAAATCAAGTGATTAATATATGAAATGGTGATTAGAAGAGTTGATTCAATTGAAGATCGGTGGATCAAGATCCAACCAAGTATAAATGGGCTTGGGCTCGGACAGAACAGGATCATTGGTCGTTATTAATAAGAAGATAAATAATAATAAGTGCGCCAAGGTGCAAAGAGGACGAAGGAATAGCATAATAAATCAATCCAACAGCAACGCCAACACTTTCCTCTTTTGCTTTCGAGTTTCTTTTCCTTCAAGCCAAGCCAACACAAGGTATGTGTGAATGCGTGTTTAATGTTGTTTTATATTTGTTCTTCTCTTCTCTTCTCAAGCATCAACATTAATTTCCACATACATGCAACAGCTACTCATTATCTTCTTTTTCAAATATATAATAATGTTTATGTTCATGTTTCAATATTATTTACATATAATAATAATAATAATAATAATAATAATAATAATAATAATAATAATAATGATAACAATAACATTAAGCTAGCTGGTCCTCTACCCTAGGGTGGAGGAGTGTTTTGAGGTGGGGTTGGTACTATTAAATGGATGCCAATTAGAATTCGATTATCAGGTGCCTTTACTATCCTCTGTTGCAACGTTTTGATTGACAATGTATGTAAAGGTCATTAATAGTAGCTTAGCTGATGCTTAATTATCTAGAATGGGTGGAACAATTTTCCGTCTATTATTATTATTATTATTATTATTAGTGTTATTGTCATTGCCAGGTTGATTAATTATATGACTACACTAGTTGTGCTCAATCTCATCTCATCCTCCTTGAGATTGAGATATGAGAACAGCAACAGCACTCAAGAGAGTCAGTCACTTCGTCTATCTTTCAATTCAAAACATTAATTATAATTAGGCATTTTAATTTGGCTGTTATATGCATGTTTCCTAAGAAACAATATAAATTAAGGTTGGATGAACATAATTTTTGTCTTGGAGGTCTTTAATCTTTGCTTTCCCGGCTGTAACCATGTGTTCCTGCAACTACAGGCTCATCAATTGCCCCGGCCCGGCTGCTATGGAGAGGGGATGACAAGCTACATTTTTTCGGCACAGACCTGTTAGAAAGCATTTTTCTTTTAAGAAACCACCGATCCCAAGAGCTCAACCACAGGTTTGCTCCTCCAAAGGACACGTCGCCCTCTGCAATCAAGGGTAATTGCCGATCGGGTTTCTTGAATTACAAACGATGCGTCTTGTCGAGAAAAAACTTGTCCCAATTGATTTTGGACATTAGTTTGATTGCCTAGCCCTCGGCAGCAGCCACAAAAATGATTCGGTCTTTAATTAATTGCCAAAGTTTCATTGTCGAGCATATAACAAAAACGTATAAGAAACCACAAAAAATCAAAAAAGTCGTGAGCAGTGCTGGAGAGCTTTAATTTGTCTCTTTTTTCTTCTTTTTCACTTTTGCATGAGATCACGACTTTGAATCATATATCTTAAAGGCAGTAGTCGTCGGCAAAACTGCCCCAAAGCTCAGCAACTTGTACCAAGGGATTTATGGATTGTGGCATCAGCATGGGGCTGGGCTGGGGTACTTGGTAAATCACTGTCAAAAGTTAGGCTTTTGCGCATGAATAATTGTTGTAAAGCAAAGTTAGAAAAAGAGAAGCTCTCCCTCTCAATCTCATTGCTTTTGAAAAATAAAAAATAAAAGTAAGTGGAGTTGAATTGAACCTCCTTTTTAACACGACATGCAAAAGCATCTCTCAGCGCCTTCAGCCTAACTTTTCTTTCTTTTTTTTTTGTTTGGGGTTTTACGGTCGGTGGCTGTCCATATCACCTTTCCATTTAATCGTTCCACTTGTCTCTTTTTAATTCCTTTCCTCTGCTCTCTTTTTACCGAAACACCCCTTGTATTATGATATGCTCGGTCCCATTTATGAATTATTATGACGACTGCATCTATCTACAACATGGTGAGATGAGAATTAATGAAAATTTGTGAGTTTAATAATAAAAGTTTCGACACTGTAATGTAATCACTCTCTCGTCCAACTGTTCCATTCAATTCAGCTGAAACAGTTCTTTTGAAGACTAGGCTGCTTGTTTTGTCTGCATTTATTGACTACTTACGCAGCCTTGGCCTTTGAATGCGTTTCAATATCATTGGCACAACACACGCGAAAAAAAAGGGCCGGGAAGAAAAAAAGAGTAACCCAGAAATAAAGGTGCTTTTGGGCACCCAAAAAAGTATTGTTTGGTCAAATTTCTGTTATCATTATCAACTTTGTTTAGGATTCACAAACGATTGCATCAAAGATTGATATGGTTCCGTGGAGATTGTGAGGAATCAATTGGCCAATAATTGAATTGTAAAATGCGGATACTTTTATCTGCTTCTAGTGAAATATTTGGCATTTGGTCTAGAACAAACCACCGAACAGAGAAAAAGTAGCCAAATTCAGATGGCCCACCCTGCGGATTGTGCATTGTTGCATTGCAACACATTTCCTTCGCCTTTGGGAAAATAATTGTTCACATTTTTTTTTCTTTCAGAGATTCCACTCCCAATCCAAGTCTGTCCAATAAATATTCCATAGAATCTTAGCATATCTTTTGAGTTTGAGAATATATATTATAATCTCAGTTTCCAGCTCCATATAATAAGATAAATGCATCTAAATTTTTACTAAACTATGTAGCTAGTTAGGAATTTCATTAGTCTTCCACAATTGACTATTTACGTTGCTTTTAGTGTTATATATATTTTTATTACAAGTCATATGCTTTAATTTGCAAGGCTTAGGTGGGAGTGAGATGATCGGGTGGTTGCTTAGCAATGAAGATGATGGTAATCTAAGTAAATACAACAGACAAACCAGGCCATAATTGTAATTTAAAAACACCAAACTTTAACTTCAAGTGCCCCCACTTTGAAAGTACTTTTTGTTTATTTTATATTTTTTTTTATCTTGGACGCAAAGATAAGTTTACTATATAACATAGCCGAATCACATACAACCTCCCCCTTTTCTCACTTTCTCTTCCTTTTCATCTTGTTTCTTCTTCTTGTGTCTCGCTCAGTAGTTGATGAATAACGATGATGGAGGGCCGTGCAGCAGCAGGAGTTGCAGAGAGATCAGGCTCGGGGCCCGGAGAAATTATGAAGCGAAGCCCTTCAGAGCTGGCTTTCGAAGAGTTCCTTTCTATAGAAACCGAACCAACTCCAACTCCAACTCCAACTCCAAATCCAACTCTTGATGATCATAACATTAATAATAACATCAATAACAATATTATTAATACTCATCAGCATCAGCATCTGCATCACCATTTCTTTCAGGACGATCATGACCAACATCTTTCTTTCGCTTTCAAAAATCATCTGGTAACTTCTTTTATTTTTTTTAATCATATTAATTATTATCAATTCAATTGATTTTCACTATATCTCTCTGTGCGTGTTTGTGTGTAATAAATTATGTTTCGTGAATATTAATTTTAGAATATGGATTCATTTGTTGTGTTGTGTAGCACGCAAGCTATATATAGATTATTTTATGTATACATACATATATGGCACCACAAGCTTTTATTTTATTTTATTTTTGCTTTTGGTTTATGGCGACTGTAGGAGGATAGGCCTAGTAGGGTAAAGGCCACGTCGTTCGGATTTGTCGGCTTTTGGGTTTGGCCAATCAATAACTGCCAATAACAATCTATGTGGGGGTTTTCTTGACTTTGCTACTACTAAGCCTAAGAATGATTGGTTCATACGTGACTATTTTGCTCGTCTTTTATGAAATAAATAAAAATAAAAAAGTATCCTATTACTATGGATATCTCACGATCTGGGCCTGGTTAATAAAATTTTACCGCCCAACATACCCACCAAATTAGAGATTACAGCACCCTTAAAGTTGCTGTAGTTGCACCCAAATGAAAGATATTAACAAACCTCCGCAAAATAAATTCATACTTAAACAAATTAAAAAGAAAATGAAATAGAGAATTCGAGGATTCAAGAACCTTTAAAATTGAATTGCAACATTCCTGGGCAGTCTATCTATTACCTAACTAGTTTTGAGAAATACCTATGTGGGTAGTGCACCATTTCAACACATTGAGACCAATTAACCCCTGTCATTTGGTAAGTCCGTTAGATCCCTTGGTGAGACCCACAATTTCTTTTTCTTTTTTTTTTTTTTAATTTCAAATATTTTGAGCCGCAAAGCATTTTATTTGTTGCTTTTTTTACTAATTGCCAAGTCTTAATGGACCGGATATACCATTATAGCATGCTGAGGTTGTGCACCCTACAAAAGATTCTTTCTTAATTATTTGGAGAGAGAAAAAAAAGTGTTAGAACATAAAAGAGGATATATATGTCACAAAAGTCCTCTTTTATTTTCCTTCTTAAGAATAATAGTATATAAGAGCTTAGTCGAGTGATTTTCAAATAATTATATTTGACTAGTCATTTATCTTAAAAAAAATAGATCTAAAATATTTTGAAATTTACTCATCTTCGTGCTTTAAGGAAAGACAAAAAAAAGTTATCTCAGAATCTCTGCTCCTTTTTTTTTAAAAGAAAAAAATTTGAAACTGATGCTTATTTATAGGCAATTTCTTTTTACAATTATATCCCTATTTTAACATAAAACTTACTTAGGACACGTGGTGGTTTTACTTAGTTTTAATCCTAAAATTAAAATTAAAAAAAAAAAAAACTTTGTTTAAAATCGTTTCTGTTAGTGTTAGGACTAATTGTTGTTCTGAAACTGTATCTTTGATCTTGTTGATATATACATATATGGAGTAATTAGTGTAAATTAATAAGAAAATTATTTTGCATGGAAATTAATGAAAGCAGGATGATGAGGATATGATGGCCAAAGGAACAATACCGTCAAATACAGGCACAGGGGGAGTGAGTGTGGCGACAGGAAACCTTCAAAAACAATGGCCTCAATCTCAAAATCCCAATTCTAGTAAGCGTTTCACAATTGCTACTACCACCACCATTGATTCCCAATCATCCATTTGTGGCAGTGTTACTGGTAGGACTACTTTTATACTACTATACACACACACACACACACCCATCTATAATTAATACTAATTTAATTATTATCACAGAGGGTACGTGGGGTCGTATTTGATCAATTAACTGATCATGAGGCTTGGATTTATGATCATTAATGAATATGGTTTGGAATTTGGCCGACAGGAAATTGGTCAGCTACAACTCCAACGTCTGGTGATAAAACAAACACCAAAGACTGTAAAGCAAGACTAGCTTCAAGTGGTTCCTCTGCTGACCATTCTGATGAAGAAGACCTGGAAATTGAAGCTGGTCCTTGTGAGCAAAGCACTGACCACCCTATTGATTTAAAACGTATTCGAAGGTATCTACTATTTCTGTTTTAATTCATTCATACCCTCTTTCCCCTCTCTCTCTCTCTCTCAATAGATTTTATATATATAGACCATGGTAATATGATCTAATGGACGACCGCTGACACAGATACCTACAGACTAGCTAGAGAAGGACTGTTTATATAGGCTGAAATTGTTAATTAGATTGTGTTTAATCCCAGGATGGTCTCAAACCGGGACTCTGCTAGGCGATCGAGGAAAAGAAAGCAAGCACATATGCAAGAGCTTGAATTACAGGTTAATTTATAATGTTGTTCTTTGTTCACATCAATTAATATAATCACCATCGCCAGGGCGGGGCAGGGTTCATTTATATCTGGTAACTGAAAAGTGCTAAATTATTTGATGGGGGTTGGGGGAATGATTTAACTACCAGGTTGAGCGACTGAAAGGAGAAAATGCTACTCTATACAAGCAATTTGCAGATGCTGCTCAACAGTTCAAAGAGGCTAATACTAATTATAGAGTGCTTAAATCGGATGTGGAAGCTCTGAGAGCCAAGGTATGTATTATATATCATATATGGTTCCCTCTAAATCAGTAAGTTTTGTGCTTTATTTTTTATTTTATCCAAAAAATGGTTAATGGGTGATTGTAAATTGTAAATTGCTTTTGTAGGTGAGGTTAGCTGAAGACGTGGTATCTGTAGGATCTTTAACCTGTGGACTGAACCAACTTCTTCAGAGTCATTTGAGTCCAGTACTGCAACCAATCAATTCTATTATCGCTAGTCATAATAATAATATTCGTCATCATCAGCTTGCAAACGTCTCGCCAACACTCACAGTTCCTGGAAATGGCTCCTCATTTTCTGCAATCTCCTCAATTTCTGGGCATGGTTCACCCCTTGGAGTTGGACATGCAAATCCCGACATCCACAATGCCAATAACACTGCCGTAAACGATGCTGTAAGCTGTGTATCATCAGATATTTGGCCTTAGTTAATTATTACAACTTTTTCTTTCCTTTTTTCATTTCACATAGACATATGTATATCTCTGCAGTCTAGGTTATTGTCCTGTAGAGTTTATTTGATGTCTTACTAATTTGTACTGAGACCTTGTTTAAGCAGTTAGATATGTTATTATATATATATATATATAATGATGACGTGCTAGATCTATAATGCAAATTGAATTTTCATTATGGCAAAATGAATGGAAGAAATTAATTAAGAATGTACAATTAGAGCTTGGACAAATATCATCAGCCCATCATCAATTCAAACTCACAAAAATCAACCTTCCCATCGAGATTCAAATCAACAACCTTCAACATTTTTTCAAACTCACCCATATCCCATCCTTTGTCCAACCCCAAGCATTCAAACACTCTCTTCAACTCACTTGCATCAATATATCCATTGCCATCTTCATCAAAAATCTTGAAAGCTTGGCGCAGCAATTCATCTCGCTTGCCCCCTTCTGCATCAAGCTCTCCAAGACCAAGACCAAGCGCTTCTTCAACAGGCACTTCGTCTTCTAAGCCAGTGCCAGGCAGATCAAAGCTTGACTTCTCGTCTTCGTTGTATATTAAACCGAGCTTCTCCACAACTTTCTTTGCTCTTTCCTTCTTAATTTTCCCATTCTTTTCCATGCCGAAGACTGCCCTTAATGCACGCAGCATCAAGTCATCAACCGGACCTGCAGTTTCTGTTGGTTGCTCAAACTCACGGGTGGAATTTGTAACAATATTATGACTTGAGCTCGACCTTGATCTCGAGACTCCAATGGCTTGCACCAAGTCTCCAATCAAACGAGAGCAAGCCCCAGAAATGCCCAGCATATTGTTATGCCAAAACAACAATGAACAAGATTTGTTGCAGAGACAATATGCAAGTTATTCGTTTACTCATTAGTGTGCATGTCCCTTATATAATCAAAGCCATTGAATTGCACCCTCGGATTTGATAATAATCACTAGAAATGCCATCATTCAAATAATTACAAATTTAAATATATCATTACATCTTAAATGGATTAATTTGTAGACATGAATGCTAGCTGTCCAAAATTTATGGAATATATATTAGTTGTGGCTGGGATAGTGCGAGTGTTGGTGCATTGTTTATATCTTAAATAATTTTTAGTTCAGTGCAATAGACAACTCTGCGCAGATCGCAATTGCTTTATCGTGTCGTACAACCCACAATATCTTCTTTGCATCTACTTGTTACCATAACGTAGAAAAGTAAATCTGATTTTTTTTTTCCTTTTTAATCTTAGGTGTTATAACATAAGTGCATGTTTGGGATCATGATGAATTCTTAAATGTTGTATAATTTGAGAATTGATTTTTCAACTGTAAGGATAGTTGTTCGAACCCTTACAAAGTATTGTAAAGGCTTAATTCTTTGATAAATATTACATAATATTAAAATCTGAACAGTATTATATGAGATTTAATGTTAAACTAATTTCAGTAATTATGTCTAATTGTAAATGTATTAATAATAGTCATATGTAATATAAATTATAATCTAAACAATACTCTCATGTAATTCGAGAAAAAAAAAAAACAATACTCATTGCACTGGTGGTTATTAAATATAATTTTAACATAAATCCTCAAATAAGTGACTACTTAATTTAATAATCCCTGGATGCACTAAGGGATTCACACAGTAAGCCCACTCTGTTGCCGTGCTCAAGTTTTTATTTAAAGTCAACCAATGGGCAGTGAACAGGAATCGTTCGTACTTATTTAGAAGTAAGAGGGAACCAACTCACCCAGAGAGTGATGATTATGTATAATTTTGCGATTGCAGTAGGCAGCTTCCGTGAAGCATCAGTACATGGAGATGCTACTCCCTCCATCAATATTTTAATTTTACTATTATTTTGAAACTGGATGCTTCAAATTTTTAAATATCTCCATTGAATGCAGATTTGAGATCTGTATATAATAATGATGGGAATGGTAATTTACAATTATTATGAGCACAGCACATGAGAAGGCAGAAGCTGCTTTAATTAGTGGCTGATGTACCTAGTAAATTATTTGCTATTTTAATAATTTCAATATTGCTTTGTGTCCTTCATCCTTCATCGCGCCACCCACATCCTTGCATGCTTAGTAAACAATGGAAAGAGAAATATCGCCTTTCTGGGCTTGTGGGATTTCGATAAATAGCTAAGAACCTAAGTTCACCTTAAATGGGACAGGTCAAGGCAATAATAGACTCAGATTTGAAAAATATAACCTTCTAAATCATCAATTTATGAAAATAGGTACACGATCGAAGCTTCTCCATCAACTTCCGGCCTTAACCATGAGCTATTATGGCCGAAAAGGAGCAATCCTTCTCCGTCCTAAATGTAAATGTATACCATTTATGAAAATAATCTCTTAACAGATGTTTACTTCATCGTTCATCCTCTGGATTCAAATTTTGAGCAGCAAAATCACTCATTGAATTTGCAGGTTTCAAGATAATAGCGCACGCATAAGTAAAAAGGGTCTATATATATATATATAGATAGAGAGAGAGAGAGCGAGAGAGAGAGATGTATGTATATGTATATTTTAATTGAACATTTTCAATTGATTAACGGCCGAACTAGATCTTGCAGTGTGTCATGCTCCCCTTCAGCAAATCTCAAGTAGTCCTCTGGTACCGGGAGATTCAGCTCTGAGCACACAAAATGAATGATTCTTCCTGTGGTTGCACCAAAAGACAGTTTGTTCAGGGTCACTGCTATAGCGAACCTGTTATTGATGTCACAGAAACCTGTTGATCCCCCCATGCCCGAGTGGCCAAAACCAATATAGGATCCATCCTTTGTGTTATACCTCTTAAACCCCAGTCCAAAGCTCCCATTTGGCAAGGCCAAATTCCCATAATCACCCACTCCCAAGAATGCATCACGTATTCTGGGATTATTAAACATCTTTCTGACATTACTGATCTGTGGCTCATCAGCGTTTGAAATGATATCAGTTGTGCTATTGTTACTGCTACTGGTCTCAATATTTATGAGCCTGGCATAAGTGTCACCGCTAGCAGTTCTAATGTGACTACCACTCTCAAGATCTTTAGTGTATTTATGGCCTTGCTCAGAGTTATTTGTTTTGTCCTTCAAAGCAGCAAGGAACCCCTTGTCTCTAGTTCCTTTCTGCTTTTTTGAGGTCTCATGAGAAGGAAATTTGGGGATGTGGGGGTGGCTGCCAAGCGGTGGCTTGGACAAACGAGAATGCAGAGCTGGGACTACACCGCCATCAGCCAGTGCTGCATAGTAGCGAGCAAGTGCACGGGCTGAACAATGTCCATTAGCAGAAGGTATGATGGCACGGCGAATGTTAAGCATGTTAAATAAAGCTGGTGCAGTGGCAGCCACTTGGGAAATTGTGTCAGGTTGGAATGAGGAGGGCAGGTCGGAGCGATTGGTAATCCCTGAGACCTTTTTGAGATCATCCGTATCCACTGTAAGGCTTGCAAGTCGAGATTCCACACCTGGAGGCAGCCATTGATGAAACCTATTTCAATTCACATTAACTAATAGTGTGGATCTTTTAAGTTAACTTGGGACACAATTTGATTACATGCAATCCAATGCTCAAAATCTAAAATCAAAAAGTAGCATTTAATGTTTGTCAATTCGTAAGCCCTCTCTACCATTGGACCGACTAGGGACTTTTTATTATTATTATTATTATTATTTCACAGAGAGAGAGAGAGAGAGTGAATGGTATTAGATACCGATAATTTGTATAGGGCTAGGCAGTCTCTTTTGGGTTAAATCAGACTTTTGGGGATCAATACTGTTTTGTATAACTTTGACTGAATAATATGTCCATTATTTATTAGTACAAATACTCATAGTTTTTTATTAAAAAAAATAAAAAATAAAAATAAAAACTAAAAAACCTCCACCATGAAGAAAAACTAATAAATAAAAGACACTGAATAAAGGAAAAGCGCATGTAGCATGTCAATATGATCTTTGTATTTGGCAAAGCAAGAAGTTAGTACCTGGTGGAATTCCGATATAAAGCTCACCATCAATGGAGAGTGGTTGAATTATTGCCTCTTCAAGAATCTCCTGAAATTTCTTCCCAGATGCATGCTGGTTTTTCCAAAACACATTATTAGAATGTCTGACAAAATAAAGTTGAGGGCACAGCAAGACTTCTTATCACTCTTAAAACATCAATAAACAGATCAAACTGACCATATCTAATACCAATCAGCATATAAATAAGATAACACATCTGTTAAATCCGCCACCACTCAACAAGACACCAGCGACAGGCAGAAAATGGAACTTGAGAGGCCAGCTTGTCCACAATAACATTTTAAGAGGACGCATTCTACGGCCACTATATTTATATATACCTAATTTTTCGGGGGAGCTACAACCCAGCTCCACCCCTGCAATATAAGTGAGAAATAACGGCCTAAATATATAATACCTCAATTATTCCACCGCACAGCCAACCAAAAGCCAGATAGTGATACAACTGCTCTTGGCCAGGTTCAGTTTCAGGTGCTGACAAGGCAATCCGATTCAAACATTCATCCCAGTCACATATTAGCAAAGGATTTTCTGAACTAAGGTCAAGCGACACATTGTGCAAACCACTTGTATGATTAAGCACATGATGAACCTGAAAAGGAAAACCAAATCATATGCACAAGAATTAAAGAAGGTGTACACTTATTTTCAGATAATAATAAAAAGAGCTTAGCAGCTGTGGGATAAGATTTATTACCTTTATGAGATCTTTCCCATTAGACCTAAACTCAGGCCAAATGTTTGCAATATTCTCCTCAAGCTTGAGTTTTCTGCAAGACCAAACCCCAAGATTTGTGTAAATGCACAAAGCAATTAAACCATATCCATTTATTTGAAATCCTTGTGGATTGATTTTCTAATTTTGACTGTATTCCAATAGTTCAAGTAGATGGAAACTTTAGAGATTTTTTCTTTCTTAATTTAACAACGAATGAATTTCTTTACATATTTACCCAGAATTATTCTATGTATTATTGTAAATTTATTATTAAATTGTACTGCCTAAGAAAAATACAACTCACAGGTCCTTTTATGACAAGTGGAAAATATTAAAAAGTGCAAAAGAGGACTTAAAAGGGGAAGTTTGCAGGAGAATTGGCCAAAACTTTCATAAAGATCTGAGAATTGTGAGGGGACAGATACTTATTGGGAAGTATGCAACAGATCCAACTAAAGTTCAAGATTTACAAGCCTAAAGCTCTACAGCACCTATCTAGAACAATAACATACCCATTGTCAACAAGCCAATGTAACATTCCTGCTGTGATACCCTTTGTTACGGAAAAAACAGGAAAAAGACTATCTGGCTGAACTGGGCGAGGATCATATTTGCCAAGCACGCCAGCAGAGGTGTCAATAATGACCTCACCATCTTTGTACGCACAAACCTTAGGAGAGAATTAAATAATTTCATCAAAATGAAGAAGAATATAAGCTGCAGGTCAACCTTTTCATGTCAAAGGGGCTAAAATGTAGAGACAATTATAATAGTAGGTTTACAAATTTAATCCCTTTTCTTTTATTGGGAGCTAGAAATATCATAGTTCCAAAGTTCACTAACAACATTCCATTTTTTGCAAAAATTATAACATTCTCTGTGAGTCATTCCAATAATGCATTTTCAATGACTGAGATTACATTTCAAATGCAAATTCATAAACATGTCAGATACAATCTCAAACCATTCCAAGGGTATTAGATCCAATATCAGTTCAAAATTTGTTTAAAAATGAGCACTCTTAATCCTAACTTATATGCAAATTTACAATATCATACACTCCATCCAATCCCTCCCCACCATTCTAGTTACGCTTCAGTTGCTACTATGTAGACATAAAAAAATAATAATAAAAAGAGGTAGAGACCTGAATTCCGAGTATTTTGCCATCATTCCCCAGCTCTACCAAGAAATCTCTCAGTTTCGCCTCTACATCAGAATGGACGGGTTTACTGTAGATCCACTCTGCACTTACTGATTGTTCTTTATTAATGCCTCTAAGAAATGAAATCACATTTTAGGCAGAGATGAACCAGAAAAAGGAACCATTAACAAGGACACAGTAAGTTCAGTAAGGACTCACACTTGTAGAACATATTCAGCAAACGGTCTCATAATATCCAGGTATACTATACGAACATTCATCGTGGACGAAAGCCCTAAATCAAGGGTGGATATGATAAAAAAAGGGACTATCATTTAAACCAACAAGGAAAAGAATGGAGACCTTATCACATACCTCTAAGAAGATTAAGGACCCGTGAAAATATAACAATATCACCAGGAAATGCATCAACCTGAAAGCAAAGTTTATAACCATACTATATACGGACAAAATAGTCGATAAACATATCAGAGAAACCTACAACAAAAAGAGAAGATATGGCCCTACAGGATTGAAGCGTTTAACTTCCTTTTTGTTGAGATTCGTCTTTTCTTGAATGACCTTCAAGTTTTTTGCTCTTTGCTCAGACAAATTTTTCACAGTTTCCTGAAGAGAAGGAAATCAGGAAGATGCAGGACATACTTGAGACAAAAAGACAGCCTGAGAGGCTGTGCAAACTTACAAGAGCTTCATTTGCTGGTGTTGAAGTGCGGAAAAATATAGTTGACACCTCCATAGCCTGCTCAGGTATGTCTAACCGCAGCCTAAGTCCCATTTCTGCAAATGCAGACAAAAGAGCCACATGGTCTCCCTATAACACAGAGAAAAGGTATTATTTATAATCAGGAAAAATAAATGGTTTAAACTGATATTGAAAACAGAGAATAAAATGGTAAGTTGGCACTTGGAATCAACATCATAATAAGCCAACTCAATCTTTACAGGAATGAGATTTACAACTCTAAAAGAAATTTCATTTAATTCTTATGCAAAAAGAAAGTGAGATTATTCAAATCCAGATATCTTCCTTCGTTTTTGTTACACTTTACTAACAAAACATTAACATCAATTTGAAATTGTCACTAGAATGATGAACACCTATAACAAGCTGAAGCACACAAAACAATGACAGTTGACCCAGATACATTTAACTGAAACACTGAAGGCTATGAGAGAAACTATAACATTTTTGCCATGCAGGAACTCAGACGACTGTTGCATATCAGAGCACTTAACTCCCAGATACTCACACTACCAATACATTTAAGTCATCAAATAATTATTCTAATAATCTACAATATTTGATTTATAGACTCCATCATCTTTTTTCTTTTTCTTTACCATTTTCTTTTAGCCAAAAAAAGGAAAATAAAGAAAAAAATATATCATGAAAATTTAATCCAAACCTCAGCAGATGCCAGGAACATTTTTGCTAGTGCTTGTTTCATAGAGCTTGACAGTTTCTTTGTGAGACCAAAGTCCAGCAAAATGGGACGATGAGGAGGATCCTTGCTAACTAGGAAGTTTCCTGCATTAAAACACCCAATAATGCATTTGACTAAGTAGAGAAAGGTGATTATTGAGCAAGTACCATATGGTGTGATCAGAAAAAACCACCGCTTGGTGAAATAGTTACAATGACTTCAATTGCCACACAATTTGCAATATAATGGTAAAAAATAAAAGAAAGAGGTGAGAAACAACAAAGAGAAGGCAGGTACCAGGATGAGGGTCGCCATTAAAAAATCCATCAACATATATTTGGTGGGCATATGCACGTGTAATCTCTTCTACAACCTTTTGCTTGTTAACACCAAAAGCTTCCAGAGATTCATGGTCATTCAAACGTATCCCATCCATAAACTCCAAAATGAGGACAGTTTCAGTCGACTGTCAATAAAATATACAAAATGCGGATTAAAATATGTGAAATTAGAAATACAATATCTCCACTCTAAGAAAGAAAATAATTATGCAGTAGCAGCTAGATCAAAGCGAAATTAGTGATAAGAATCAAGTAAAACAAATAAGATAAGCATTCCATCTTTCCCAAATACAGGACTTTGCTAAACCTTAATGAAGTAAGAATATATATAATACGCTAGATTCTGGAGAGGACTTATTTTGAAATAGAATATCATTACTATGAGTCCCTGAACTTCAGAATGCAGCCTTGCCAGTACAATATAAGAGGTAAAATATCTTGCCTGAATAACTTCTGGAATCAGAACATCCATTTCATAGGCAGGCTTCCTGTTGCTGTCTTCATGTTTATTTTTGCAGCCAAGATTTTCAGACACGATTCTGGTATTTTCTACAAACAACAAAGACAAGTATCATCAAGAAAAATAAAGCATGCTGATTGCTGAACAATGGAAATAAATAACAACACGTGTTGAGATGTAAAAATTAAAAGGGGATTTTCAGATGAAAAGATTTGAGAATGTATTTCTTTGATATGGTTGATGAGCAAAGGGATTTTTCATGTTCACTTAAGAAAATGAAATCCAACTCAATTTGAGGATGCCAAATGTCACTTTCACATACAACATGTATGAGAATGGCTGACCACACGATAGTCACCACCTTTATGACCACAAATTCCATAGACCTAACATCGATGCCTCCATTAGGGGTGCTGCCACCATGATCACACCAATTCAGAAACAACACTGCTGCTAAACTTGATATTATCACAGTTGTCACCACAGCCCATGGCATTATCACCTCTACCACATGAACTGGCACAACCGGTTCCAAAGGCAACTGCACATAAAAATTAGCAGCACAATACCACAACAACGTAATTTAGCTTCAACTTCATCCATTAAGTGACCTCGATAAAAACAGAACCCAAGTGCTAAACTGCTGCAGACACAGCCATCTACCATCTGACCAAGCCTGCCACTGCCGTCACATACTATACTGACATCTTTGCCAACTCTTACGACCATCACTACCGCCCATCCACAAATGAACCCAATTGCAGATCCAAACCATCCTCAAATGACAACTCAAAATAATCACAGTAAAAAAAAGTAAAATAAAAATAAAAACAACAATCACAGTAAAAAAAAGTAAAATAAAAATAAAAACAGATTTTCGTCTCAATTAAAAAAAAGTGAAAGAAAAATCTCCCGAAAATACATGTGAGAGCTGATCATACCAGCTTCACTATTGAAGTCAAGTTCTTTTGGAGCTTCTTTGCACCATTCATCTATAATGGGATTAAAGTTATACTGTGGTTCTGCCCATGCGATCCAGTCAACAATTGACTTTGCATTCTTCAAGTCCTGTAAACATATAGCATTATCAAGGTCACATAAAAACTACAGGTCTTATTTTGCATCAAACATCTTCAACCAAAAGCATGTAAAACCTCCAATATGATTTTCTTGATGCCCTGATGTTGAACTTTAACAACCACCTCCCGCCCATCAACTAGGGTTGCACGATGTACTTGTGCAATCTGCATGGTATAACACAAAATTGAATAATAATTACCAATACGGTACTGATTTTTACCATGCCTTGTGAGAAAAATTGAATCAAAGAGCTCATACTAGTGTAATACTATCAATTACAGTTTGAGGATCTTACTGATGCTGTAGCCAAAGGAGTTTCAACAAAATTCACGAACATATCACCCATGGATTGCCCCAATTCTCTCTCTATGGTCTGAGAAACCTGTACAACAGAACTTACTACTTAGCAAGACAAAGTAATTAGATACTCATAAGATGCAGGAAAAACATGCATGCAGTCACACTCAGGAGAAGGAGGGGAGGAAGGAGGAGAGAAAAGCAAGCACAAAAAGATTATCATGCACCCACTTCTATATTTGATGAATAAAGTTCATTTTTCTCCTCGACCAATTATTAGAATCCAATATTAAGATGAATTGAAACCCCCTCCCCCTTCTCTCTCTCTCTCTCTCTCTCGCACACATACTATTGGTTTACCTCAAAAGTTAATAGCCAGACAAACTATTACCTCCCGTAAAGGACGAGGAGGAAGAGAGTCCTGCAACTGCTTCAGAAGAGATGTGTATGCTTCAGGAAGTACATCAACTCGTGTGGATAAGTACTGTCCAAGTTTCACCCACAAACCTTCCAACTTTATTATCAAATTGAGAACACGCTTAGCATTGCGCTCATGAGCCCTCTGCCATAGAGCGGCTACCTTGGACTTGTTTATCCATTTTTCTTTTTGCTGTACAGCCTGTAGTAAAAACAGCAATGGAGATGAGATTGCCATTCATTTGAAGTCAAGAAAATAAGCAATAATCAAGAAACTTAATACCTTATAGTCCAGGTAAATTAATATAGCCAATGAGAATACCCTCATGCGTCTCCGACAAATGTTTCCCCATCCCATCGGAAGTGGCTATGTGTAGAGATATTGAATCAAGGTATACCAACCTCTGCTGAAAGAAAAAGCAAACGCATGGCAAAATGAGTATCTAGCACTGCAAAAGCAAATTAAATAATTCATTTTACACATTATTCACTTTATTCCGGCTCTCAAGGAGCTGGATTTTCGCATCACAGGAAGAGAAGGGGGGGGGAAGCTGAAACACGATTACAATTGTCTCCTTAAAATCAATTCAATAAATTCATTCAAGTATGCTTGTCTGCACACACTACACACCTGTCTATCTCTTTATTTTATATCACAACAACAAAACCCAGGAGATAGCAAATCAATTGATTGATTATATCCCAGAAGCCAATCCAGCTGGAATTAATTGAATAAATTGAAGGGAAAAAAAGTTACACAATCACAGCTCGAGAACTTGTTAGCAGAAAATAATCCATCCGGTCGAAAACTAAAATGATCAAAAAAGAAGGAGAAGAAGAAGAAGAAATGAAGAGACGCAATTAACAATTAATTAAATAAATAATGCTTGCTCCCTCGCTGAATTAGGTAAAACTACTGAAATGAATACATTATTAAACACAGCATTCAACATTTTAAATCGTATTATTAACGAGTTAAATTTATAAAACAATTCAGTAGTAATAATAATAATAATAATAGTAATAATCTGTTTAAGATGTTATTTTATTATAATTGTTGATATTAATTAATGGGGACTACTAGCGACGAGATAAACGGAGAACGCTTACCAACGAAGCGAGACGGGAGATGAAAGAGAGAGAAAAGGATGGAGCAGAGCTCTAGCAATTAAAGTTGTTGCTGAGCAGGACGGCGGTTGAAAATTGATACTACCGCATTTTGGTTTGTTTCGTTTAAAGCTCGGCTCTCTCAATCGAATTTTCTTCTCTGTTTGTATTCGATTCGCTGAACTGATTGAACGCGTCGGTCACCTCACCTGCCCGTCCGCCCACTATTTCTCTTTTCTTTTACATTTTAATTTTAATTAACACGTCATCAGTTGAGAGGAAGATTGTCACGTTATTAAATCGTCTCTGTTTAGTGTAATTTATTTAGTGTACATAAATATTTAATAAATTTTATAAAAAAATTTTTATTATTATTTTATTATTTTTTATGTAAAAATTTTAAAAATTAAATAAATTATATTAACTATATTAGTAAAAATTGATATTTTATATTTTTAAAAATAGATGTTAAAAAGTTTTTTTTAAATATTAAAATATTTAAAATATTTTTTATTTTATTATTTTATTTTATTTTTTTATAACATCATTTTAAATAATTAATTATTAAAATAATTTTATAATTTTTAATAAAAAATTTTATTAATTTAATAAAAATTCTATAGTAATAAATTTATTTAAAAAATTATATTAAACGGAGATCAGATTGGAATCATCTGAACGAATTTGGTTCCTGTGGTCCCATGCCAGCCTGCGTGGTGTTATTTGTGAGGTTGTCAGAGAATCTTTTTGGGCGCTTTGCTTTTTGCAGAATTTTATGCATAAATATTTGTGGCACTGAATTTACTTGTTATAAGGGTTTGCATTTATTATACTTAAAGTGTGATTTGATGACTGTTTATTATTGCTTAAAAAATGACATGTTTTTTTTCTTAATAAATCTCTATTAGATGATTCAATTGTCGGATAAAGTATATAAGATTTTATTGTTCTTATATCCACATAAAAAATAATAGTATTGCAGAAATTTTAGCAAACATTAATATGAATTTTTTTTCATTTGACATAATGAGATTTTTCTCCATTAAAAATTAAGAAATTTCTATTTGATGATTCTTGGAGATGCTTAAATAAGGATTTTCTTAATTCTATTATGATTTATTATTGTATAGATTATCTATAAGATTTCATTAGTCTTTATTATTACTAAATGAGCCGTACACCTTTTTTTTATCATTTAACTTATTATACCTCCGCTGACCCTGAGGCTTATTAAAGAGAAAGAAGAAGAGGAAAGAAAAGAAAGAAATAGCGTGGAATCGAAGCAGGGGGATTATGCCCGTCGAGGAAAGCAATCTCAGCCGTTAAGCTGTTTGAATGACGTGGCTTGAAGCTAGCCGCCCGATAACATATTTTCTTTCATGCTAAGTCTTCCTTACGCGCGCGCTGAAAAGTATGTTGTATTGGGGAGAGAGCTACTCTCGTCATTTTCACTTTTTTTTTTTTTAATAATAATTTAAAAAAAAGGAAAAAGAAAAAAAAAAAGAATGACTTTAATTTGGTCGGCGGACCGACCATGCTTCTTCGCCTCCGCAAAGGTTCTGTCCTACTTGCTTTACTGATACTACACGATACAATTTATTTGATCGGTGCAATTTGTTTTTTCACAGTGATTTAGAAAAACTAACAGGGGTTAATTTATTTTTATCATGCAAATTAAGTCCAGTCCGCTACTACGCTTGAAAATATTGGTGTAAATAAATAACGCATGTCATGTTCAACTCATTTTGTCAAGATTGCTCTTCGTTGTATTCTTTTGTATCAATTAATGAAGTTGGATGAAATTAAGCATACCAAATTATTTTCAAACGATTATTGGCAGCCTTAATTTGGTTTTTCAAAATAACGTGAGTAATTTACCATTTTCTATTAAAAGGGAGTGGATGAGATATAATTCTGACTTTATCTATCTTAAAAAAGAATAAGAGCGCTCGCACATAAAAATAATTACATGTTCACGTTCCATATTTTAGTTAAAGGTGGAATCATAGTTTGGACCAATAGATTCAAATCTAATGACTATTATTTTTTAAAAAAAAATTAAAATCTGCACATGGTAGGATATTTAAGAAGAGAATATATTTTGGTGTGGTGATAGATAGACTGATTAAGTAAAAACATTAATTTTTCAATTTTGTACATATATATCAATCAATTAAGAAAATGGGTGTTCAGAATCAGTACCGACATTTGTTGAAATGAGACTCATTCGCTGAAAGAAAATTGTGAAAATTGAGGTTTGCTTGCAAAAGCGACTAGGTGTGTCATGTGTGATTTCACTTTTGAGGAGATTGAACGAAATTATTTGCTAGAAAAGTCGAGGTGTAGCTAGCCAGCTTCTCTCTCATTTAACTTTCCCTCAAAGCTAAATTAACGTTAAACACTCGGATACACTCTTAACTTCGAAGGCAATTTGATCTTCTTACACATAAAAGACAAATATGATTGTTTAGAAATTAATGGGCTTTTTAACACTAACTTTGAAGCAGAGAAGTTGACTGTTGATGAAATATTATTACCGTGCGTTACACATTTCCTCAACTCTTGTGCAAAATAAACAGTTGAATATTCGTATAAGCTGAATATACGAATAAATTTCGACTAAAAACTGAAAAATGAAAGTTAAGCAACACTTAAAGCAAATTTTTGATTTTAGGATTTTATTCTTTTTCCTTTTATATTTAGGAGAACTGTTATAGTGTAGGTGCATGCTTTTTAATTTAAATGAAATTATATAACCAATAATATAAAACAACATAATTTCAAGTCCTGATCGACGACTGTCATGTTTATTAAGAAAAATTATATGTAGAACATACGTTTATCATCTATTAATGTCAGTAGGATATAAGTTAAGAACGTTTCATGAAATTTTGATATAAGTATATGCATGTCACAAATATATCATATTTACATGATATATTCGTGATACAATGATATATGCATCATAAAATTTGGGTCATTATTTTACTTTTTTTTCTTTTAAATAGTGAGAGTGTCACTGAGTAGCGAAGAAAGGTCAGATCGAAAAATTCATATTAGATAGAATGAAAAAATACTCAACAGAAATCTTCAGAACATCATATCTGGGACAAAACATGCTGTTTTTATGCAGCGCAGAGGGAACAATTTTTTGTTTTCCAATGAGAACAAGCTTGTAAAACTTTGAATGCCGACTGTCTAGGCGGAAATCATTTTAAAAGCACAAATATAACATCACCAGTGGCCTTGATGGCAGCTCGCTAAGCTGTTTGGTAAGCCAATGGCGCTCAAGAGTAAATTAGCAAGTATTGATGCAGCGAAGGCAAAGAAGAGGTACAGGTTCCATCATCTAGCAAAGAAATTGATAATAAAAATATATATCTTGCCAATTGACGTTGAATGTCCAGGATCCTGAAACTATCAATCCACTTGAGAAATCAGTTGACCGCATAATGAGAGAGTTCTTTTTGTTGCCCATCAACTTTCCTGATCGGAGTGTTATGATTCAGAAGGGAGAGAAGGAAATTCATCAGGATCATAAGAGGAACTCAATATCTGAAGATTCATACCGCCCCTGCTGGTGTTGCAGGAAATTACGGATGGTGAGTTTATGGCTGAAACCGCCGTTGTCCTCAAGACAGTCGAAGCATCGCCGCGGTTTCCATTATCAAATAGGCAACAGAACTGCCAAGCTCTTTCAAAATAAGTTAAGTGCCAACAAAATTAGATTTGGAATGTAACTTACATCACAACCCAAGAGTGGTCCACGAGAATTTTAACAGTCGAATTACATTCAATTTGTTTGATAACTCAGCACAGCATCTTACGTAACGTGACAAATTCCTTAAATTTGGTGAACTGTACTGTTCATTTGGCTGAGACTTGTTTTATATTTGGCAGCTACACTGGGCCGCACATGCTACACATAAAAGTCCAGAATACTTTCCAGACCAGGAAAAGTTTGGCCCATCTAGGTTTGAAGGAAGTGGACCGGTTCCCTTCCCGTATGGTCCGGCTATCAAATCTGTTATCATTCCTTGTTAGAATGATAACATAATCTAAATTCTGAATAGAGCTGAATGTCAGAATCTAATGATATGTTTGTTTTTTCTGTTTGAATTGCTAAAAATAAATATTAAGTTATTTTTTAATTTAAAAAAATCTGAAAACTAATATTTTTACATTTATGTCCTTACAAATTAGAAATGTTAAATAAATAATAAACATCTCAAAGAATATAAATAAGAAAATATATTATCATAACATAAATTATATTCAATTGAATACAACTCTTTAATATTCTATACCAGTATATGTTAATCAATTTTATTATATTTTATGATATTTTTATATGAAAAATATTCATAAAAGATTAAGAAGATAAATAATGTTGATTTGAAGAAAATAAAAAGATAAAAATAATAATAGTCTACCACTATATATCATCAAAAGTTATATATAGTTGGGTAATAATGCTAATTATTAAATTTTCTTTAGGTAAGGATGAAAATTAATTAATTAGATCGGGATATTTTTTAGAATATCTTTTAATGATATCATTAAGAGTTTTTAGATTAAGTAAAAAGTTAAAAAAATTTAACTTAATGACTTAATAGCTAAAAATTTTCATTAAGTAAAAAAAAAAAAATTAATGACTTAACTGATTGAAATTAAGTTAATTAAGTCAATTAAGTCATTAAGTTAAAAAAAAATAAACGGCCCCTAAATAGTATTTTAAGTTAATAAGTCAGAGGACCCCTACCCTTTAAAATAAAATAAATATGGTAGGGTTATTGTTAGAATTTGCTTATTATATTCATTTTTGTGCTTTTATCCAACCAACCTTTTAGTGTCACGTTAGTTTGTTCAAATAATTTGTTTTTACTATTATTGTTTTCAAACGATAGCATAGTTTAAAAAATTTACTTAACAAAAATCAAATTTGCTCCGCACTTGTAAATATTTAAGAGTAGCTCGAAAATCTAAACATAATAATAAAAGTAAATCTGTTTCACACTTGAAAATATTTACATAACCTGGATGTAGAAGCATGCATATGTTACTACCTTACCATTAGCGGAGGTGACTATTTGCCATGAAGCTTGAAAACCCACAAATGGAACAAAGGGAAGAAAAAAAGGAAAAAGAATTAGTATGTTAATTGGTACACCAACCATCATGAACAAGAATGCGGCTTGGAAAGATACAAATAATAAAGACTAAGATCTATTTCGTACTCATAAATAAAGAACATTTTCACATCGAGGGGATTACAAAACTGCACCCTACCAATTAAATTCTTCTTCTTCTTCTTCTTCTTCTTCTTATTATTATTATTATTTTGTAAATAAAATTTTCGCTTTGTCGGGGCCTAACTCGGGGCCTTTTCAAGTGAATGTATCGTCACTGTATAAAATATATGGAAATTTTTGAATCTTGGATTGGAGAAGAATATGTATTTACGCTCTTATTTATCTCAAATTGGTTCTTAAGCCCTGTTAAATATAAGAGAATAAATGATAATGAAAAGAATTATTCAAATTTTTCATTTGGGGATTCATCGTTAATATTCGCATCCGTAGTCATAAGTCATGATTTTTATTAGTTTAATCACGATTCTTGTCATATGTACATCTTGTAATGATATTGATTCTGGTCATATACGCTTGTCATAATAGTCTTGATTTTTTTTTTTGCCATATGTGCATCTCTAATACATGCATATCATAATGGTTTTGATGGACAATAATTTTTATGTGATTGCTGATCAAGTGTCCTCTCCTAACGAGCACTCCCTTATTCTAATAAAATGCGGACTAAGCTCAAAGAGAAAAAGAACTTAAATGCACTAAAATAACCGAAAAAATGATTAAATTTTTTATTTTTATTGTCTTTTTAAATTTGATGCTCGCTTTAATAAAATGGGAGTTACTCAATAGAAGATGTGAGAGTTGAGTTAAGAATTTAATATTGTGTGGTATGCATTATTATTGTTGTATATCAAATAACTGACTATACTAACTAAAGTTCTTTTGTTATACACAAAAATACATATAGTAGTGATCTAGTACAAGATTCTGAGTGTGTGTGTACACACACAAAGACACACACATACACACATATAGAATTTATCTAGTACAGGATCTTCTGTGTGTGTGTACACAGACACACACAGAGACGCACACATACACACATATAGAATTGATTTAGTATAAGATTTTAAATTTTATTAAAGTCTGAAAAAATTATCAAACCATATAATTTAACAGTATAATATCATTACACTATTAAACTATATAACTTAATAATTTTTCCGAACAAAACATATATATAACAAAAAAACTTTTTCCTCGGCCAGCAGGCAGCTGGTTTTTGTACACTAACCACTCAAGAGAGAATTAAATTGAAGCACGACACTCGTCACTCTTTAATTTTTGTTTTCTATCCCAACAACAACCCCCCCCCACCTAAAAAAAAAAAGAGTAATGCACGTTAAGGATTGTAACAATCATTAGAAAACACTTGGCCTAGTGGTGCCAAGTGGGAAGAAAGCGGCGGTCCGTAAAGAAACAACTTTATTTGAAGCATAAAATATGGAGGATTAGACATAATAATAAAGCAGTAAAGGTTGTTATGAGAAAGAGCAACAAAGAGGCAGTCCTATCATGATCATGGGATGCCTTCAATTTCAATATATTGTCAAATCCATGTACCTTGTGTATGTGTTTGTCGCCCATGCCAACTAGATGCTAGCTAGCTTAGCCCGAAATCCAAGCTCAAATCGATGCACCATCGCATACATTCTGCCTGCTTACTATTTTGCTTAGGTGTGTCTATTGACATTATCTTCATCCCATGAATTTTTTAGTTCGGCTCAATAAACTTTTGCTCCAAAAGCTTAAGCATTTAGCGAGTTTTTAAGAAATTGTTACATTTAAAAGAGTTGGTACCCTAGCAGAGACATATATATATAGTTTATAAAGTGAGTCCAACAAATTAAAATAGAAGTTTGGTCGAGGGGTTGCCAGATTTGGAATTTTAGCTTAATATCACGTTGGAGAAATTACTAGACTTAAAATTTAAGATGTAGGTAAAAACCTAATAATATTATTGAGTCTTTACATTTAGGATAATATTTTACATCGTTGAGTATAGGTACCAATCTAGGAAAACTTCTCCAGCCAAGTAAATCACTTCTAAAATCATATCTCATGACCTCAAATACAAAATAAGTAAAGTTCAAGATTTTAATTTAGGCGATGGAGCGCTATATGTGAAAAAGTATAATCATCCTGCAATGAGGGTATTATATATGACATTTTGATCATTTTTAGTTGACATCATCTTTTATTTTTAGCTAATATATAAAAAAAATAATTGGGGAATAAAAGCCTGATAAAAAAACACCTAAAATGATGTCATTTTGAGTGTATTTTTATCAATTCTTTGTCAAGTTTTGTTCAAATATCAATGCTTTCATCTATGATTTGAACTCAAATGCATGACCAACTAAGGAAACTGCTTGAAAACCATTTAGATAAGCCCCTAAGAGTATGAAATTATAACATAGTTGAATTCAAACATTTAACAATATATGTTACATTCGGTAGCTTAATTGAAGTGCAACAAAAAATCCAGTTTAAATTGACAATATATTTTATATCGATGAAATAAAACATAAACATTATCTATTATAAATTCAGTTTAATAGAATGTGAGTCATAGTATAACTATTGAACTTCATAAATACACACACAAAAACATGCATATTGAAATTAAGCAAGGTTTGGAAGTTTCACCATCTTATCTTAACCTTGAGGTATTGGATTTAAGTGTCCATCGAGACTTTTGATTTGAAATTTATCACAATTATTTATGCACAAATAAAAACAATACAAGATAATTATAGATAGAAATAAGATAAGATAGTACGAGTTGGTCGTGCTTTAACCAAACTATAATCTTGCCGTATTTTATGACCCACATACTTGAAATTTAGATCCGACCTAACTCACATGGAGATCGGGCCATTCTCGCCGGCTCGACAAAACGTGTCGTAATGTGTCGTGCCTTATTCCATGCTCGGGTAGCCGAACACTGCCCGGCTTTGTCGAGGATTTATTTTTTGAAAAAAAAAAAGGGGCTCTGGACATCTTTTTAGACTTGACTTGACAAATTCAATTGATTCAAAGGTTTGCTCAGGACACATGCTCCTAGAACACCATATCTCTGTGAGATTCTATTCCATAGACTTTTTAAAAAGAAATGGGACCCAAAATCTTTGGCTGGCCCCACTCTGCTTACCCAATTGAGTAGGGTTTTGAAAGGATATCAGATGACAGATATTTTTCATGACAGAGCTTAGTGCGGCTTTTGGTTGGCAAACAAGGTCACCATTGCTTCTTTTGGAATTTTTTATGATGCCTCTCAAAATTACCTCGATCGTCAGCTGGCTCTGAAAAGTTATGTTACCATTCAAGTCATAATTTTCAACTCACCTCTACCTATATATATCCGAACAATAATGCACAAACAATCGCATCACACAAATGAAATGCGTGCAGTAACCGCTGCCTAGCTGTGAAGTCTTGCATGAAGCGGTAGAGAGTGTGGAGCAGCCAAGGATGACTTGCCGGAAGCCGGAGTTAGCAAAGGCAATTCATGTGCCCTTGTTCTCCAGCAAGTTTATCCTGGGCTACTTTGGGCTCTCTTCCTCTCATGTAAGGCAGAAATGGCAAAAAATTGATCAGCACGCTCTACCGATGAAGCGAACGATCAACCTGTTGTTATTGGTCAAAAGAGTCTTGCCTGAAGAGGCAGAGAGTTGGACGACGCAGCCAAGGATGACTTGCCGGAACTGTTTGTACATTTTCAATTTCCCGGCAAGTTGCCCTTGGCTACATTGGCCTCTCTTCTTCTCATGTAAGGCTTTATTTGGCATTAAGAGCATTGGCTAAGATGGCTCCCGCGATAATAAATAGGTACATGCATGCAGCTACTGCAGCTTAATATTGCCGTTATTAATTCAGGCCAAAAAAAAAAAATTACATCATGAGTTAATTGTGATGAACACTCCGGGCAATCAATCTGAGTTAATAATTTACGAGGACAATTATTGACAAGTAGATGTATGCGACAAGATGAGCGTGAAAAAGGTGAATGTGCATTAATCATGCAGATGTTTACGTACGTTATCATCATCACATGTGCTTTTTAGTTTTTACCTCTTTTTTTTTTTTTTGTGGGCAGCAAATAATGTGCTTTCTGAAAGGATAAGGAAGATCAGATAAACCTCTTAATGACATTATTATTAATAATCCAACGGCAGATGATCCAAATTAAAGCTTAGAGGCCATGCATATATATATATATATGTATAGAAGTTTTTCAATCAGGGATTCCTGACTTTATTTAAAATCAGGGATAAGATAAAAGACAAAAAAAATACAGATTCTAATGTACTGTTTTTTTGTCTTTTACCTTATCTCTGACTTTATTAAAATCAGGGATCCCTGACTAGAAAATTACCCTATATATATATATATATATATATATATGAAAATATATTAAAATTAATGATCCATGAGACATGATGCCGGAAAAATATATGGCAGCTGAAGAGTAAAGTCAAATTACTTTTTCTATGTGCCATCAGAGAGAGAGTCAAAGGAATTGAATTTTCAACATTGTAAAATTTTCTTTTATGATTATATAGCAGTCTTATGTGAATTCTTAGTTACTCTAATTCTCTTTTCAAGAACTAGCTAACAGGAATATTGCTTCATTGCTTGGTATAAATTATGCTTTGACACGCAAACACACACACACACACTAACCATCTATATATATATGAGCTAAGCGCGCATATCTACTTCACCGTTGATTGAGCAATGAATAATAAAAATTAAAAGGAGAATGTGCTGGAATAATTCAAAAAAGAAAAAATAAATAAATTTGGATAGATTCTATTCCCATGATTAGTAAAATACAAGTTTATCCTCTATGGTAAAATACACAAATAGAGGTATCAAATAGTATATAAAAAAAATTATGTTATTCCCTTAAATTGTTAAATAATAGTTTTAATTATGAATTTATGAATAATCCTGAATTTATTATATATAATTATAGAAACATTTAAATTGACAAAAGTACCCCTGAATATTTTTGTTGAAAACTCACAATCTATTCTTAAAAATAAAATTTTAAAGCTTATCTACATAATCAACATTTCGATATTTAAGTGTTTTTTTTAGAATAGGCTATTCATTTTTTTAACAAAAATATCCAAGGGTATTTTTATCAATTCACTACTTTTATGGCTGTAGTAAATTTAGCACTATTTATAAACTCATGATTAAACTATTACTTAATAATTTAAGGGCAATACAATAATTTTATGTCTGTTATTTAATACCTCTATTTGTGTATTTTACCATAAGTGATAAAATTAATATTTTACTAGTCAACTAATGGTCTTAATATAAAAGTAATAAAATGAAAAATTTTACAAAATTATAGTAGTAAAATGATAGGAAACAATACTTCATGTAGTCATTTGATATTTTATAATTCTTCAAGCAGTGAAATAATGATAACCCTATAATTTATCCTAAAAAAAAAACTTATTTCAGAAGCAAGAGACAACCTTTTTTTGTTAGAAGAGAAAAGAAATTAATTTAATGAAAAGTCAATCCTCTTCCCTTTTATGTGAACTAAAATTGAACCAATCTTTTGTTTACATAAAAGAGATTTTTTGCTATCTCGAGTACATGCATGTGAACTAAAATTGAACCAATCTTTTGTTTACATAAAAGAGATTTTTTGCTATCTCGAGTACATGCATGATGCATATGTTTCAGACTTTTTCATTAACGGCCTTTGACTGGAATTCGCGACACTAATTAATATGCATTTCGAATATTTTTGGACGTACGTCATCGAAATTTCTTTTGGCATGTAGGGCTAGGATTTGACACACACATACACACATGTATGTATGTATATATATATTGCACGCGACATGCATGGTAATTACTTTTGCCTGTAAGTATTGTCACCAGAATTAATGCCGCAATTGGTAGATAAAGTGAACGCCATGATTCCTGGCGTGAAGAGGGGAAGAGGTGTAATACAATTAATTATCAATGTAGCCAAGAACGACTTGCCCGGGGCAGTCGAATATACATATAAACATGTACATAGAGATTTCCGGCAACTTGTTCTTCGCTACGATATCAATTGTGCACTCTTCTTCTCGTGCAAGACTTTGTATTGGTTGGCTCTATACATATGTAGAAAGAGAGAAAGAGATTAAAATTCTCATGTGCCAGTATAGACAGACCCAACAAAAGTCTGGGAGGAGCTTTAGGCCCTTTGGGTCATTAGTTTTTCTTTTAAATATATTTCAAACCTCTTCTAAAAAAAGACAATAAATAAATTTGGCCATAATCAAATTCAATAAAGTGATAAGAATTCTATTTTATGGTTTTGAATACCAATGGTTAAAATCTCTACAACCACGTAATTTACTTTTTCAAAGATATTTATACATATTCAATTTGATTTATTATTATATTTTTTAAAATTAAAAAGAAAAGAATAAAATTTGAAAATTTTTGCAGATTTCTTTTAAAATATCTTTCTTTTAAAATATCTTTCTTTTAAAGATATTTATCCAATTTTAAATTTAAGAAAACAAAAAAGAAAGAACAGATATGAGTTAAGTACTTAAGTGAACAATTAAAAAAAATCAACTTCTCCTAAAATGAATTAAATTTTTTGAACCAAGCCTCCCTAATTAATTGAATTGGTGTGTGTGTGTGTGTGTGTGTGTGTGTGTGTGTGTGTGTGTTATTCTCTCACGAGGACGCTCCTTTTTTTTTTTTTTTTTCATACGGATAGGCTGTTAAATCATGCGGTTTAATAACGTTAGTAAAGACATGCTATTAAACTATATAATTTTATAGTGAATTGAACACTGACTTTATTAAATTGTATAGTTTAATAGTGTGTCTGCATTAAAAAAAAAAAATGAAAGGCGCTTGTACTAGAGAATGATTATATAAAAATGTTCATTGACAACCAAACAATTAAATTTTTTTAGATAAAAACTCTATTTATAAAAGCTCGACTAACAAAAACTCTATTTAAATAAGTTATATTTGAAAAACTATACCAAAAAAAGCTTAATTAAACTAAACAAGTCAATAAGATGAAACAAAAATTAAACCTATCAAATTAAACTTCAATTTAGCGACAAACCTCTAATGATTCTCATTGCTTTGAACGACACAGTTCTTAAAAATGGAAGATTCGGTGAAAATACACACAAGTTATTGACATGATGAGTGAGCTTGGTGGGAACGGATTGTTTGTGAGAGATGGTTTTGCAAGAGAAGCCATGACGTTTGATGTAGGGATGGTAAAAAGTGGGCTTGGGCCGGGCTTTTTAAAGCCTAGGCTTAAGCCCACTTTAAGATAACACATGAGGGTCGAGCCCGGGCCAGGCTTGGGTTTTTATTGACTTTTTTTAATTTTTTTAAATTATCATAAATTTAAAATGAGTTAATAATTAACAAGTTGTTATAATCATAAATAAATTAAAGAAAATAAATATTTCAAAGTAAAATAATAAATAAAGTAAATAAAAGCTTAAAAATTTATTTTTTTATACTGAATTTTATAATTTAAGCACTCTCTTAATTAATTAATGTATAAGGGAGAATTTATTATTATAATTTTAGTTTTTTTTAATCATACATTGATTTATAAATTAAGAATTTAATTTTTTTTAATTTTTATGTTATTTTTTCATTTTTAATTATATTATTTTAATTTATAAATTTATTTTTTGTGGGCTTGAACCTGGCCCGGACATTTTTTTTCGAGCCCTTATTCCGGCTTTTATGTGTGAGGGCTCGGTCGAAGCCTGCGGCCTTGGGTCGGTCTGGGCTTTTTTGCCAACCCTAGTTTGATGGCGATGATTTATATTAAAGTGTAACGTAGTGCATGGACCAAACACTTAGCTCGAAAGATTTCGAAAAAAAAAAAAAAAGGATACATTGCAGTGTTCAAATGTACAAAGCCCCGATTGAGAATTTCGCTCTCATATTTTTATTTTCTTTCTATTCCACAAAATTTGGTGATGCAATAATCAAAGTATAGTTCTTCTCTCTATTTTTCTTCGCTACAGCAAAATTTTTGCTGTAGACAAACTTCGTTTCCTTCTTCTTTTGTACATTCCTTTCACAATACTCTATAAACTTAACAATATAAAAGAGAAAAATTTTCGTTGATTTCATCTCATTTAGATTTTGTTTTTCTTTTTACCAATAATTTATGGAACATGAGTTGTATTCTTCATTCTTTGATTTTTTTTTTTGTAAAACCCATAATCTAATATTTTAATTTAATTGTATCTTTTTCTTTAATGGATTAGTAACATTTGCTAGTATCAAATGTTTAAGTGTGATCATCTTTTTAAATTGAAAGGTGTAAATATCACAGCCTATTTGGGTAAAAATCCAAGTCCATTTGATCAGCATTGAATTTGAATTGACTAAACGAATCTTGATCTAAATTGCCACCCTATATACTTATAATATAAATGCAAGTACACCTCTCTAAGTCCACATATATCAAACCACATGACTTATACACATACATGTACACGTATACGTATTTCTATTAAGTCATAAATGCGGCGTACGTGGTGATATAGATGAAAACAAAATTACCAAGACCAAAGGGATTTGTTTCTCGATGAGGGGCTTCAATTTGCTACAAAGATAGTTCGTGTGCTCATGCTCAACGAAATGGTTAGAAATTAAAATCAGGAACTTTGGAATGGCAAATTATCTTACGTCAGCAAGATTACTGTTCAAGATATCTACAGTTTGAGATATTTGATGTTTAAGAATGGATAATCCATATCTTTTGGACCCGGATCGGTGGTCATCAAAGTAATTGGATTCCCATCTTCATCAGATTTTATTTTAAGCTCAGATTGCAGCTGCTAGTGTGCAAACTGCCAAGACCAACCTAGCAACACGTATTGATGATGGGGGCCTCTATTTTCTCACTATATGTATAAAGACAATACAATTACGTCTTGGCTACCACTACTAGTTATCGCATTTTATTAGCTCGATGTTATTGTTCTATGCAATTATAAGTATGTACCCATAGGATAATTTTATATTACAATCAATTTACTTACAATTGAAAATTACATGAGTCTAAATCATTACAATAATAACAGTAGACTAGGAATCTGCCAAATATAGCTTTAAAATTTGTACTTGATGAAAAAGAGATCTTTTTTTATGTACTTTTAAATATTTAAAAAACTAAAATTTTAAAGAATAAAGATAGAGTTCCAATAGATGAAATAGCTTTTAACCCATATGATTTATTTCTATTATTATTTATTTTTATTCAACCAATGAATTTAGGCTAAAATTAATTTATACAAAAATTTATATCTCTATCATCATTCAATTTTAAATCCATGGCCAGGTGGAATCATTTCTCCATTAACGACACACAATTCATTTCCTAATCAAATGTCTTTATACTCCTAAATAATTAAACGAATGGTGGGTTAAGTTTAGAAACGCCATGGGGTTTACTATTTCTTGTTCGAGTTGTAATTTTGACCCTGTTAGTTTATCTCATGGGCTTCAACTTCTTAATTAGTTCTATTTATGTTCAGAATTATCCTCAACAATCACTTTTTTCAAGTAACACTTGTCCAAGTTCTTTGAAAAGTGCACGTTCTCTCTTGCGTTTGAATATCTCTCATATATATATATATATATATATATATATATATATATATATATATATATATATATATATATATATATATATATTTCTGTTAAATTGAGATTAATTACATATGAGATAATGACCCATATGTTACAAAAAGGTTGTTAAGAAATAAGAAATCATAAATTTTTATTTGACCCATCTAATTGCAAAAATATCTCAATTTAAGTTGAAAATGTGGGTTTGAAAAAGAAACTTAAAGAATTTGATTAAGAGCGGTTAGAAAAGTGATAAATCAGAATAATTCTAAAAATAAATAGGATTAATTGAAAAGTTATGGCCAATGCCTCATAAAATAAAATAAGGGATCAAATATCATTATTTTCTTAGGTCCTTAAATAAAAACCCAACGTTTGGGCTGGAGGGCCTTTCAAATTTTCAACTGAAGTTCAATATTTTTGCCTAAAAATATCTCCTAACAAGGCAGACCAATATCTTCTTCCTTTCCAGGAGACAGACAATGACTAAAAAACCATACATAAAAATGATCAAAAAATAATATTTTTGCTTGGAGATTTAATGCTTTTTATATATTAACTTTTATTTTGAATTGTTACATCCACATATACGTTAGTATATGAAACTTAGGATGAGTCTAGATACATATATTTGTAATGCATTCTAAAAATCTGCTAATTAATTAAGTATTAGCTCAAAAATTTATTCCCACAATAATTCTGGACCGCCCATAACTGATCAAATTCTTAGTAGATATGATATCTATATAATTTGGATGGTCCAAAATCCATTAATGGGCTTAGCTAGATCTGTCTTATTATTATGATTTTAAGTGTGTTGTTTTTTTCCAATCAAACGGTTGGTTGGTTACTTTACCTTTAAAAGATCTTTTGATCGAGCGAAAAAAGCACCTCTTCTACACGTGCGAATGCTAGACCTTTATTTTAATATGCGCTTAGTTTGACAGCCACAAAAAACAAGGTGAGGTGGGGTCAGTAACAACCTTCTTCTGTGAACCACGTAGGTATTAACCGACACGTGTTGAACTCTCAGGATCCATCAACCGAAGGGAACAGGCAGCTGCCGATTACACACTGACCTGACCCGAAACAGCAACTACCGTACTGCATTGCGAAGCAAAACGAGAGTAATGTAAAACAGTTGCCGGTAGTTCCCAACCCATCACGTCGTCATCACGGATTAAGTTTAAGGATTCATTCAAAGAAAAGGAGCAGCAGCAGCAACAACAAAGGCAAAAGTAGAAGAAGAATATCTATCTATCTATCTTTCTAGGATCTAGTATATTTCGCTTGGCGAGTTTTGTTGGCTACTAATAATAATCAAAATTTGATTGATGGCGGCCTCAAAGGTGGCGATTTTCTCACTGTTTTTTGCCCTAATTTTAACTGCTGCCGATGTCTCGATCCAAGGAGAAGATGTCCCGCCTCTCACCGCATCTGACGCCGTCGATTCCTCCCCTCTCAGGATTGAATTAGACCAACTCAAGTCTAAGATCCGTTCTCTTGGTTTGCATTTTTTTTCTATTTCTTTTATCTTTACTTTTATTCATTTGACTTCAAATCATGCGTGAAAAGGAAGAAATATAAATATCGAAAACTTTTGTAGGTTTTAGTTAGATTTTGGGAGTATCGACGCTTGACTCTCTACTTCGGTCTCAGTCTCAGATAGCGTAACTACGAATTTTATTGAAATTCAAATTGAGCATTATATTAGACTGGCTGATTTCATCATTCATTTGTTGCCTATTATACGTTAGCTTAAAATTACGTTACTATTTAAATCAAAAAATTAGAGCTGAATGTTTGTGCTGCTTCTATTCGAGTCCATAGTTATATCAGTGTTTGTTGTTTTGAATCTTTAGACTTCTGCTGTTGTATGTGAGCATTTGTTTTGATGTTGTTTACCTTTTTGTTCCGAAGAATCCCGTATTGATGAGAAAACCCAAGAGTTGAAAAGTAAGGACGAGATGGTGGCGCAGAAGGAGAAGGCCATTCAGGAAAAATCAGATAGGATTGCATCCTTGCAGAAAGAATTGTCTTCCCTTCAGGTCTGTACAAAGGGGAAAATAGATAGGAGAGTGGTTGCATACTTGTGCTCTAAAAAGAGGCAATCATGCACCGCAAGCATTTGTCACTAAGCAAGCTTTCTTTTTCTTGATTCTTAGAAAAAAGAGACATTAAATGCTGCAGAACAGGTGGACAAGGCTCATGCTCGTGCTGATGAACTTGAAAAGCAGGTGAGGTACCCACTATCAAAATGCTTGTTCTGGAGACTGCTGCTTCTTTCTAAGTATTGCTTGTCTTTGCAGATTGATAATCTCAAGAAGGAATCAGAGAAACAACAGAGGGAGAAAGAGGCCCTTGAAGCCAGGGCGATTGATGCTGAGAAGAAAATAAGCAATTTGAGTGCCAAACTAGAGAATGTAAGGCCTTTGTTTGGCAAAATTTCTCAATGGCTAAATTTTACTGTTGTATCAAGCTTACTCTCATTGTTCTTTGGAGTAATTCCCTTTCTCGCTTGTGCTTATTGATGGTAGATAAGATGTTTTAGATAGAACTTGTTTCTTTATCTGGGTCATCATTCTATCATTTGTCCATGGTCAATTGCTCATTGCCAGCTGTGTATATGCTAATCATTTCCACAATTTTGGAAACTGTATTTGTTTTTTTGGGGTGTCTTTTAACCTCCGATAGTTATGTACATGGGATGAATTTTAAACCATGTGGAACTCGCATGTTGCTTAATTACATCCTATGCCTTTTATATGCTGACATTAGAAGATTTCTTGCTTTTACAGCTTCAGAAGATTAATGATGAACAGAAGAGCAAAATTCGTAAAACCGAACGTGCTCTCAGAGTTGCTGAGGTATCATTCTAACTTGATTGAATTTTATGCGCAATCCTAGAGGTCGTTAAAGCTTCTTCTTTTAACTTTTAATTTGACATTTTCCTTGGCAGGAAGAAATGATGAGGGCAAAGCTTGAGGCTACTTCAAAATCCAAAGAGTTGACGGAGGTAACACTCTTAGTTTATCTCATAATCTGTCTATCTAATGTGGTCATTCTGTCTAAGCTGGTTCAGAAATTATACATTGTGTTTATACTGGCTATATTCACATTTAGCTGAGGTTTCGAGGAGTTAGAAGAGAAAGTGACTTAGGTAGAAGTTTTAATAGTAGGAAGTTAATGTGAGTAATAGTGTCTGCTAACTTGATTTAAGGGGTTTTTTTAAAAAAAAAAAAAAAATTGGGGCGGGTGAATCCATTTTGATTCTTGGTCACATTTTTGTTTTCATTAGGAGTAATGAAATCTGGCAATAACCCTGGGGAATTACTACTTTCTGTTGTATCTTTGATTACAGATCCTTCAAGTGTCTGATGGACAGGTAATTTACTGCCTGAACTTTTAAGACTTAAATGAGACACCACTACACATTATTTCCAGTAGGAGCTTAAGCTTTTTTTTTTGTTTTCATCTTCTTCAATGAGTATGGTTGAATTTAATAACAAATATTGGCTCAATTTATTTCTTCACTGAGACACCCCTACATATTATTTCTGGCAGGAGTTTAAGCTTGTGTGTTTTCATCATCTTCAATGAGTATGCTTGAATTTAATAATAAATATTGGCTTAATTGTTTCTTCACTGAGCTTTCATTAGATGCCTAAACTGTCTAAACATGCTTATGCCCACACACTTGAGTCTGATTTTTGAAACATTATCGTGGCATTACCACTGTTAAAAATGACAAATATCCATGGAAGTTGTTGCATTGGATCATGCACTTCATGTTTCTAGGTGCAGTAGCAATGCACTTCATGCAATGACAACTATTCTTTTCTCAGATAAACTGCTATCAAGACTGAATATATAAAATTTTGTGCTAATGCACATCTTAAATTTCTTATCAGGTTCATGGTGCATGGCTTCCTCCTTGGCTTGCTGTACATTTACTTCAATGTCAGGTAAATATTGTGCATGCATGGTATGTTCTGCCATCAGAGTTTCCTTTAATTATTGTCTTTTAACTTTTTGCAGTCCTTCATTGAGACACATTGGAATGAGCATGGAAAACCTGCCGTGGATGTTGTGATTCAGAAGGTATTATCTTTTTGTTGCCATATGGTTACATTCCTTGCATGTTATGTGATGAAAGCTAACACGTTCGTCAACATGTTCTTACAAGTTTAATTATAGATTTGGAATTAGAATTAGTCATGACATGATGTCATTACTGCATGGGGTGCTTAAATTTGTTCCAGGCTCTGGAAAAGAAGGCACAAGCTGGAAAGTGGGCTCAACCCCACGTAGAGACAATCAAAGCTGTAAGCTCTTTTGCTTATTCTTCTATTCCAGAGATTTTGAAATATATAGAGTAATTAATTTTTTTGAGTTAATTTTATTCTCCTCCTCTCATTCTCTTTTTATCATTGGCTATGTCTTTCGTGAAACAAGATCTTGTATATCTGTATTTACTTCTGCTACTTTAATTGTGCACTTCCGCCATACTGACATACGGGCAAACTTGTAAAAGACATCAGTGGATTAATGGCACATGATGATCTATTGTTTTAATCATAAGTGATTGTATGTTGAATGTTGTCTGTTTGTGTAAGAAATGGTTGATTGCTTATGTATCTGATTGTACTGATCTCTGTACGATCCATCATTTGAAGAAATGGATCCCAGCCATGAAGGAACAGTGGGTAGTTTTCACTACGAATGTTGAACCACATGTACAATCATTGAGGACAAAAACAATTGAAACGTATCAGACAACAAAGACTGCAGTAACTCCACACATTATTAGAGTGCAAGAGGCTGTCGATCCTTACTTTCAGGTATGTTAGCTATATTTCTCATTCCTGTTTATCTGGTATGTTAACATGCATCCTGATGCATGCTTAAATTGGTCGCAGGAAGCTAAGAAGTTTAGCAAGCCATACATTGATCAAGTTGCAACTGTGGCAAAACCTCATGTTGATAATGTACGAGTGGTACTGAAACCTTACACCAAGAAGGTTGTTCGTGCGTATGGGAAATTTCTAAAATCTGCAACCACGTACCATCATAAGGTATCAACATCCGTTACCATAATTGCATGTGTTTTAGGATTTTCTGGTAGTCTTGAAACTCCTTCAAATTTGCCCCGTCTTTCTTCAAGCAACTTTGCGGTGGACATGGCATATTTTTATCATCATTCATGTAGGTAATAAGGTTTACCAGGATGGTACATAGCAACGCTACAAAATTGTTTTGACAGAGGTGTTTTCTTCCTCCTTGGTCAACTTTTTTATTATGACAATATTTTAGAAAGTTTTAGGTGGATCCATCGACATTTTTTATATCAATCTTGCTGAGTTATAATCATTGCACAATTTTCCTTTGTTTTTAAAAGGTCCAAGCCTCAGTGCAAGAAACTCTGAAAAAGCATGAGCTGACAAGTCCTCTTGCAACTAAAGAGTTAGAGTGGTTTGTGGTATGTGTCAAATTTTTGTTTCCTCAACCGGGGCTATTATTTATTCCAAAAAATTACCCATTTTCTTTGGTTACTTGTGTAACAGTCTAAGGTCTTGGTAACTCAATTGTTTCAGGCATCTGCTTTATTGGCCCTACCTGTCATCATTTTGTTCAGAATTGGTTCAGCCATTTTCTGGTTGGTATCTGATTTAGATATTTGATTTTGAATTATACATCAGCGTCAATGTTAGAAGTTGTAGTATTTTCTGTTTCAAGGCTAGATTTTGCCAAACTTTTCATTTTTGATATACTTTCTAATCTAACTAATATCTACAGCAAAAAAGCAAGGAAGCCAGCTAGGCAGTCCCACCATCATTCTCGTCGAAAGGCTAAACGGGGGCATCCAGACAAATAGAGTGCTACGAGATTACTGTCAATTTGTTTCTGAGTCTGAGGTATCTAAGTTATATTAGTAATTGACCGTTTTTCTCAAAACCCATTGTAGGACAGAGTCTAAGTAGACATGACAATTTTTCCTTTGTAGAATTTGAATATTTGAGTGTAGCCAAGCATTTTCACTTTGATATCCTTGAGTGGATGTACTGTGGCTTCTATGAAACGTCTGTTTTTCAGTTACATAATTGTCTTTTGCACTTTTGTCCCCATTTGTCCTAATTTTAAAAGTATATCTATCATTTTTCTTTCATGTTTTGTGATATATATTATTTGATGCACACATGCTATGTTTGTGAATATTCTGTTTTGAATTCTGCAGAAGGGAGTTGACGCATTAGGCTTGGGTTCTTTTGGGCTATAAAGTTCCATCCATGTGAAGAGCTCTAATATTTTTGAAGCTCTGGCATCTCCCCCCACCCCACAACCACCCCCCCCTCCTCTCCCTCCCAACAACATTTTTTCTTGTTTAATATTTGTGGAAAAGAGATGTTTAGAACCTTTCATATCACAATTAGTCATGTTGAGAGATCTAGAATTTAGTGTATGATGGGCAATGGGCAGGGTGTGCTATTTATGTTGTAAGAGGTGTAATCTTATTTGATTTTAACTTCCCAATTCACGGTTGAAGTTAGTCAGTCTCAACAATTTCGGTTTATTGGTTTTGTTGCCCATCGTGGATTTACTTGATAATCGAACAAGTGTTGGTCTAGGGAAAGGATTTTCCAGTTAGTGGTGTAACATACATATTTGCTTGTTTCTATTGTTGGTGTTGGCAGTTTGATGATTTTTTTTTTTTTAACTTTCTATTAATTTACTTCCAACCAATTTGCCCATGCAACAGCGCAGAAAAACAGTTGTGCCAAATTTTCTGCTCTGTTGTGGATGCATGGCAGCATGAAAGGCTGGCACCGCACATTACTATGCTTTTTGTTATTTTGTTGAGAGCATAATTTGTGTATCGCAGTAATGTGTGTGACTTAAATATTTGTGACGGGTACAGACTGTTACCGATTTCGAAAATTTTATTTGTGATGCGTACTCACACCATTGTTACAAATAATGAAAATTCATTGTTGTGACTTGCTTTGAGATGGTACACCGCCAATATTTGCGGTGGTATGCGTGCTATGTGTCGATTACGGAGGAGTCACGGCATCCAAAGAAGTTGCTGTGGGTAAAAGTGTAAAGCTCATCCTTGGAAATTGATTTGTAAGATTTTGACTTTCTACCACTCCTCGTAAGGTGGCGGTTATAGCCATGAAGTTGTACTCATATCGATCTCATACTAGATGTGATGCTTTCTTTTACGTCAATTGTAAAGAATAGAACTATGACTAGGCATTGGACAAAAGGCTTAAAGCTATTACTCCTCGGGCCAAATTCTCCCAACTAGCCGCCACCTCGTTTTTGCGTTTTGGCCACCGACATGCCTCCACCGGCCGCCGGTGGTGGGCCCCAGCCATCACCGGACCAACCCCCCACCGCTGGTGACATCGTCTAGCCTCGGCAGGGCCCAAACCAGCCGCTAGCCCCTCCACGTAACACCCCACATGCTTGCCCTTTGCCACCGCATGGCTCCTTTGCTGCCGCCACCAATCTGGCCTTTGATGGTGGCGTCTTGCCCTTGCCAGAACAACCCCATGCAAGCAGAGACGCTGCCGGACGTTGTCAAGCTCACGAGTTGGTGAAACTCGTAGCTTTCATTCGCAAGCGAGCCTTCCTCTGCCAACAGCCGCCGATGCGTTTTTGGGCACCAGTGACGTGCCTGACCACTCCCTTCGACCAACTTTGCTCCACCCCGACGACGACCAGCCTACTCGAGTTGTCTTACAAACACGGGTTGAGGCAGTTCGCAACCCTAGATTGCGCAAAGATGGCCACCCTTCTTCGACCAATGCCGTCGCGCGTCCAGCTGCTGGTGACGTCCCACATCCCTCGGCCCATCCATCTTTGCCCTCCCCTGATGAAGCTCTACCCTCTCGTTCATCACAGCAGCCCTTGTTTGGCCAAACTGAAGTAGCCATACAAAACCCTAGCCGCCATCTTCGTGAACCCCACTCAGCCACTACTCATGCATTGTTGGCTGCTGCGTGTGGTATACTGCAGACCACCGCTTCCAACCAACCCAGCCGTGATGCATCTATCTCCCAGCTTGAAAACCCTTCACACTGTGCTCCATATCGCCATGCACCAAATCCCATGGGTGATGCCAAGATTGATGCCTCCCATCCAGCACGGCTAGCCCCTAATCCCCTCTCCTCCCGAAGCCCAAACTTGAATCCCAAGCCTTCATTTGCTTCGGTCGTGAACCCGGCTTCCATCCTTAATCCAACTGCACTTCCTCGACCCTATAAATCCTTCCTTGACGCAGTTACAGGTCCTGCTACGCCTACGGTTTCGGTTAAGCCAGCCACTCTACACGTGGCGAGCCTGCCATTCATTTTTCTGCAAAGGAAATTAAAGCCATGGCTGAGCCGTTTAAATTGGCATTAGTTGGTAAGTTTTCCTTTGGCCGCCCCTTTATGGATATTATTCAGAAATTTTTTGTTTCTCTGGGGTTTGAAAGAGAGTTGTCGGGTGTCCTTGTTTGATAATCGACATGTGTTGATAAAATTTTTTATGGTGGAAGACTATTCGTGTATTTGGGTGACGCAGACTTGCTATGTTAGCGGTCAAGTTATGCGTATTTTCAAGTAGAGCTCTGATTTTCGCTGTTTGGTGGGGTCTTTCGTTGTGCCTATTTGGGTATCATTATCGTACCTGCCTGTTCATTTTATCTATTGTAAGTCAGCTTTATTATCTCTTGTTGCTGCTATTGGTACCCCATTGCGTGAGCTTTATTATCTATTGCTGCTGCTATTGGTACCCCATTGCGTGTTGTTCATGCCACGGCCTCGTCTAATAGGCCTTCAGTAGCTAGAGTGCTTGTGGAGTATGATGTTTCGAAGCATTTGTTGCCGCGGCTTTGGATTGTTGAGGGAGATATTGGTTTCTGGCAGGATGTTATCTTTGAGTGGGTCCCTGCCTACTACTCCTCATGTAAGCATCTCGGACATTCTGTTGATTCTTATTATGTAGCTAATCCTGGGCTTCGTAAACCTGTTCAGCCTATTGGTGAGGCCAAAGGCACCGCATCTCGAGATAAGGGCAAATTACCAGTTTCAGAACCTGTTGTTCAGTCTCAGGAGATCCATGGTCCCCAATATGTTATTGTTGCTGATCATCGACCTTAAGTGCCTACTCTACAGCCTCTTGTGGATCAGGGTCAAATATCGAGAGCTGTCTTGGTGCCCCCTGTTTTGGCGCCTACTGTTGCTGCTTCTGTTGATTCAGGTTTGAGAGTTTCTTTGGGTGAGCAAATTCGGCCTTCTGGTTTGAGTGTTCCGGATAATCACCCATTGCCTTCTGATGTTGTTGGTGCTAGCTCGAGTGGCCCAGATATTGTTGCTCTGAGAGATGTTGATGGATGTGTTCAAGTTGCTAATTCTCCTGATTTGGATGATCCCAATACTTTAAGGGTTTCCACAGGCTCTACTTTTTTTAAGTCTGCAGTTGATGATATTCACTCCATAGTTGTGGGTTTTCATTCCTATCCTGCAAATATTTCTTTTCAATCAGATGAGGAGTTTAGTTCCGATGAAAACTGTAGTTAATGAATATTTTGCGTCTAAGCCTGAGGGTATAAGGGGGCGTGATCTTGATCCTGACTTTAGTGTTGCTGGCCTAGATTCCTCTAGTTCTAGGAAATGTTTCAAATTAGTCATTGGTCGTAAGTATCGTAAGCGATTTTTTGGGCGTTTACATTAGTCTATTTGTTAGTTGTTTTTATTCATTTGCTTGGAGTTTTTGGTCTATGTCCCCTTCTATATGTAATTTTATTTTTAGTTCACTAATCTACAGGTCAGGGGGTCCCGCTTAACCCCTCACCCCTTGAGTGGTTTTAAATTAAAAAAAAAAAAAACTAGGATTGGGCATTGGATCGGATTTGGGTAGATCCGATCTGATTCGATTTGATTCATATAAATTCGGATCGGATCATATTTGTATCTATTGGATTCGGATTTGATTTCAAATTCGATCGGATATAATTTATATTATCTGATCGGATCATATTTGTATCTATTGGATTCGGGTTTATCTGAATAATCTGATCGGATTCACTGCCATAGTAATGATAGTGTTATTTAAAAAGAAAAAAATATATAAAAGATAGTCACATCACAAACGTGAAAATTCTTAATTTTATCTTCCTAAACCAGCAGCAGCCACGACCAACAAAGAGAAACAACAAACCAAACGCACATCGCCAACGATCAGACCCACGTCGCAGCCACGCTACCGAAGACACGAACCAAACAAACCTAGCTGTATCTTTGCAGACTATCCTGCCGCATCTAAACCTCACCGTGTCAACTTTGATGCTGGAGAGATTTGTTGGTAAATGTACATTATGTAAGGTTCCTGTCTTTATTGCGTGATTGCGTAAGGAGTAAGCACTTGAATGTGTAGTCTCTGATGAGCAGATCAAGAAAAGATGATCGGATTTGAGTTTGACACTGAGCTTATGATAATGAAGCCAATGAAAGAATTGTCTAAGGACTCGTGGTTTCATTAATTCTAGATTTCATGATTTTTTTTTGTGAAAATTGTAGAAAAAGATCCCAAATCCGAATTCAATCTAAACTTATTCGAATCCAAACTTATTCGAAATATTCAACTGATCCAAATCCGATCTGAATTATTTCGGATTGGATCGAATCAGATTTAATGTTCGGGTGGTCGAAACCGGATGGATTTTTTTCTAATTTGAATTATCCGAAATCTAATCGAATTCATCCGAATTCGATCCGAATCCGAAATTGCCCAGTCCTAAACAAAACTTATACAAATGAAAAAAAAATCACGTTAATATTATTATGAAAAAACACAAGTATAGAAGCTGGCTGCAAAGGAAAGGTGCTTATGGGCACATTATCGATCTCAGTAGTTGAATGCGCGACGACTTCTGTTGGTTAAGAGGCCATGGAGTGAGGAGGAACAAGATGATTAGATGAAGTTGATTATTGTGGCTACGATAATCTTCTTCAAATCTTTCGGTTCGTGCTTCACAATTGATAGACGCAATGTATAACACTGAAAAATACAAGACTAATTAAAAAGGATACACCTAGAGGAAGGGGCGGTGTCTACTATTCCTAATAAAAAAGATTTGTCTCCAATAGCCGGGTAAATTCACCTACTTACACCCCCAACATGGCACACAATAAAATTGATCCAAGTGTTGAAATTAACAAACTTATAGCTAGTCTACAGCAACGGTTCTTGATTAATTATCTGCCAGTTGACTTTACTCGTCATCAGTTGAATCCATCAGTAAGGAGGCCAGTAGGTGTCTAAATCCATGCAGTGTTCCAAGCTCATGTATCTGCTGCCACCGGCAGCTCCATTAGCTTGATTAATTTCAGCAGCATAGCCAGTCAGACTCTGATCTGCAGCATAGGAGGTACTAGTCATCATTGAACAGGTTACTTCTTGTTGATTCATAGCCTGAGGATGAGGCGGCGGCGGCGGCATTGGTCGTAAAACAGGCTGTGTTGTAGCACCTCCAAGATTTAAGTTTAGTCCTGAAATGGTGAATCCTCCTGCCAGTGGATAGTTCATTTGAGATTGGATTGGAAAATTATTATTCACACTCGATGATGCGCCGCCCCGGAACATTCTTGTAATTTCTGCAAGTTGATCTGCATTTCCCGTGTAGTTTCTTCCAACTGGGAATTGGAAATTCTCTGCTTGAATCATTTGTGGGGGTATAACACTCGCTCCTATATCCAAGTTGTAAGCCGGATTCACTGCTCGAGATTGGTTTGTGGGGAATTTTTTTGCACCCGCACTCTTTTGGAATACACGGCAAACTACCCATTCATCCTGTCAAAGACTGCCAAAAAAAAAAAGAAAATCAGACTCCATCCAATTTTAAAATTTTGAAAAGCTCCGGTTACATAACTTTTAAATAGAGAAAATATAGAAAAGAGAGAAAAAGACACTTTCGACATGTCACTCTGGTTGTCGAATAAATGTAATTTCTCTTAGAACTAATTTTTATTGAACAATTGTGGGAGGAAATAATTAGTTGTGCTGCCAACTTAAGCAATTTGTGGTGTGGAGGCCTTTTTTTAACTAAAACAAATGGAGGCTAGGCGAATGATTGAGATTGGGTTCCGAGTCTTTTAATTGATCTTAACAGTTATATTGAATCATTATGATTAAATATAAGTGAGAGGATGTTTTCTAAAAATTAATAGTCAAGTAAGTGCTTTTTAAGTAGCTAGGCTTTGTTAAAACTAAGCGAGAAAAATGCTTTCTTAAAATTAAGGAAAAACACCCCTAACTTGTAAGCGATATCGATCAAGCTGCATGCATTATGCATGCACGCTGATGTATAGAACATAATTGTTCTCTTATCTTACATCCACTTTGTTTAGTACCGATTTGGAGTGGTGTAGATGAGAAGCAACTATTATGTTTGGATGTGAATTATTCGTCTTTCCCCATCAAAGACAAAAGACAAAATTAAAAATAAAAAATGAAAATAAGGGAGAGACGACCATTCTTTTATCATGGCGAATAGGGTATCTGCCATAGCTAAGAATCCCAATGTTACCTAGTGTCTTTTTGCTTCAGTATGTAGTTTGTGTTGAAAGTTTCTTTGGCTTCTAATCTAAGTTTTTCAAGTCTATTGACTATTTTGGTGCTTTCTTGCAACTTCGCTAAAGGGTAATAACCTAAGAAACATGTAGATATCTTGTTGTAACTTGTAATGACATGCAAAAGCCTAGCCAGTTACCAGAAAAGACAGAAATATAATTCAATAGTTTTCCAAACAAATTCAGAGAATTAAGCTGCCGATAAAGGCGCTGAGTAATTCTCAATCACTGTCGCGCACTCACCCCCCCAATAAAAAGAAAAAATCAGTAATTTTGATAACAAGAATAAGATGTGTGCATGGGTGGGAGTTGGATATCTGAGACTCGAAGCCCACTAACACGGGTGTGGGAACTGGGAAGGGGGTTTTTAATGTTCGCTGAGGCAACGCATAAAAAAATAAATATATATATGTAAGATTTGGAAAAAGAAAAATACCTTAGTGGTTCTAAAAGCAGATTTAGAGTTGATGCGATATTCATGCATAACCCAGTTGGTTTTCTCTCCTCTGGGAGCTCTCCCTCTATAAAACACCAATGTCTTTTTCATCCCAACCAACTCAGATGTGACACTGTTGAAGATCTCTTTATCTTTTCCTGTGGTCTTCCAATATCCTGTGTTTGTTGCTCGATTTGTTCTCACACCCGTCGGGTATTTCCGATCCCGAAGACTAAAGAAATACCATTCCTTTTCTCCCATCTTTGCTTTCCCTGGTTGATAGAATATAAAGCAGAAAATTAAAGAAAATAATCATTGGTTTGTAATTTTATTTAGATGTTCATGCAGTTCCTCTAATCGGCAATCAAGACTGGTCCTAACTGCAGATTTCTGATTGCAGCATATCATACAAATTATATGATTTGATTTAGAAAGATCTTAACTATGCGTGCGTGGCTGTTGACATTCAATGAAGGGAAAATTTTGAAATTTGAAAACCCTAGAGTCTATATGAATCAAGACATATTTGAGAATTTTTCTACAATAGGCACACTGATATATAAGAAAATTTCTGGACAGCTTATAAATTTTTATCAATTCCCGCGGTATGTATAAAAGCTCAAAATGTTGGGACTAGAGTTTGATGTCAGTCTTATATATTAATGACATATGTGTTGCCATTAATAGGATGTTTATGGTAAAAAAGTTGAAGTGTGTTACAACTACCTGGGAGATCCCACGGCTCACATTTGTTGAGATCAACATCAGCAATTGCTCTTCCTGTGAAGTTAGCATCCGAAATCTTGCTTACAAGATAGTAAGTGACGAGTTCTTCATCCGAAGGATGAAATCGAAATCCCGGTGGCAACGTTTCCTCCTTCTTATCTCCTTCCATTTTCTATTATGTCCTTCTCAATTTGTATCTTTCCCTTACGATTATGTTGACCCTGTGCTAAAATAAAATGACATGAAGAGAATTGTTCAAATTAACCAGAATGAAAATAATAGGGAGCTTCCAAACAAACCATAGAAAGACGAATTGTTGTTCCTAAGCAAGAGGAAAACCTGATGATTGTAAACTTCTAGGAACTAAGTAGCTTACTTGCATGGAGAATTTTCAAATCATTTTTGATTCAATAATGGTTATTTCTTAAGGGATTCTAGATAACGAATATGATAGAGAGCTTTTCTAACTTACCCTGAACAAGAAATGTGAGAATTTAAAAGCTTCTTGTTTGAAGAAAAGAATTGAGGGTGTGACTGTGAAGCTCTCACCTACTATGGATCTTCACCTACAAGGTTCATGGCCACGTCCAAATTTCAATTTCAAATTACATGGAAAGAAACTCATTCAAGAAATCCTTTATTTAGGATATTTACATGATCGCCCATTTGTCGTTTAGTTTAAAATTACATATTGGTGAAAGGGCCATATGACCCTCATCATGTCCCTAGGAAATAACTAATTAATTGCATTTTCAGTACAAATATTTTTTACTAAAATTTTTTTCTCTAGCGTCGTGCTAGCTAGGCTCCAATTGAGCTTGATTTAGAAGCGCTTTTTCATAACCCTTATTAATGATGTAAGCAATGTAAATATACATAGAGAAAACTTTTTTTATCCGAAATTAAAGTTAGGGACGGATTTACGCCGTCATAAATCAGTTTTTATAATGTTGTAAACTAATTTATGATAGGATTTCAATTCCAAATTTTAATCTCGGATCTGATTTTATGCACACATACATATAGACGCACACATATATATACATAATCATTCTCAAGTGTGGACGTCCTTATTTTATTTAAATACAGACTTTAACAACGTGTCTGCATTAACTCTATTAAAATAATTTAACAACGTATCCATATGAAAAAAAAAAAATTGAGAGTGCATGTACTAGAGAATGACTTTATATATATATATATTGAGTTGTAATAAGAATTTACTTTTTTTGTGTACTAAAATAGCAAAATAAAAAATAAATAAATATATTATAGCTAATTTGCAGTTTCTGATCTTTTAACTCCATCTATATTTTAAAAAACTGGAACACACACTAAATAATTTCGCAGTATAATTTGAATGTATAACATCTGAGAATCAAAGGACAAGATACTGTTCATGCCTTCGTGGATCCGAAACAATGGAGATAGCTTTTAAAGAGAGAGTTAAAGCTAGGGATACAATGAATTATAGTAATTAAGAAACAACCAAGAAGAACCACGAATATAGGGAAATTATAATAATAATAATACATAGCAAATAAATTCCCTGAGACCGAGGGAATAAATTAAAAACATCAATCACGTAATTATATAAGATCTTTGGAGCATATATTGTAACTCTTAGCATCAGAAACATTAAATACTAATGAAACTGTACTGATAATAAGGATTTGGTCATGCAAATAAGACAAAGTCACGTAGACAATGTCCACTGCGGCACGTAAATCCCGTTGATATCTACTATTGAAACCCAAGTAGCAAACATCTCTATTACTAGCCAATTTTGCACGTGATGGTGGACCCTTTTCTGCTTTGAATTAAGCTCCTGAGTGCAATGGGTATCTGCCACGTCAACAGCCCCAAATTCTGTGGGAGCTTTTGAAATTGTAAGTTGCAACCCTCGGAAAATGGTTTAGGGTTCCATTTAATAAATGATTGATTCTAGGGAAAGCATTTTGCCTTCTCTGAGACCATTTTCCCGGATTCCTTGGGCCTTTGTTCTCATGTTTCGGGTTTTAATTTGTTCGTGATTTGGGTTTCATTATTGATGTTATCTCTCTCGTGTGTGCGTGTGTGTATATATACTCTTAAAATTATTCATAGGTTCGGTTTATTTTGTGTGCTTTCTCAATACTGCTAAAAGCCTAAAATCAATTAATAGCAAGATTTCACCAAATGTTTTGTTTCCCTTGTTAGAGATCAATTTGAATGTTTATTTTTTTGATGCGGATCATAACAAAATTGGCAAGCCGCAAGAATCAAGTGTAAAATTGAGAAGAATCAATAAAATTCAAAATCTGCCAACTCAAGAAAAGATTAGTTAAATTTCCTTATGGCCATTTCCAATTAAAATCATCATGATATGATTCCTTTCCTTCTGATCTTTCGTTATTCTGTATAGAAAGAGCTATTGTAAAGCTTGATGATAATAGAGTGGGAAACATTATTTTCTTCACTCTTAGTAGTTTTTGTTTCAATTTTTTTTAGTATCTATTGACTTTTCGTCTCAGAGAACAGCTAAAACTTTACTCGACATAGATTGTTTGATCTGCTTCTTTTTTGTTTCAAATTTTGCAACTGTAAGTCTGTAAGCTACGTACATGCACATCCTTTTCCCATTGTTGCACTTTATTTCCCGTTTCTCCTTTTTAGTTTACATCCTCCGTTTCATGAAATTAATCAAACACTTCGACAAAATATATGGTACAAGAAGTGTGCTAGCTAGCTATCGCTTTTTGTCCCAAATCAAATAGAAAGGAAGATTGTATATAGTCAGAAATTATGAGTTGTAGACATCTGCATTTTTGTAATTAAGATTTAGACAGAATTAAAATTGTTAGGGAAAAAAGAAAAGTATCTCATATGTACTAAGTTTTGAACTTGGACTAAATATATAAGATCCTCGACTCGTGAACGAGTTTTTAGGTTGAGTTAGGGTCATAGGATTCTTAATAGTATCAGAGCCAAACTCACACATGAGTGGGCCCTCATTATCTTATCACGTGACAATGGCCAATTAAAAAGACCGGCTTACGCATGATAGGAGTGTTAGGAAAAAGGAAAAATATGTTATATTGACTGAGTATTGAACTTAGATTAAATATATAAGACTTGGAAAACCATCCACTCTTGATCTAGCTTTTGGATTAGGTTAGGCCCGTAGACTTCTATAAAAAATTTCCGAGGGGCTAGTAGCTAGAGACTAGATAGTAATGATAAAAGAAATCATGAACTCCTAAGACTAATCTCCTTTATGAGGAAAAAATACAAACGTCCGTATCTAATAATTTTCTTATTTAATCTAGTCTCATATCTGCACCTACGACTTAGATCTTTTATATATTGATCTGGCGTGTTGATGATGGCAAATTCTCTTATTTCTTGGGGCTTTACTTCAATAATTTCTATAATTTTTTTATTAAATAATAACTAATTCTCGCTAACTGCATATATCAGTCATCTTTCTTGTTGTTTAATTAAGTACATCTGTCGAGAATTGCACTGAAATATTAAAGTACATTTTCCATTTAATGATCTCTATGCTGTTAATTATGATTTTGGAAAGATTGAGAGGTATAGATTTGCATTATTGAGCAATAAGTTCTGAGAATTTGAACAAATACAATACATAACCATCTATCACAATCTTTTGTTAATAAGTTCTGAGAATTTAAACGAGTATAATACATAACCATCTATCACAATCTTTTGTAACTTATCAAACACTTCAAATTATGATATTCCAAAAAGGTCTTGATCACGCCTACCTGTTCTCCCACGGCCAACTAAACTTTACAGACAATTTAGTAATTAATTTAAGATTTACTAGAAATATGATGATGATATATACGTGATTGATTGGTATGCTCGACGATTGAAAGAGGGAAAAACTCTGAACTTGGTAAGTTTATTCAACAAGCTGGGCATGGAAGATCCAATCACTGATATTGATGCAGTTAATTCATCAACCTTTGTAGAGCATATACTACATGAATCCACAAATTTTCTGCTGAACAAATGTATCAATATTACCAAGAAATAAATCCAAATTTAGCTAATAACCATCTCTTGTGCCACCAATTAGTTTCTCTTTACTTTGAGTCTGTCAAAGACGAAAAAAGTATTAATATATAGAATTCTCGAACTTTTGGGGAAAAGAAAAATTTCCCCTTTTGCTTCTTAATATTAAAGATATCATGTACTTGTATGAAAATTGAGTTAGGGTTTGAACATAGTTGATTTTACTTCATGAGTTTATTTCAACGTAGTAGTGTCGTTGAAACATATTTTATCATGGAAAGTTACGATACACCAATTCAAATCATCCTGTTATAATCATATTATTAGTTAAGTTTGCGTGTACATTTGCACAACCTTCGTGGAGTAAAATTATTATGCATCGTATCATTTGATCGACACGATTCTAAGGTAAATGCGTCTCATTTCTCCTTCTGGGTTATTTTTTAAAAACAATTAATAAACGGCTTACTGATTCTCATTGCGAAGTAGTTGAAAAGTATTTTTCAATAAAACACTCCAGATCGAGAAGATGGAAAACCGTAAAACAGTTGTAGAACGATCATTCAAGCATGACATGCTACTTGTCAAACACTTCAAAATATGATAAAAAGATCAAAAATAGTTTATTGATCTCATAATTACGCACATCTTTCCCGGCATGCATCACCAATAACCAAACAAATAATGCAAATAAAAAAAAAAACTTAAAAGTAACTTCACAAAAGGAGATTAATGAAATTTTGTATGCAAATATATAATTAATTTACTTGAATTGCCGGCTCAAGGATACAAGAAATCGATCGAGAGAGAAGAGAGCTGGTATGATTTTTGTTTCCAAAAGGGTGCAAAATATTCAACAGGGTAGTTGCAGTTGCATGTCAGGATATATATATATAAACGAAACTCTTGAATAATTAATGCCATATGTATTATTCACCCACTACATGTATAGAATTACTACTGTACTTACTGTATACGTAAGTTAGTTAGTTTTTAGTTAGCGTGAGAGATTGTTTGTTGCATTTATTTTTCTCGTCTAAATTGAAGACATTATAGTTAACCATTTCTATAAATTAAGCTCTCAGATAAGCCAGGTTAGGTTAGAAGATCCAATACATATTCTAACTAGAGTAATACGTAGATATATTTTATGTAAGCTTCTGTGAAGGTGAAGCAAATAAGATAAGAGTTGTAGCTACGGGTTCGCTTTGTCAAATCAAAAGAATCGACTTAGGGTCTTATCGTAGTGATTTTAGATCCATCAAGGAACGGAATTGAGAGGAATTTGAGGAGTCAAGGAGGAATCCCCGAAAACAGCTTTTGCCCTTTGAATTGAACCGACTTGTCGTTTAAAAGCGGTTCTTTCTTAATGGGCCAATAGCCCAGTTGTGTGGTCTGAGCTCGAGGCCCATTTGTTTGATTAAAACACCCAATAGACACCAAATATAAAATAAATAAGACACAACGGAACCCTCATTGCTGCTTTCTCCTCCGTCCTGCTGCATCGCCTTCGGGTAGTACGACAGGTACAGACGTCGACCAACTGTTCTTTTACTTGGCTGTTTTATTATTTTTATGTTTTGGGTTTTTTTTTAAATTTTTTTTAACAACTGTTATCTGTGATCTAACGTTGTTGTTGTTCACGCAATTATGTGCTGCCGTATATGTAGTGTGATTTTGGATTAACCGATTAGGTTCCCCAGTTGATTTTGGTAGCATTTTCATTTGGATGCACCATTTGTTAATTTAATAATGTCCTGTGCCTGTCACTTGATGAAGAAATGAACTGATAATTGCAGCAATTAAAGCTAACTAACTCAATGTAAGCGCCCTGTGTGCTGTAGCTTGTAGAAGAAAGATATGTTGGAGCAGGAGGCAAACCCAACTATTAGCAAATCAACTGGCCTGCCTCGAAAACGATTCTATCGAGCACGAGCACACAGCAACCCACTAAGTGATTCCCACTTCCCTGTTCCAGTCTCCCCGTCTCATGTCGATTATTCCCTTCATTACCCTCATTTTTTCCCCTCAGCTGATCAAGTTAATTTTTCGAAAAAGATTCAGTTTGCAGACATTGGTTGTGGTTTCGGAGGACTTTTAATTAGTCTTTCAACACTTTTCCCTGAGGTGTTAATGATTGGGATGGAACTTAGAGATAAAGTTACGGAGTATGTCAAGGAACGGATTTTAGCATTGAGGGTGTCGAATCCTGGTCAATATCAGAATATCTCAGTTGTTCGAACTAATTCCATGAAGTACATTCCTAATTACTTTGAGAAAGGACAACTTACAAAGATGTTTTTCTTGTTCCCCGATCCTCATTTCAAGGAGAAGAATCATCGGCGTAGAGTGATTAGTCCGCACTTGTTAGATGAGTATGCTTATGTTCTTGGGGTTGGAGGGATTATATACACAGTTACTGATGTCGAAGAGCTAGGAGACTGGATGAGGTCTTGTTTAGAGAATCACCCCATGTTTGAAGCCCTTACAAAAGAAGAGCTTGAGGCAGATCCTGTGGTAAAGCTCTTAAGTTCTGCAACTGAGGAAGGACAAAAGGTTGCTCGAAATGGGGGACAGACTTTTCAGGCAGTTTTCAGACGCATAGTGCCAACCTCATGACTAACTTGGGTATCAATTTTTTCTGCTCAAGTTTGCTTATTCAGGTGACTTACTTGGTAAAGCAATGGATTTGTTGTTGGTTACTTAAATTTCTGCTGTCAAAAGTAGTCTTGTTTTGAATGTTTGCTTTTTGAAGTATTTGATTTTCATGAATTTTATATTGCTATCGTGAAAACAACTGACTTAGAATTATACATTACATTAATTGATCTCAGCTTTTGTATCCTATGTATGACAGAAATTCTTCATGAATGCATTGAAATTTTCTTATTGTAAATCATAGAGTTATATTTGGAAAATTGACAGGATGAATTTTTCCAGACAGGGCCATCGTATTGAATGTTGGTTCTTGAAGATGCAGCGATGTCTTGAATGGAAGTGATGCCTTCTTTAAGCAATATGATTTGTCACTGTATTCACCTGTGTTGAGCAACATTTATCCATTGAAATTTTCTTTGGTTTATTTTATTCTTTTCATAATAATTCTAGCAGGGATTCACCAATACATAGGATAAAGAGTTGCAACTGTCAGCAACTTCAATTTGTATTCATAAAGAGTTTGCATCTCGGGCGATATTCAATTACATCTACTTGCACCTTGGGTAATTCATGATGCGCCTCTAAAGAGTATCTCCGGTATAACTAACCGATTGACAATTTACTATTTACATGACATTTTCAACAGCAGGGCTCTCAAAGCTTCGACTTAAGCAAAGTGTCGGGCAAGTTCCCAGTTGTCATCCACAGCAGTGAAATACTTATCTAATATTTCTTTTGTAGCTAGCTCCAGCTTTGAAGGCTGCCACTGTTTGTTTGAGACAAGCAACAACAATTTCAAACAGAAGTTAAAATTAAGCATCTACTATGATATATCAACTCATCTTACTATTATTTGCTGTATAGAAGAATCACACATTGGAAGGTAACCTATGCATGGATCTGCTTAATTAGATGGCTGGAGGAATGTTGCGAATATGAAAAATATGATGTAGCAGTCCATGTACCTTGGGTTTTTGGTTTTTGTCCAAAATCGTTGGCTCGCACACCCTGCAAGAAAGTCAAATAAAAACATGCCCGCTTTGTTTCAGTTGTAGTCGTCGTTCTAACTAAGAATAATTTTATTGACCACCAAAACAAACTAAGCCCTTTCAACATTTCAATTTAAATCACCCCATACAAATCATTGCTCACTGTTCCTCGGACAATGTGGCTAGATATGGTATATTCACGAACAACACATTGTTCAAGGCTCTCACCTCGACCTTTCCGGGTCTAAAATTCAAGATATTTTTGTTTGTATAAAAAATATTAAGGAGCACTTGCAGCCCTACCAAATTAAAATATTCGCATATTCCAGTAATAATAGGCGTTACAGCTCTTAGAAGTATTGCAGTGACCATCCATTCTTGCTCCCCATTTTTTGCCTTCTTCTCCTCCTCCTGAGATCAGTGGGAAGAAACATCAAGTGATTCCTCCTTGAATGAACTTTCTCTTGGCAAGCATTGATAAGTAAAAACGAGAAACGACGCTTAAGTTCCTAATATTTTTAATTTTTGAATTTTTTTAAGATACAACTGCTGTAATTTGCAGCTGCAAAAAATCTGAATAAACAGTAACCACGTCTGTAAATTACAGCAGTTGTATCTTAACAACTCTCTTAATTTTTATCACTTAAAGTCCCTATTTTTCCTATACCCCGCTCCATTGCATCGCTGATGTTATACTTTTAAAGATGAAACTTAATTGTTGCAGGGTAAGTACGACTTTTGACATACAAAATTCTACCTACCATTTGATGGCAGGGATATTATAGTAAAGGAGCTTAATTGTTTTTTCTTTCTCGTTCTTTTTGTTGTTAAAGTTTTATCGTCAGGAACATAACGAGGGATTCAAAAATATTAAAGTACCTAAGTAGAAGAAGTGAGAAATATTTAAATATTGGGAACAAAGTGTTATCCTCCCTAAAATTAATACTTACAAGTGCCAATAGTATGTCTTCAACTGTTTGCCTGGAGAAGCACTTGTTAACAATCTTCAATCTGTTTCATTATTTAATTTGTTGAGCTCTCACGATTAAACAATCACGTTACCGACTGGTCAAGTAACTAAATACTCGATCATACTTATTATAATAAGCTTAAGAAACTTGTTTCACATTTGCTTGGTGTACGAATTTGCTGATAAGCTGAGAAATTGCACTTGTATCCGAAGAAGTCAACTCCTCTAATGCCTTTTCCAACATTTGAAGCTCCCACAGACCACATTGAATTGAATAATTTGTTAGTAGTCTAAAGCGACGTTGAAACATTTAATTGAGCAATTTTATTAGGGCAAATGATCAAAACCACCTTATTATTTCAGTAAATTAATCATTCCTTCATTTCGAACCTCATCAAAACCCTCAGACGACTAAAAACATTTTATTAATTTTTAATTTTTTTTTCTTTCTTACTACTTCATCTTATAATTATAAGATGTGTGTGTAAGCACGAGCTGTATAAATTAACTGAGAAAATGAAGAAAGGATCGCGATTCGTGATGACATAACCATTGACTGCCGAATCGTTCTCATATTCTTTCAACTTCTTCAATATCTGCGAGATCTGCCGGGAACGCAAACAGATCAAGTTACTGATTTTTTTTTTCATATTTTTTATTATTATTATTTAGCCTAGCGGGACTCAAACTGCGCCCGTATTATAGATTATTAAAGATATGCAATTGAACATAATAAAACTAGCTAAAATATACATGTGATAACTATAATTATGCACCCAACACAATACGTGAGTGAGTTACAAACCTAAATTGTTTTCCAGGGGTTTCGAAATTGAACGTTACAGTCAGAAAGTTACAACCTTAGCTGAAAGCTTGAGCCGTAAAGCAACGGAACCCAAAATATAATAATACTAAATTGTTTTGTGTCACATGTATATTATAATACTATACAATTAAAATTTAATTATATATATATATATATTTATCTAAAAACGGAGATTTAGTGTTGATGTGATTATGTGCCAATCTTTTTACAAAAACGGGGTTAGTGGTTATAAGTTAGTATGTATTTAAATTTTAACCGGAAGCCTTTATGAAAATACCATGCGGCACAAATTTTATAAATTAAAGAACTCGGCACAAAATCATATTACCTGATAAAACTAGGTAGGGTCACGGCATGTAGAACCGAAAAATCAGGTGATTAGTGGTTAATTTTGCACCTGGATTGTTGGAAAGCGACCAAACGTTGTGATTTGTGAAGCTCTAATTGAAAGATCAATAAGATCTCTGACATGATGTGGCCCGCGATTATGCATTATTGATTAAACTTGCTATTAATATAATCTAAACCCCACCTACACAGCTCAATGTCTAATTAATTAATGAGCGTCAGGCAACACCCGTAACATCATTTTGTCAAGTTTTTTTTGTTAATAAAATATTTGATTTGAGGTCTTAACTCTACGTATTTGTTGGAGAATAAGGTTCATTATATCTCCCAATTAATATACTTTAATTTTATATTAGAGAAAATTTCCTCCGAGATTACCTTTTTGATGAGCTCCGAGATTACCTTAGAAAAAAAGAAGAAAAAAAAAAATGCTATCAGAACTGTCACTTGGCCCCAGCAACAGCCACTGCTTCAACCTCAGCCTCCGCTATTTTATTCGTGGGACGCGATCGCGATAGAGCCGTCTCGTCTCAATTGATTATGTCTTAACACCAAAATTATTATATTCACCATTACGACATTGCCATTTTTTAATTAAATTACTAATCAGCCTTTGACAAATCAGTAAAGGCAAAATGACAACCCATTTACCCAATCTTCCTCTCGTCCATGCAAGTATGCAACTGAAGACTCAGTGGCTGGTCGGTATAATTTTTTTGAGCTTACTTTCAGGTTTTTTTTTTTTTTTTAACTTAAATATAGATGAATTGCGTGTTTGGCAGCAGTTTTGAGAGAACGCGTTGATAAAATTTAAAATACAAGGTACAAAAATTAGTCATGAGTTATCAAACAACTTTAGTCGTTCTGTACATTTTATAAAACAAATTATACATAACTTATCCCTTGAAGTTGATTTATCATTTGAAACCCAGCAAACATCTCAACTATAAAATAAAAAGATCGATCCCAAGGACAGAACGACTATGATTTACCCTTATCTTAAGTTAATATCCAGCGAACTGCTGTTGCTGGTCTTAACTGTTCAAGTTGAATAAAATTAATCTTACGTAACTTTTAAAATAAGTAAAACTTGAATAATTAGATCGTGTTTGTCCTTTCATTTGAAATTTGAATAGATCCAAATTAGTTTAAAATCTGAATAGATCTAAATTAATTTGAAATATAAATAGATCTAAATATCTAACCTGAATAATATACTTATTTTTTTCTCTAAATCTCTTAAAATTAGTATTAAGTAGTTCTTTTTTTTTTTACTTTAAAAACTAAAAACATATACTTTTACATTTTTATCCTTATTAAATTTGAATGCCAAATAAATAATATATATCTCAAAGAACATAAGTACCATAAATACATAATGATTTTGGAGTTATAATATATAAATTTTTTTAATAAAAATGGATTATATAATTACATAAAAAAGCTAAAAAATAATACCTTTGATTACCGACAATAGGAGATTAAAGAACTTGATAAGAGTAGCAAAGTGAGGAGGGATTCCATGTTGGCTGAAAAAAAAAACGATGAGATTATTAGTGGATAAACGTGTAGGGGTGGGTTTTGGGATAGACATGAAAAGTAAATAATAAAGTATGAATATTTTTTACATTAGGAATTAGTTGGCTGATTTATATCTCTCCATTCATTAAAAAGCCAAAAAATTTAGGGTTGGCAAAAAAGTTCGAGCAGGGGTTGGGCCTGGATATGAGCTGAGAAATAAAAAGCCAGTACGGATTGAGCCTGGATAAGAGCATTGGAAAAAAGCTCGGACTTGACCCGAGCTTTTTAATTTATAAATAGAAAATAAATATATTTAATGAAAAAGCCTAGGCTAGGCCCAAGCCCGATTGAGGGGTCTAGACTTATTATCAATAATATGGACTTGGACCTGGGCTTAAAAAACCTGGCTCAAACTCATATTTTGCCAACCCTAAAAAAATTAGCTTATTTCATTAAGTCAAAATTATTTGAAAATCTTATTAAGTTATAAAAACAAACAGCTCTAACTAACTTAATTAATTAAGATAAGTCACTTTAAGTTATTAAGTTAAAAAACATACATTCTTTTAGTTAAAAAAAATTTGAAAATAATATTACTGAATATACATGCATTATTTTTATTGTCCTCGATTCTGTCTACTGAACACATATTATTATTTTTGTACTTATAATATAAGATAAAAAAATAACAATAATTACATACTTAAATTTAAAAAGAGATAAAAAAAATAACAATAATTACATACTTAAATTTAAAAATATAACAACTTCAAAATACCATTTTTGTTCTCATTTTTATTTTATCAAAATAACAATTAAAAAATAAAAAGAAACATTAAATCAAGCGAAAACACTTCGAACACTTGTTCTACTTTTAAGAAGAAAAGTTATTTGTTGGGACGGTATTAGTATCTTGATATGGTTGATTAAGGCTAGTCTCAGTAGAAGTTTAGTTGAAATATTAGTAAGGTAAAATTCAAAAATAAATAGACTAAAGAATCCAAGAAAAAGAAGAAGGTGAAAATTTTGGGAAGCTAAGGGTGGATACACATCAATTTAAGAACAAAATAATTTTTCATTACTCTGGTGGAAATCGTTGAATGATAGATAATTGGAAGAAAATGGTCAAATGCCTTTATTATCTGTTGAAATATATCATTTTTCTCGTTATATTTCAAAATTCACCAATTTCAATCCTCTCCTAATCTTATTTTCCTAAGATTTATGGAAAATGTTGACATTTATCATTTAATAAAATTTATCTATTAGCTTTCCTTAATTAACGTAAGGACACAACATTCTGTCTCCTCATTCGGATTCTAAAATTAATGTACATCAAATGGAGTTAAACGCCCCATGGCCCCATTATTAGCCTTTTTTTTTCCTTAACACCCCCCCTCAAAAATGCCGCCAAGAAAGTTGTGAACTTTCAATTGTTTTTGGCTTGTCTTTTACCCTTTTTGCTCTATAGAAAATTTTACTGTATGGGTTTTACCACACTAGAAGTAAAATAATAAAACAGGTAGTCAATGCCAAACAAACCCAACCCAGTATATTTTTTGGTTATCGCTCTGTTTCCCTTTCCTCTGCTTCTTTCGATGTTCTGCGTTAAAACTTAATGCCAGGATAAATAGAAAGGAGGATTATCATTCGATTCAATTGAATAATAATAATACACTCGTTACCAATATTTCTTAGTACAAACTAATATCAAAACTCTATTTATGGTTGCACTAAGTAGAATCTTCATGACACCAGTAAGGTTGAATCTAGGACGCTGTTGTAGGAGTCCGCAATAGTCTCCACCCACTTCATGTATCCATCCTGCCATTTCTTCTCTAACTAGCTCTTTTCTCTAAGGCTGCCGCTGTTATCGAAAAGAAGGAGCAAATTAAAATCAAGCATCTACGAAGGCAGTATGGCAGTGGAAACTAAACAGATACTGAGTCAGAAGTAGTTTTTAAGTTGGTACCTCTTGCTCTTAAGACTAAATGTCTTTCTTGTTATAAGAGTGGTACAAAAAAGTGCACACTGCAGTCTTTGCTCAAAGTGGTATTTGGGCACTGCTTTGCTTATGCTGCTCAAGCTTTCCACCAATTGCAGGTCTGGAAAGAAGTAGCATTGGGACTTCTTCACGGTTTAGACCCAACGCCAAGCAGTATTGGTTCTGGTAAACCAACCTACTCCAATAACCACAAAATCATTTTTTCTTTGTTCCGCAGGGGGCGCGGGGGAGGAGATGAGCACAAAATCACATTTAATCAACCCAGAAAGTAAGATGCTCGAATATACCTTAACAGTTGTTGAAATAAAGGTTTTCTTATCATCTTGAAGCACAAAGTGAGACACCCCAAGAGCAAGCTCACAAGTGTAATCATCATCAACATCAGAATTTGGAGTGGCAATCAAACTGATCTCCAACTGAATGGAAAAACTCAAAAGGGAAGCATCCCATTATTCCTCAGATGGAGTTTCATATACTGGAGTATGATCTGAGACATCCTCTTGCTCCTGAGTTTCCATCTGAAAACTGAGAGAACACTGTCATACAACATGAAACATAGACAGAAGTTGTATTTACTCCCATATTATCTCCGTCATAGAAAGACAAGTGGGAAAATTAATTTTGTTAGGAGTGAAAGGGATTTTGGACAAGTAATTACCGAGTTAAACATATACATATCTTAACAACATTATAAGATGGACATCCAATTAAGAAAAATGAAAAGGCAGTTATATGAATCAATAGCTATTGGATGAGATTTAAGAAAGAACTAGTATATTATATACAAATTCAATAAAAAAAAACATATTTTTGCCACAAGTATTCAACCTCTACTGTCACATAAATAGGTTATGAATCCTAAGAAGAAAACATATTCTTATCGCAACCATTCAAATTTCTTGCTCATACATTATTAGATTAGGTAGACGTACACATGGAATAAGATATGATTTCCACAAACATATTTATTATTAGGGGAAAAAAAAAAAAACACTTCAGCACACAGGAGAGCTGGGAACCATGTATACAGAAAACCAAATTTTCTAGGAGACCTAACAAGATGATTCTATTACCCTCTAAACGTACAAGCTGAAAATCATACAATTACAGAGAAAAAAAAGAAAAGAAAAAGAGGAGGGGGGGGGGGGGGGGGGGGGGAATACAACATAAATGTAGAAAATTTATATAAATTGGAATCCCTTCTCCATTCAGCTTTCCTTTTGAATGCTGGAGTTAGCACTAAGTGCTAGTCAACGCAAAAGAAAATTTCAGCACACCACAGAAATTTGAATAGAACACTGAAAATGTCACATACCTGTTGAAGAGCATTTGCAAGTCCCACAAGCTAGAAATCTGTCACCATCTTAAAGAATTTGTTAAGATTCAAAAGCAAGAGCTACAACTCACAAGCCTCAGGCCCTGTTTGTGACAACCACAAAAAACTCATTTGTTCCTAGACAACCACTTTTGACGTAACTCCCGTGCCTTGTCTGGCTCCTTCATTCTGCGATAACTCTTCTTAAGTATCCGAAATGGAATGTGATCAATGGCTAAACCTAATGTTTGTATCTTGGCAAAAACCTCCTCTGCCTCCTTCATGTTACCTCTAGCACAATGACCTTTAATTAATTCAGTATAAGTAATTATATCAGGCGTGATTCCCCTTCGCAGCATTTCATCATATAATTGAAGCGCCAAATGAATATGCCCCAAATTACAAGAACCACCTATTAACAAATTATAAGTAACTACATCAGGCAAAATGCCCTCTAAAAGCATCTCCCTTTTCAGAGAAAATGCATCGAAAATACTTCCACCTTTTGTTTCTGCAAGAATTAGTGCATTAAAGGTAAACACATTTGATGAAACACCAAAAGACAGCATTAGGTCTCTAATTGAGAATGCATTACTGAGATCTCCACATCTACCATAACCATCAATTATCACGTTCCATATATGAGGCTCAGGCACTACCGAGTTCTCTAACATAGAAAGCAGAAATTCTCTAGCCTTAACAATGTCCCCATGAATACAGAGACCTCGAATTATTGTCTTGTATGAAATCTGATCCGGTGCAACTCCTGTTTTTGACATAACACCATAAACATAACAAGCCTCATCCAATTTTCCTTGTTTGCAAAGACAGTTTAGAAGAGTATTGTAAGTAATAACATCCGGAAGTGAACCCCTTTTAAGCATCTGACAGAAGTAAGCAAATGCAAAACTAATGTCTCCACTCAAACAAAATCCATTGATAAGGCCATTATATGCCACAACATCCGTTTGTACATTCTTTTGGAACATATCATTCCAAAGAGCTAGAGCCTGAAACTTATCTCCATTCTTAAAATAACTATCCATAAGTATAGTTGACGTAATTACATCGGAGGTAGCCTTGCCATCGTCATCAGCTAATACCTCTCCAAGAAACTTCACAGCATCTCCTAAAAGATCCTTCTTGCATAATGCATGTACAAGTATGTTATGTGTAACTCTATTTGGCCTAATCCCACTATTTGCCATAGTGGAGAAAAGATGAAGAGCCTTATCCAGCTCATTGACACGACAGTACCCCGTGATAAAAGCGTTGTAGGTTGCACAATTGGGAGAGGGACGCATTTCCGACATTTCCCTAATAACATGATCTGCCTTCTCCAAGTCACCAATTTTACACAACCCATTAACAAGATAATTATGCGTTAACACATCTGGAACACTGCCTTTTTGAATCATTTTTCTCCGCAACCATAGAGCTGCCCCCATCTTCCCTCCCAAACACAGGTCCCTAATTACAGCTACATGTCTTCTGTAATCAGTTTCCAAGGTGCACCTCACAGGACCTGTCTCCCTGCAAAATTTCACCAAGAAATTAATAAAAATTGGTATGAACTCCAAAAATCATAAAGACTATAAACTCATACAAATCAATCAGTAATTACTTACTCGAATAAAAAATTATCAGAAAAATTTATCCAGCAGCCGACACCTTTATAATTTACAAGACAATATAGTTCAACTTCTAACTTGTAGAAAAACATGATTTTCAAACAAAAAGATTCAAGGGGATGTATGCAGCTATCATACTTCTGCTTAATCTTGAAAGCACAATAGCTAAAGTATCAAATTTTCCTTTGCAGCTAATATTTTTATCAGACTACCCACCCCCCACTTATAATCGACAACTAGTGATTTCATTCCAAAACAACTATGGATTAAAAAACACGTAAATTCAATTGCAAACATACAAACAGCAATAAACAGAAATACACTACAACTAGGAATGTACTGAAAAGCTTACCTCATAGTTTTCAAACGATCCAAATTTTCCTTTAAAATTAAATCCAACGCGTTAAAAACTGCCTGCGGATTCCCATCGCCGTCAGAATCCTTATTTGAGAACCAATCCCGAGTTTTGGAACGACATTGATCACCAACATAGCTCATAATATCGTTCAAAGTACAAGGCAAATTATCATCATCGCTACATGTCCTATAAATAGATTAACAAATGTGAGCATATTATTGGTATAAATATAACTAAATTTTGTTTCAAAAAAATAAATAGACTAAATCAGTAAAATACCTTGAGTTGGCAAAAATGCGAGCTACATTGAGCTTGATGGAGTCGAAGGTTTGATACAAAAATCTAAGTATTTGAATATGAACTGGTGATGAGGATTCTCCGCAGGCAATAAATAACTAAAATGAAAAATAAATAAATAAATAAATAAATAAATAAATAAAGTGAGTGCTTAAAAATGATAAAATAGAAGATTGAATAGAAGAATAAAACTTACAGCCATTAGATAATGTATCTCTCTGTGTTTGAATCGAATCTGAACCGTACGTCAACTCTGAATCATATATAATATATGATAAACACAAAGGGAACTGACCGTCGATGTCCCCGGCTAATCGAACTCTCTAGAAGAAATTTTTGGGACCTGAATAAGCGTAATCTATTGATTATTGAGAAGAGGTGCTGAGTGCAAAGTTGAGCTCGGAAGAGATGAAGATGGGATTGCTGCCGCATCGAGGGACGCAAAACGTACAAGGCCTCATGGTGGCGGAACCCAACTTCAACTTGGCCCACTACTCCAAACGCAGCGTTTTTGTTGTTGTATATGGAAGCATAGTTATAATCAACTGCATATAAGACATATGCAGTTAATTTTTTTTTTCTTTTTTTTATGCAAGGGCACTCTACCGAGTTAAATTTTATATAACTATTAATTTTATGTTAGTTTTTCAATATATATATATCATAATATTATTTATTTATTATATAATTGACATAGCATCTTAAAATTTCTCGTTCTTTCTTATATTCAACACGTAGCTTTGGATAGTGAGTAATATTTGAAAGGGTTTTCATTTCAAGCCAAGTGATATTCACTTGATGGCATAGATAACTCCGGGATACTTTGATGAAACAAGACCAATAATCAATATCATTGTCTTCGTGTGGGCTTTGATTCAAGTTACCCTTGTCTATCGTTTTCTTCTTCCAAATTTATATTCAAATTCTGGAGAATAAAACAATAGAAATTTGAGAACTAATTATTCATTCATAATCTCTTGAGCAATACTTTTTCCTTTATGGATGATTTATACAAATTCTTGTGTTCAAGCACAAATACCTAGTTATCTGTAAAGCCCTGCAAATTATTCGTCTGGCTAAGACAATCGTCCGTAGATGGCTGATGATTGAGTCAGAAACTCAGCCTTTTACAGTGATTCTTTACAGTCACAAAGTCATGGGTTAAGTTGGTTTGCTAATAACATCTCCATTTATGGTGGCAACTATATATTAGCTTAAGGAGATGCTAGCAGATAAAATGGCCATAGCTGGAATGGTGTTGTTTTATATACATATCCTAAAAATTTTGTCCTACTAAATTTATCTGGAAATCAGTTCATGATTTATGAACATAAAGATATGATGCATGTTGAGTAATCAGTGAAGCAAATCAAAGAGGCTAAACAAGCTTAAACTTGAGTTGGTGGCTTGGAATCAAACAAAACGACATGTGAAGCCGCGTTTTGTTGAGTGTTATATTCGCTTGTCAAAACGACAGATGACCTAACCGTTTTGGGTTTAATGAAGCACAAGCTACGCACGTGATCTTCAAGTCTGTTAAGAACCGTTACAGCACAAGTTTCTCACGTGCATCTCAGCTTCAGAACCTGGGTTTGCTATAAGACTGCATACGAAACAAAGTGCAGAGTGTGAGTCGAGGAGAGATCGAGAGTGTTCAATTGAGAAAGATAGCTTGTAGGGAAGAAGCTTTCTTGTTCATTGTAAGGTGCTCTGTAATCTCTGTAAAACTACCTTAAGAAATCAATGAAGAAGCTGATGAACTTGTTCCCGTGGATGTAAGTCAAGAAAGATTGACTGAACCACGTAAATCATCCTGTTATTGTTTCTGTATTCTTGTTTTCTGTTCTTTGATTGTTTCTGTATTGTTCATCATCTTGCACGATCTTTCACTCTTCGTTAACAACTCAGAAAATCTCTTAAAGCATCTTGATATCAGATTAATTGAATCTTGGGGATTGAAACAAGAGGATTTGGGTTTACAGCCTCTGTTTCTCTACAATTGGTATCAGAGCGAGGTTTACTAATCAGATCAAGTATGGCTACATCCAGAGTTGATCTTGAGAAGTTTAACGGAAAGAATGATTTCAACATGTGGAAGGTTAAAATGGAAGCATTGTTAATCACACAAGGGCTGGGAGATGCCATTGAACCAGCAATCAAGAAAGAAGGAAAAGAGGTGTCTTCATCGAAAACCCTTGAGCAATCTGTTGAGATAGACAAGAAGGCAAGAAGTATGATAATATTGAGTCTGAGTGACTCAGTTATCAGAGAGGTTGCAAAAGAAAAGACAGTGGCTGATTTGTGGGCAAAACTGGAGAACCTGTACATGACCAAGTCACTGGCCAACAGACTCTACATCAAGAAGAGGATGTTCACCCTTAAAATGGCAGAAGGGTCATCTCTGGAGGAGCACATTGACGAGTTTAACAAAGTATGTGACACCTTGGAAACGATTGATGAAGGTCTGAATGATGAAGGCAAAGCTCTGCTCTTGGTAAGCTCCTTACCCCCATCCTACTCAAATGTTGTTGATGCCCTCATGTATGGCAGACAAACTCTATCACTGGATGAAGTTAAAGCAGCCTTGAACACAAGAGGGTTACAAGAAAAGCAAGCAAATGAAGTACATGGAGAAGGGCTGACTGTCAAAGGAAGAAATGACAAGAATGATGGAAAGAAGAGGAAACAAGGAAAACCAAAGAACAAACCAAAGAATCTGAAATGTTTCCAATGTCACAAAGAGGGACATTTCAAGAGGGATTGCCCAGACAAGAAACTCAAGAAAAAGGAACAAAATGGAGATGCAGCTATTGTTGAGGAAGAAGGATATGAGTCAGCTGATGTGTGTGTTGCAACAGAAGAGATGCAGAAGGGTAAGTGGATCCTTGACTCTGGTTGTACCTTTCATATGAGCCCATATCAAAACTATTTTTCTGAATATCATGCATTTGATGGAGGGAAAGTCATGATGAGGAACAATGCAGTGTGTAAAGTCATTGGGATAGGTAATATAAGTCTCAAACTACATGATGGGGTCATTAGAGAAATCAGGCAAGTAAGGCATGTACCAGACCTTAAGAGGAATCTAATCTCTTTAGGGATGCTTGATCAAAAGGGATGTAGTATTAAGCTGGAACATGGAGAATTGAAAATCTTCAATAATACAACACTGGTCATGAAAGGGGCTAGGAGAAATGGTGTCTATGTTTTAGATGGAGAAGTGGTGACTGGTGAATCTAGTGTGTCTACAAATGTTAACATGGATGTAACCAGACTATGGCATCTAAGACTTGGACACATGAGTATTAAGGGTCTTAAAGAATTAGAGAAACAGGGTGCTCTAGGTAGAGATAAGATTCAGGAACTAGTTTTTTGTGAAGATTGTGTCCTAGGAAAATCAACAAGGGCTAGTTTCAAAACATCTCAACACAAAACTAGAAGCATTCTGGATTATATACACTCAGACCTATGGGGGCCATCTCAGGTTCCATCCTTAGGGGGGAACAGGTTTTTCATGTCTATAATTGATGACTATTCCAGAATGGTATGGGTCTATGTTCTTAAGAATAAGGATCAGGTGTTTGGGAAGTTTAAGGAGTGGAAGGCCTTAGTGGAAAACCAAACAGGGAAGAAAGTGAAGAAGCTCAGAACTGACAATGGGCTTGAGTATTGCAACAAGATGTTTGATGATCTATGTGCAAGAGAAGGGATCGCAAGACACAAAACTGTAAGGCTGACACCTCAGCAAAATGGACTTGCTGAAAGGATGAACAGAACCTTGATGGATAAGGTCAGATGTATGATGATACAGTCCAAGCTGCCAAAAGGGCTGTGGGCAGAAACCTTGCTTACAGCTTGTTTACCAGTCAGCCTAAGTCCTTCAGCAGCCATTGAGTTTAAAACCCCTTATGAAAAATGGTCAGGTAAACCTGGAAACTACAGCAATTTAAAAGTGTTTGGGTGTACAGCCTATGCACATACAAGTCAAGGGAAGTTAGCACCTAGAGCCTTAAAGGGTCAGTTTATAGGTTATCCAGAGGGAGTTAAGGGGTATAAGCTATGGTGTTCAAATTTGAAACCACCCAGATGCATAATCAGCAGGGATGTGGTGTTCAATGAAGGAGAGGTGTCAAATGAAAGCCATCCTATTATAGCTGCAGAGCCTCAAGAAAGAGATACTGACAGTGTCCAATTTGAGGTGGAGCATCCAACACAGAAATCTCCAAATGAAGCTGCAGATTCAAGTAGAGACAATCCTGATTTAGATAATCACAGAGCAGAACATCATCAACATCAAAGCCAAACTGACCTTGAAGGGTATCATCTAGCTAAAGATAGAGAAAGAAGAACCATAAAACCTCCCAGAAGATATGGCTATGCAGATCTAATTGCTTATGCACTTGCCACCTCACATGATATTGAGGAAACAGAACCTAAGAGCTATAAAGAAGCAGTTGACAGTACAAACAAGTTTGAATGGCAGAAAGCTATGGATGAAGAAATAGCATCTCTCCACAAGAACAACACATGGGAGCTTGTAAGAAAACCTGGCAACAGGAGACTGGTGGGATGTAAATGGATATACAGAATCAAGGATGGGGTGACAGCTACTGAACCCAGGAGATTTAAAGCTAGGTTAGTAGCTAAGGGATACACTCAAAAGGAAGGCACTGACTTTAAAGAAGTCTTCTCACCTGTAGTTAGACATGCATCAATTAGAGTCTTATTGGCTTTAACAGCAGTTCATGACATGGAACTTGATCAACTCGATGTCAAAACAGCATTTCTGCATGGCAACCTACAAGAAGAGATCTTTATGACACAACCAGAAGGTTATATAGATTCAGTGAAACCAGACTATGTGTGTATGCTGAAGAAGTCACTTTATGGGTTAAAACAATCCCCCAGGCAGTGGTATCTCAGGTTTGATGAATTCATAACCTCACATGGATTCAGTAGATGCAGCTTTGATTGTTGTGTATATTACAAGCAAATCAAGACAGATCTTCACATATATCTGCTACTGTATGTGGATGATATGTTAGTAGCCTGTAATCAGAGAGATGAGATTGAAAACTTGAAGTTGCTGCTGAGCTCAGAATTTGAAATGAAAGACTTAGGACATGCCAAGAAGATCTTGGGCATGGAGATAAGGAGAAATAGAAGAGAAAGAAAGATGTTTCTCTCTCAGGAGAAGTATTTGACAAAGATACTTGATACCTTTGGGATGCAAGACTGTAAACCTGTCATGACACCACTAGCATCACATTTCAGGCTTTCAAAACTTCAGTGTCCGCAAACAGATGAAGAAAAGGCTGAAATGAAAACTATCCCATATGCAAATGCTGTAGGGTGTATGATGTATGCCATGGTCTTAACAAGACCTGATATATCACATGCCTTGAGCATTGTGAGCCGATATATATCAACACCTGGCAAAGAGCATTGGAAGGCAGTGAAGTGGATCATGAGGTACTTGAAGGGTACTTTGGCATTTGGACTGCAATATGGGAGAACAGATAACATAAATAGAGGCTTATGGGGATATGTGGACTCTGATTTTGCAGGAGACCATGACAGAAGAAGGTCCTTGACTGGATACATGTTCATGCTGGATGGATGTTTAATCAACTGGAAAGCAAGTCTTCAGCATACAGTTGCTCTATCAACTACAGAGGCTGAATATACTGCAGCTACAGATGCAGCTAAAGAAGCACTATGGTTGAAAGGCATGTTAGCTGAACTGGGAAAAATGCAGCAGTCTGTTGAAATTTATTGTGACAGCTCAAGTGCAATTTATCTGAGTAAGAATCCAGCACACCATGAAAGAACCAAGCATATTGATGTAAAGTTACACTTCATAAGACATGAAGTATCCAAAGGAATAATAAAGTTAGTCAAGATCCATACTGACAGCAACCCAGCTGACAAGCTTACAAAGGTAGTACCTACAGCCAAGTTCAGATTCTGCCTGGACTCGGTTGGTGTGTGCAGTTCCTGAAATTGCACATGAATAGGAGAAAGTTCATCGGGAATGATTTACTTCAAGGTGGAGTTTGTTGAGTAATCAGTGAAGCAAATCAAAGAGGCTAAACAAGCTTAAACTTGAGTTGGTGGCTTGGAATCAAACAAAACGACATGTGAAGCCGCGTTTTGTTGAGTGTTATATTCGCTTGTCAAAACGACAGATGACCTAACCGTTTTGGGTTTAATGAAGCACAAGCTACGCACGTGATCTTCAAGTCTGTTAAGAACCGTTACAGCACAAGCTTCTCACGTGCATCTCAGCTTCAGAACCTGGGTTTGCTATAAGACTGCATACGAAACAAAGTGCAGAGTGTGAGTCGAGGAGAGATCGAGAGTGTTCAATTGAGAAAGATAGCTTGTAGGGAAGAAGCTTTCTTGTTCATTGTAAGGTGCTCTGTAATCTCTGTAAAACTACCTTAAGAAATCAATGAAGAAGCTGATGAACTTGTTCCCGTGGATGTAAGTCAAGAAAGATTGACTGAACCACGTAAATCATCCTGTTATTGTTTCTGTATTCTTGTTTTCTGTTCTTTGATTGTTTCTGTATTGTTCATCATCTTGCACGATCTTTCACTCTTCGTTAACAACTCAGAAAATCTCTTAAAGCATCTTGATATCAGATTAATTGAATCTTGGGGATTGAAACAAGAGGATTTGGGTTTACAGCCTCTGTTTCTCTACAATGCAGTTGACTAAAAGGATGGCTTTAAAATGGAGTTACTTTCGATGAGCATAAACATATCTCGCTCTTAAAACCTTGATGCTTCATAAGTAAAAAAAAGTTTGAAAAAAATAAAAAATTTTTAAGGGTGAATCTGGGAATAATTGGGGTTAACTAAAAAGTGGGGATTGGGAAGATAAAATATGAGAGTTAAATATCACTACCCAATGTATCACTCAAGGCTTTTTTTTTTTTTTTAAGAGTTGGACTATTGGCACCCTCTTTATTAGTTTTATAAAATTCTTTTTCTATTATAATTACATTTAAAAACAGAATTAATCTCGCTTCCTTCTATTTTACTTGCACATTAATTTTTTATACGTTTTATTTCTCTTCTTATATTGATTATCGTTATCTTTGAAAAGAGATTGTGATTTAGATTTGCAAAGAGAAGGTTTAAAGAGAATGACAGAGATATCGAGAGTACCAAAAAAAAAAAATTTAGGCTGAGGAAATTTCTAAAAATTGAAAATTTACAAATAAAAATAATATTTATTTTTTAAAAAATAAAGCTTTATTATGATATCATCAAATGAAGTCACTGTTTGGAGACCGCTAACCTTGACTCAAGCTTCAAACTTGTATAGCCATCGGACTTTGCCTGAGTGGTTAGGGTTGTTGCCCTTAAATGAGAGGGCAGCAGTTCGAACCCCCACAAACGCACTGTAGGGGTAATTCATAGGGATGGCAATAGGGAGGGGACCGACATCCCCATACCCATCCCCGATATTCTGCATATGTTCCCGTTTCCCTTCTCCCCCGGTCCCGTTAAAATTGCTTGAGGGAATCCTCGTCCCCTCCCTGAATAATAACAGGGGATCCCCGAAGGGTCCCCGATCCCCAAATAATCAATATATATATATATATATATATATATATATATATATATATATATTTTGAACTTGATTTAATCATACTAAAATAAAAAACTTAAACAAAAGTAAGATTTGACAATATATCGTACATTAACATTAATCCGTTCAAAAAATCACACTTCAAAATACAAATTATTAGAATAATTATCTTCGTCAATATTCATAATCATATAATAAAAAGAAAAAAATTACTTTTATATCAATAATGAAATAAATGAAATGAATATAGATATTGAAATTAATATTTTTAATAATTTACTCTCGTACCTTCTGCTCCTTCTGTTTTTCAAATGTCGCAAATTGAGAGATAACATCAAGTTTCAAATACAAAACAATAAAAATAATATAAGCAATGTAATTCATAATGTAAAATAATTTTGGGCAAAGACTTTTGAAATAAGGTCTGCTCGAATAGTAATTCAAGATCACTACTAGTTAATGAGGCCTGAAAGTTTTATAGTATATTTGTATAAATATTTTGATATTTGTTATTTATACTACTATTTAATATTTTATAATTTAAATTCTGTTATTTATTTATTAATAATTCTAAAAAGAAAATTATAATTAAAAATAAAAATAAGGAAATGAGGAAATGGGGAGGGGATGGGGATTCTATCTCATCCTTGTCCCTTCCCCGAATAAGAAACTGGGTAAAAAATTGTCCACGTCCATTCCCCAAATAAGAAATTTGGTATAAAATCGTCCCTGTACTCCTCCCGAATGGGGAAAATCCCTAAGGGTCCCCTTATCCATGGGGATTTCTGCCATCCCTAGTAATTCATTCCTCAATTAATAATTGAATGAAGACAATTTTCTCCCTTACTCACTCATGTGTGAGTGAAATAAACATCTCTCGAATATTAGAGAGGGTTAAAAATCCGGACAGTACTTAATAATAATTTATGTCTAGTCCCAGTAATAGTCTGATTTGTAAATATCAATTATAGTCTCATATAATATGAGTTGTAGTTTGAGCAATAGTCTCATGTAATTAAAAAAAAATTCAAACTCATATTATTTTTGGTTGGTAGTCTAATATCAAAATGATTATTTTCATTTTTTTTTTTTCAAGAACTTCCGCTTGATTCACTTTCTTATATAGTCCAATTTTGAATCCCATATGCTCAAATGTTTTCTGTTTAAGTTCTTAAACTTTACGGTCCCAGCAAACTCAATTTATCAAACCCGTAGAAAAAAAATTAGAGATTACGAATACGAAAAGACAAAATAGTACATACATTGAAGTTTTGAAGCTAATCAACTATGGCCCTTTTTCCCCCCTTTTCCCAGTTATTAGTTGTCAAATAAGTGTTTATTTGGTTCGGGAGTTTGGGTGGCTAATATTTTAGTACCGTTTTGTATTAAAAAACCAAAGAGACATAATTAAAAAAATAAAAAAGACAATTATCCACCAACCACCTAATTTTTTAAGTTTTTTATAAAACATAAAAACACTTTTTTTCTTTATAGAATTCTACTTGAAATTAACAATAGTTTTCACTCGTTCACTTTAGTGTTAACACAGTTAAGAGAATTAATAGAATATTGATTAAATGACTTTTTTTCCTCTACACATAAAATGGCTAGTTTGCCCTAAATAAATGACAAAAAAATCTGATTGCATATTGTAGTTGATACTTGTTTTTCTCTAATTACATGTTTACAATTTAAGTTTTCTACCGAAAATTTTCATTTCATTTTCGTTTGTAGATCTAGATTCCCTTGGATCTATGTGGATATTTAGATATAATGTTGACATACTAATACGGTAGTGGGAGAACTCCAATATGAATGTGGAACATTATGTATTTAATCTCTACATTTATCCGTAAAATGGTTAGAATTTATATATCTAAACCCCCTTGAATCCATGTGGGTGTTAGACCTAATGTTGATACTCCAACACAGTAGTGGGAATACTACAATACGACTGTGCCACATTATGAACTTAATTCCTATATTTGTTTATAGGGTGGTTTTTCAAACTGGTAAAAAATGCAAAATATAAATATGAGAGAGCATTATAAATATGATTTGAATACCAAGAATAAATCCCACAACTTAGCATTTTTTTGTAAATTTAAACTACTCATTCTTAGCTTCTTTTTCTATAATTATTTTCAATTAATAATTAACTACCAAAATTTAATTCTTTGTGATTCGACCATACTCATCGGATTATATTATAATTAGATATTCTTATTAAACTTGGGAGTAATAAAACATTTTTGAGTTGTATCAAAGCTCTAACAAAGTTAAGATGGTAGTGGCAAAGTGAAAAATATGGCTGACTTTAGGTGAAATTTTGCAAAGGAAAAAATGTTTGTGTATTTCTAGAGATGGCCAACGAATTGTGCCAGCTGATGCAGGCTTGTCCTCATGCCGTACAGTGTCCATTATGTGTTTTGTGCCATGTCGCGCCTAATGTTTATTTTTTACTTAGGCCCGACCCAGCCCGCGGTGCCCACGCCGTGCCATGGGCCATCCCATGCCGTGCCTAAGAAAAAAGGCACGACGAGCTTTTTTTTTTTTTAATTTTTTTTTAAGAGGGCATGCCAAACTGTTGACATACCTTTTTCAAGTCTCATACTTTTTTTGGGTCCATGTGCGTTTGCTCAAATTTAATAAATCAAAAGTTCAAAACTCAAGTCCATATTCAATAATAATAAACTAATAAACGTAAGAGAATGCAATATTAACTAGCAAGGTAAACCATAAGGTATTAAAATTCTTTTTTAATACTTAACAATAACAACAATTATAATAACAAATTTTTCTTAAGGATTAACTTAATTATTATTTTGAACTTACATAGAGTTATAGATCATAGTTCATAACAACATCAATATATAAATTTTATAAAATCACGATATTTATAATTTTATTTATTAAAATCATGATATTATCTATTCATTTGATAAATTATAAACATAAAATAATTAGAGTGTGTTTTTAAACTAATAATTAAATGAATTTAAAAAACTTATTCTAATAAAATATATTAAAATATTCAATTTCAAGTAATTTGTAAAATCATAAATTTTAAGTTTATTTTCATTAAAAAGTGAAATATGCTTATTACGGGCCTTTTCACGTGCTGTGCTTTACTCTAATTATCTCGTGCTTTTAAGGTCTATGTATATAAAATTCTCAGCCTAGCCCAACCCTGTCCAGTTTATGTGCGGCGTTCCCTACCAAAACATATTTGTACTGTACTGTACCCATGTCGTGTCACTTGCTGTCTGGCTTGTTGGTCATCTTTATGTAATTTTAAAAAAGGCCGAAAGATCGGGTGTTCGGTGAATAATTTTCTTTTTTTTCCTATTTAAATCGTATTTTAATGACATCGTTTTTTACCGTTCGGGTAAAATAACAATTTTAGCCTTATGACGTTAGCAAAATTCTAATAGAGTTAAGATAGTAGTGAACGAGTAAAAAATATTGTTAATTTCAAATGGAATTTTATAAATTAAAAATGTATGTGTATTTTTTGAAAAGTTCAAAAGATTGAGTGGTCAGTAGATAATTATCAAAAAGTAAAAACAGTTGTGCTAGTTGGTTTTGCACGGCACCCATTAACTAATCGGATCATGCCGCGCCAAGCCTGAATTCCCCCACGCAAGGCCTAGCACGGTCCATGCATTCACATCACCGGGCCGCGCCTGGGCACAACCCATGGTCCAAAATCTTGACCCGGACTGACGCATTTGTGTCCCTGACGTGCTATTGTGCCTTTTCCTAATGGGTCGAACATGTGGACCTGGCGGATGGCATGGCCTGTTGGCCATTTCTCTCTGGTAATTGGTGTTTTTTTTTTGGTTATTTTCTAAAATCAATTACGACAAATCACGAATTTACTAAGGGCAAATAAAATTTTGGGTGAAAATTAAAATGATTTTTTTAAAAATTAAACTATGTAGGGGCAGCTGCCCGCAATGGATCCTATGTGCCTCGCATATTGTTCACTTGGTCATTTTTGAGAATCAAACGGTCAATGGTAAACCTCTAAGAGATATTTTCACCCTTGATAATTTTATAATGAAAATTTGAATTTGGAAATTGGAAAGGACACTTGAGCAACTTGAATAATCATTATAAAAAAAAGGTAATGAATTAGGGTAATTATGAAAATAAATAAAATTAATTGAGAAGTGGTGATGATAAGATAAATTAAGGGGTTCAAATGATTCATATAATCATTAAATAATAAGTAATTAAGATATGTTTGCACTTTCATTTGCTTTCCAAATAATCTAGTTTATGATAGATTTTTCAGAAATCAATTTTGTAAATAATTTGGGTGAATTTTTGGTAATTTTAGATTATAACACAATCACTTACTAAATATTTTAACATGTATATTTGGTAATTTAGTGATAAGAAGAACCATGTACGTTGAAATGACCAAAATGAACAGATTAATAAATGTTAAAATTACCATCTATACTTCTTCGTGTTTAAATGGTAGAAATAATTGAAATAGATATGTTAACTAATATTGTTTTGCATATTAATAAATAAAACATAAATTATTAAAATGAAAAAAATATTATTGACAATCACTAATTAAGCATTAATGACATCATTAGTCTCAGTAAAAATTTAGTTTTATTAAATTATTTCACCTACTAATTAATTGAAATCTGATATAAGTTCTGAAACTCTAAACAGTTAAATCTTTAATTTTTAAGATTTTAAAACTGTAAAACACACACACACACACACACATATATATATATATATATATATATATATATATATATATATTTATGATTTTTGACTTTAAGCCAGTGTGATATCGCTAAATTTTAAGACAAATTAAAAAAAATAAAATTCAAAGATTACAAAATTTTACCCAAAAAAAAAAGAAAAACAATTAGCCCTTTAATCTTAATAAATGGAGCCAAGCTGTACGCGCTCTTTTCCCTCTCGAAAATTTCACGCGGGGCTAAACCGCTAAAAACAGAGTTGTAATGTCGGCGTACTTCTCAGGTGTACGTTATCGTCAATCGATCTATCCTACGTGTCGCCAATAGAAAAACCAAAACGGCGGAGCCCGGTGGGTCCATCCATTTGAAAAAGATTTTATCATTGTGTGCGCTGGCTTCCTGCTTTCAAATATAAATAAATACAAAATCCCGAAACTACAGTAATTAAAACTTAAAAAGCATAACCGCTCAGCCTAATTTCTTTTTAGAAAACAAACAAATAAATAAATAAATAAATAAATAGCGGATAGTTATATGTACAGGTAAATCTCGATTCGAAGATATTATTTTTGATTTAATCTCAGATTTTGTTTCTTGTGCTATTGGAATTCCGTTACGTTACGTTTTTTTTTTTAAATTTTCGTATTGTTGCTGTTGTTTTGGCTTTAATCAGGATGGATTTAATTTTTAATTTTGATATTTTTTATTATACGCAATTGTTGTTTCGTCTTTAACCTGCATATATTTTGTTTGGCTAAACATATATGGCTATATATATTATATATATATCTGTGTGTGTGTGTGTGTGTGTGTTCTATTTATCAGCATCTCAGAAGCAGTGCAGTTTTGTTCAAAGCATTAGATTAATCTTTTTATAGTGGATGTGGATCTAGTTTAAGAACGGTTTCATTTGTGCAATTGCATGTCTGTGGATATGAACTGAACTTTATAGTGTTGCATGTTATAGAGAAAGTTTAAACAAGTTGTAATCAACTAGTATCAACTAGTACCACTTTTTAAAATTAGTTCAATATGTATTTTCTTATGTTAATGAACATGATAATATTTTTTTCAATTTATTACAAATATTAGGATCTGTTATGATGTGTGATTCAATTAATGCGAGATGCAATAATTATGGCCGTGCTACTTATTAAGCAAAGATCCTCTCATTATCTGAACTCTCTCTAGTTCTTAAAGATCTCGTGTTACGTTTCAATTAATGATGGTTTAAGTTTGGGAGATTTTTCTTAGCAAAAGCTTAGAGTTGGAGACAATCCTATTGCAACACGAAAGACCTATATATTTTTATATATATTGCCACAAAAAGGCCTAGATATTTATGATATTCATATATACCTAGATATTTATGATATTCGTATAAATGCAGCACAGAAAATGGTTTTTGGTGTGATGGTTTTGATTCGTGTAGGTTATGACTCTTATTTTTAAACTCTGTGTGGTGCAAATATTAGCTTAGGTTAAATGTTAATACAGTGTTCTGCTCCGACTTCTGTTGAGGCAGTATTATCGTAGTTCTTAATTTTTGTCACCCTTTGATATGTTGAAGGACCAATATATTTATTTTCATTTATTATCATTTATTATAGAATTAATTATAAAAACTTAATTTTGGATTTACAAATACTACAAGTATTTTTAAAGCGTGATTCAATAAATATAAGATGCAATGATTACAGCCGTGCCACAAATGGTCAAAGATTCCATTACTGGTGGTATATGGTTGAGAGAATTTGCAATCCTAGTGTGACATAGATCTTTTTGATATTCTTGTAGATGCAAGCATGGAAAACGAGTTATAGTGCAGTTATTATGTCTACTATTTTTACACTCACTGTGGTGCAAATATTAGTGTAGGTGAAATGTTGATACAGAGTTCAGCTCCGACTTCTGTTGAAGCTGCAATGACCTTTGCTTCCAGTCATGGGGAGCAAGACTTGTTATGCAAGTGGCTGCCAGCTAAAAGCTGGAAGGGTTATGGGGAATGTAGTGAACTCCCTAAGGAGGGATCGGAGCTATTGATTGCGAGCAATATACGTGAAAATTCTGGGCTAAATTTGGTCAAAAGAAGAAAGGTACAGAAAAATTCAGTTATAGTGTTCCCAGTGGAGGCAGAAATGGATGAAGTTAGAGTTGAGAAGGGTTCCTCAAAATCTCAACTTGAGTATGACAATGGTGTTGTTATAGCTCTTCCTGCGCTAGCCAGCGTAAGAGACTTTTGGTTTTTCTTATCTTTTTGTTCATTCACGTAGGCTTTATTGTTACCCTTATTTAGCAGTTACATGCTTTAATATTGATTCTAAATCTCAGATTGTAGGGTCTAATAAAGAGCTTAGATTCAAAAACATTCATTCATCGAAGCCAAAGACGGGAGTTGGCTGTTGTAAAAGAAATACTGAAGGCAATGACATTTCCAATTCTGATACTTCAAGGTTGGAGGAGTTAGATGAAGATCCTTCAGTAAGGGAGTTCTGTGTTTCTGTACTTAGAAGTAATGGTTTACTTGGAGCTGTAGGAGAATGTTCTGTGAGAAGTATTGCTTCAGGAGAAGTTTCAGGAACTGGACATGAAATTAGTGTTATCCAGTCCTGCAAGCTGTGTGGCAGGGCAGATAATACATTAACTATGCTACTTTGTGATTATTGTGATGAGGCGTTTCATCCATCTTGCTGCAATCCCAGGATGAAATTACCACCAACTGACAATTGGTTTTGCCAATGCTGTTCAAATTTAAATTCTAATGTTTCACAGGAGAATTCTTTTCTAAAGTCACCAAACAATAGTTGGATCTATGGAAAACCTAGATTTGAAATGGGTCGAATAGCATTAATGTTGAAATATCCTGAGCCATACACTTCTCGTGTTAGAATTGGTGAATCTTATCAAGCAGAAGTTCCTGAATGGTCTGATCAAATTTCCAGGTATGTCTTTTACTTTTAATGTTTAATACAGTATAACAGCTTTCGACATGAGTTTGGTGCATTTCTTTTGAATTCTTCAATGTTGGGTATGCATGTAATTGTGTTTAGAATGGATATCTTGGATCTGAGGCACGTTTGCGGAGAGGTTTGGCTGTGTCAATGACAAGTTTGTAATATTCACATTTAATGTTTGTTAAGAGTCCATTTTGACTTAAGCTGGCATTGTGCTACGTGACACAGGAATGGAAAAATTGTGTGTCACTAGCCACAAATGGTGAAATGATTACTTAACTTGGAATGTTTGTTGGATGGGACATGGTCGCTTAAGTTTAAATTTCCTTAAGTGTAACCACATGTCACCCTAAAGTTTCGTAACTCTTAGAATAATAATGTATTATATTGCTTTTTAAGAGCGGCATTCTATGTAAATTCGTAACTCTTAGAATAATAATGTATTATATTGCTTTTTAAGAGCGGGATTCTATGTAAAGAGATCATAAGTGGTAATGAGTTGTCGTAACTTTAGCTTTTAATGACCTGTAAAATTTACTCACTACCCAAACCTCCCATGTCGTGGCGTCCGTGCCGAGATTTATTCTCTAATAATGGTAACTCTGATGAAATCTAACATTGAGGGACTCTTTTTAACCTTCAGAAATTAATTAAGCTCTTATCTTTTGGTGACTTTATGATTGGTTTGAAAGGTTAAGAGCCATATTTTTTAACTCAAATATCAGTGGCTTAGAAATATTTGCGTTAAATGGGGTTGCTTTTGATAGATCAATTTTTGAACCTATGAGATCTCTCTATAGAATGTGTATTTCTGTTTTTACCTTCTGTTTCATGTTTTCTACTCACATCACATGATGGTCGGGTCTTTCAATAACTTAGTTTTCTTCATTGTTGCAGTAATCTTGATTCCTTTGGTGAGCCATTGGAAATGGATCCAGCCGAGACTGTTGGTTTAAATGTGAGGAATCTCTTTAATAACAGCATAGCAAAAACGAAGTTGAGAACTTAAAGCTTGAAATAAAAATAATCTTTGTCAGAAAATAGGACCTATAGTCCATTGCTTTCAGTTCTTTTGTTTATTCTGAGGGAAACCTGAAAATGTCATGGATGGAGTCTTTTGATCTTTCTGGAAAATAAGTGGCATTATAAAAGTTACTGAGAAATACTTCTTACTGATACTCTTTCCATCGTGCATCTTGAGATTGTTTCTAATGCATTTCACAGTAAAAAAATATGCAGCACGGCCAAAATTTTTTTTTGGAGTTGTTTATTTACAGTAGATGTAAATAAATGTTCACTCTGTGTTTTCAGGTTCAGTTTTCAAACCAGTTTTCCAAGCCTGATTCCATAAGTAATTGGCTCCAATGTCAAGAAGTATTGAATAATAATGATACAAATGTATGTGTTGAAGGAACCAAATGTGGAAAGTGGCGCAGGTAAAAGACTTTATGAGTATGCTTGTGTCTGATTCTACTCTCTTTTTAGGTTCATATAGGTTCATGATTATGATTTTGAAGCTATTGGTTACAGGAAAATGGTTTGTGCATATTACTTTAGGATAGAATTTAAGCTTTAGATACATTGTTCTAGCCATTCAGATAGTTATACTTGGTTATTGAATGGAAGATCATCGCGGTCATCACAAAATTCTGCATTCAATATATAACAGACTATTGCATACTTGTCTTATTTTGTTAATGTCTACATCCTTTCTTAGTAGCGGCCGTTGTTATTACTTGTAATTACTCAATAATTTTAATCACTTTTCATCCTCCCTTTATAATTTGATTCGGTTGAGTAATTCTGAACACATCATGTTTAGTTTACTTTCTAATGGGGAATATTAAAGTAATTTCATTGATGTTACAGAGCACCATTTTCTGAAGTTCAAACTGATAGCTGGGATTGTTCTTGTGCTATTCTTTGGGATCCATTGCATTCTGACTGTGCTGTCCCTCAGGTCCATAGTCTCTTTTCTCTAATGCTTTTTATTGTATTATTATAGAGAAATGTTTGCCAAGTGATTCTACTGTCAGTGTTCCCACAGGAAATGGCTTATGAATCAAATGGAACTTATATAAAACACCACTTCTTTTCCTTTTTTTTTTAATAATTAAAGTAATACTAGGCTTATAAAGTGTGATACAAAATTTATATTCCAATTGATGTGGTAGATGATTGTACATTATCTCAAAGGATTGTGTGATAATTAGCTATTGAGTCTTATAATTTCTCATCCAAGTGGTGAATCTATGTTGGTGCCACATCAATTAGGATGTAAACTTTGCATCTCATTTTTGTAAGTCCATCAATACTCTTTTTCTAAAGCATTAACATCCAAATTTTGGTTGGTGTTAGGCATTTGAGTTGTAATTATTAATCAACATTTTTTTGTACTAGGGTGGAAGTGGCATGCTGCTCTATTGAGCAGCATCCAGTTGGTTATCTTTCATTTAGATATTTGTTCTACTGTCACTTTTTCAGTTTGATGAATACGCTAACTGCTAAATCATAATAATGATTTGGTTTATTTTCTTATTTCTTTCAGGAGTTGGAAACGGATCAAGTTTTAAGACAATTAAAGTATATAGAGGAGGTATGTTCTCATCAGATGGCTCAGATTATGTTATAAAGAAAGAATTTCATGTAATTTAATCATGAATATAATTTATAACCGACATTGTTTTTAGCACATAGCTTATCTTCTATATTCAAAATTATAGACATGAATATGATTTATTACCTACTTTGCCATCCTATATAAGTGAATTAATAAATATATTAAAGGAAAAGGTTATGGGGAAGAATTGCCCATCTAGCACAGCTTCTCTATTGGCCAAAAGAACCTTTTTAATGCCAAAAAAGCTCTGGTGTTTCTTTTAATTAGAAGCTCAAAGTTTGGCATTTTGGCAGTAGGGGTTGTTGAGCATGTTTTAAATGGTTAAGTATCTTGAAATGCTTTTCTATTATGATAATTTTATAGTTTCTGTTAAAAGCTGTAACTGACAAGCACATAAACAATTTTTTCTTTTAAATTTATTTTTAAATGGTTAAAACCTCCATGCATAAAACCTCTACTAATAGCAAATCTATTTGGAAAAGCTTTAAGCTTTACTTGCAAAGTCATACCAAGTAGTCTAAAATTAGAAGATGTTGTGGTGTTTACTGATTTTACTTTAGTCCAATGTAAACACAAATTCCCGCTTCATGGTTTTTTGAGTTGTAATAGAGTCTTCTATTTCGACTTTTTGTAGCTTAAATCTTGCCTCGGGGTGAAGAAAACTTGATTTTCAGACCGACAAAATGCTGATCTCTGGAATTCATGTAAGTGTTCGCAAATGGTAATGTCATTATGACAACTTAATAATAGAATGTAGAAATTTCCTATTTCGAATGAATAGTTTTTATTTGCGGCACACATCTGTATACATGAGCAATTGGGGGTTCTTGTAGGAATCTTCTCATCATATTTTAATAAGGCACGATCGTACCCTCCCTCTGCTGGCAGGGGTTGGACTTGAAAGGAGTTTCGCCTTATGTTGTATTTTTTTATTCTTGAGTTTGTGCTGGCTGTTTCATTTCCGTTGTAATTTATTGTACCTCAGATCTGTTATTGCCCATGTTGTAATTCTTGGAGACAATGATTTCATTTACAAATTGAATCAATTTAAAATAGTGAAAAAAAAAAAACCAAAAAGGTGAAACACTCGGTTTGCTTGAAAGCTGGTGGGCAAGTCTATTAAAAGGTTTAGCGTATTTGTCAAGTGGTTTTTAAGTACATGATATGAATGCATTTTATCTGTTAACTTGAGCATGTTTCCCTCTGAAATTGTTTCGTCTCTGAGTCCTGGTGAAGCCATCATTCTGATTTCTGTTCTGACTAATGTTGCCGTGTTTGAGAGGTGCAATTTGCTCAATGTACGATCTTCCGGGAAAGTGTCTCCTCTCTTTTGGAAGTGCTTTTAGTTGTGGTAACCAATATGCAACATACTCTCCTTCTGGGTCATAATTTTGTGCCTGAAAGTTTATTGGAAGATTCTGTTTAGAATTCTAATCAAACTTTTAGTTGGTTACATGTTTTTGTTACTTTACAAATGCACGTGACTAGATATGTGATGCAGTCTTTCAAATAAATAAATATGTGATGCAAAATTTAAAAACTGTAAAGAAAAACTTGTGACCTTAAGTGCACTTACTTGCTTGGGGATGCTAAAATAACGATCTAATCTAGGATCATTGCCAACTCCTTCAAAAGAAAAGAGAATTAAAAGTTAAGTCCCGCATTTAGATTTGATTGAGTCCAAGTGATTGAGTTACGAAGAAGTAAAATTTCTGAAAATTAAAATCGGTTTCTTGCTACAAGGGTTTGGAAGGGAAAATTTTGAAAATTCAGTCACCTGCCCCGTAGGTCCAATTTCCATAATTGGAACAAGCATCATAATCCAAAAGACAAGTCTCGAACCATTCAGCTCCCATACGCCAGTCAATGCCCATATCTCGTACAAGAAAGGAACATACAATCTGCAGAAACATACAGGTAAAAATGCAATAACTAGATCAGGATTTGCACAGGAGATGTCTTAACAATGCAATTGAGCTTTTACATTTTAGCACGATGTTCTCTTAAAAGTAAAACAGAATTAGTGTCAAAATATGACCGAAAAAAGATTTTACCTGCCGTCCTCTATTTGACATGAACCCAGTCGTCGACAGTTCCTTCATATTGGCATCTATTAAAGGATAACTACAAATTTACCAAAAGCTTATGTGAGAGGTGAGAATCAAAGCGAATAAGCATTGCTTTGATTTTAGAAAGGAAGAGACTTTAATTCATCGAATTGCTAGATACCGTTTTAAGAAAGATACCGGATCATAAAATATAAGTGAAGGTACCAGAATATGGCATTGTCCACAATAAACAACATACCCTGTGCAGCCATCTCTCCAGGATTCAAATAATTTCTGGTCTTGACTCCATTTCCACTCCAATTTTCTGGGGCCACCTAGAATAGAAATTGTGGGACCAAAACTATGTACATTGAATACAAGTTAATAATATACTGTAATATATAATGACACGCTAACCGGTTCACTTGCATTTCTTGAATCAGACAATAAAGATGCTCAACAGAAGTTTATCCACTAAATCTAGAAAGGCAGAAACTAGTTTTAATTTTACCTAAATGAAAAAGGGAATTTCCATATTTGAGTGAGATGAATCTGAAGTAATCCCTCCAAATCAATTCAAACAAAACCCTGAAAAGAGAAAAATGAATAACATTCAGTCGAGGAAATTAGTAATTAATGGAAGTCCAAACCACCGCGAGGCCGAAACTGTACAGTAAGTTTGACAAAGCAAGATTTCCTTCCAATGATTTAATAACTAAATCTAAATCAAATCAAATAATTTCAACTTCACTTATTCAAAATCTTGCTTTGTCAAGAATTATTTAATGTCTAAAGAAAGATACAAGAAGATACCAGTATGTGGAATCATTGGCCACTCTTTTCCTTTCAAAACTCTTTACCTAAAGAAAATTCAAGAATTCCTATTCAAAATCAGTCTCTATGTAACATATAAGTGCACGCAAACATGATAGAATACAATGAGCACATTCTTCCACCTCTTCATATATGTAACGGGGAGAAACGCTCCCTGAAGCAAGCCATGGAGAGAATTTTGTTGAGTAATCAGGTCCTAACATCTCATTCCTTGTCTCTTTATATACCTTTAGAAGGTCCTGCAAATTTATGTGGATATTGATGGTACACATGTATCAATATTTGCTCAATATCATATATTCTCTCTGTTTTAACATTTCGAACACAACTTCACAAAAGACAGATAGCAACTGAATTTTAAATTTTTGTTTGCAAAAGATTAGCTAGCTGTCATTTTGTTGAAATTTTAAAGATGCAAAAACAGAGTGACTATCTCTTGCCTTCTTCCAGAAATACTCATTTACTCTTCCCAGTGCCGCACTTTCACCCCCCACAAACTGCATTCCTTTACTAACCTGTATCGACAGCAAAGCAAGTGTCGACTAAAACATTCTTGATTCTTCCAAAAGCATCATAAATTAGAATTTGGGTTCCATGTAAACTTGCCTTTGCTGAGTGAAGTCCAAGCTGATCAATCAAAGGAACAGAACCCCAATCGCCAACGCTTGGTGGAGGTCCAAAAGATGATGGAATTCTAATGCAGCTCCGGACAGTGCACTTAGCTTCAACAGACTGCAAATTAGGGTTTCATCAACAGAAAACGCATTTTCATATTTGTCCATGCACATGATATCAGTAACCACAAAACTTGCCTTGCGAAACTGAGTGTAGACATCAGGAAGACTACTGTGATCGAATGGGATGTCATCTAAATGATACATTGTAGTACCCCAAATCAATTGTAACTGAGGGTGGTTTGTGGATTTGTCATTAGATTGAGATGATAACACAACTTGCTGCAGATTTTTTCTGACCAATCTTTCCACATTCAGCTCCTCACTGCAAGTCTCCTTTTGAGCATATACCTAAATTGAGTCAATGGTTCAATCAATAACTAGCTTAAAAGATCATAATAGTTAAACCTTCAATTGATAAGGCACATTGTAATAGAAATTACTCAACTGCATGAGCTCCAAAAGATTTTGCAAGGGAAGGAATAATTTCCTCAGGCTTCCCATGTCGAATGAGCAGGTTTAGACCTCCATTCATCAAATTCTTTCTCAGGTCAGCCAAACACTCTATGAGAAATTTTGCCCTGAGTGCTGTAAAAATTGAAGGTATTACATTATTACAGAAGAAACAGAGCAATCAATTGAATTAGGACATCTTAAGCTCTCTTTAGTGCAGCAGTGATGTGGCTTTTAAAGCAACTAATTTGGAATGAAAGCTCTAGTTGTAAAAAGCAAGCTAATGGGTGTTTGCAGAGCAGCGCTAACTGTCAGATTTGTTACCGTTTTTTGGAGGCTATTTTTTCGCTGACTGTCAGATTTGTTACCGTTTTTTGGAGGCTATTTTTTCGTCAACTACGGTAGAAACTAATCAGCAGTTGCCAAAGTACGGTTTTTTAGCAGCTGTGAATTACAACTGCTAACTATTTGGTAACACTTGCAGGTGTAGATTAGAAATTAAGGTGATTTTATTCCCACAACTATATGATAAACATAATAACATTTACTAATTACATCAAAATTACTATTTTAAATTTATTCACCAAATATTATCAACTATTATTTCACAACAAAACGATTTTGGGTTTTAAGTTACAACATCACAATACAAATACTAAATAGAGCCTTAATATCATCTCAAATAAGCTATCAAATCAAACAACGTAAATTCTCAGGTGCCATTATCTGCATTCTAACAAAATTTTGATCAACAACTGATGCAGTGCAGAAGTGATATTAGATATCGTTCTAGCACGTCTCGAGTACAGGAGAAAAGATAGAACGATATTTAGTATCACTTCCGCACTGCGTCAAGTAATATCAGAGCTTTTTCCTGTGCCAGACAAAACTTTCCTAATCGCCAACCACTCTCCCTATATACAAAAATTTCCTCCATCATCCATTAGCTCCATCGTTTCCATTTAGTAAAAGAGAAAAAAAATTCCAAACCCAAACGAATAGAAGAACATTGATTTCATAATAAATTCTCGGTGAAATATCGATTTTCAATTCCTTGATTAGATGATATGCTAGATAGATTGAGATAATCAAAGCTATTCTCGAAGATAGATTTGAAAAGTGGGTATCAAAACGGAAGACAAATTCTAAGACTTACAAAGGTTTATATGAGTGGTTAGTCATGCCTTTTGGACTGCCCAGTGCACCAAGTACCTTCATAAGGTTGATGATGAAAGGTAAATTAGTCATGCATTTTAAGACTCATGAAGGTTTACTTTAATGATATTTTGATTTATAGCTGCAACAAAGAAAAACATTCACAATTTATGCGAGAAGTCTTCACAGTATTGCAGGAGAATAACCTGTATGTCAACTTCTGAAGCTTTTTGACTGATATTATGATATTCTTAGCCTATGTTGTGAGTGCTGAAGGGATCAAAGTAGATGAAGAGAAGGTGAAGCCCATACAAGAGTGGCCAGCACTTACAAGTATCGGAGAAGTACAAGGTTTTGATGGGCTTGCTACATTTTATAGGCACTTTTTCAAGATTTTCAGTACCATTGCTGCTCCTCTCATTGATTTTCTAAAGCAAAGGTAGTTGGTTTGGACAAATAAGATAGAACAGAGCTTTGTAACGTTGAAAGAAAGGTTAAGTAGTACACCAATCCTTGCACTCCCAGATTTTAATAAGTTACTTGAAGTTGACCGTGATGCTTCTTAGATTGGAATTGGAGCTGTCCTATCTCAAGAAGGACAACCTTTGACATTTTTTAGCGATAAGCTTAGTGAAGCTAGACAGAAGTTGTTTACTTATGAGCAAAAGTTATATGTTGTTATTTGTCCTTTACACCGACGGGAGCCCTATTTAATTTACAAGGAATTCGTTTTGAACAGCATCATGAAGCCCTTAAATTCTTCAATAATTCTTCAAAATTAAATTGAATGCATGCTAAATGGCTTGCTTACATTCAACGGGTTTTGGTCCCGGTATTCAAAGGTTCGAATCCTTCTGTCCTAAACCGGGCAGAATAAAAATTTTCAATTCCTTTTTTAGCAACCCTCTTAAGTAGGTTTACCTTTTCTCTCAAATATTAAGTCACTACAATTGAACAAAGTAACTACTGCTTTGTGTCACCAAACAGTTTTTTTTTTACCTTGATGAGGAGTAAAGTTATTGGCTTTGAATACCTAAAAGATCTCTATGTGAACAATGAAGATTTCAAAGAGGAATGGAAGAACTGCATTTTAAGACCTTCAAGCAAATATCAGATATACGATGGATTTCTATTCCTTCAAGATCATTTATGCATTCACCAAAAGTCTTCAAGGGAGCATATAATTCATGAACTAAGTAGTGCAGGATTAGCAGGATGTATGGGCCAATATAAAAACATTGCATTAGTAAAGGCATGATATTATTGGCCACACCTTAAAAGAGATGTTGAGAAGTTCATCAAACATTATTACATGTGCCAGACGGCTAAGGTCATGCGCAAAATATGGGTTTGTACGCCCCTCTCCCCATTCCTGAAGTTTCTTGGGAAGATTTGTCTATGGATTTCATATTAGGACTTCTCCAAGCTCAATGATGAATGGATTCTATCTTAGTGGTTGTTGATCGATTTTCTAAAATTGCACATTTTATTTCATGCAAGAAGACTTCTAATGCAAGAAACATTGCCCAACTATTCTTTTAAGACATTGTTTGTTGGTATGGATTATCTAAGATTATTGTCTTTAATCGAGATAGTAAGTTTTTGAACTACTTTTAAAAAGCCTTAGAGAGGAGACTAGATACATACTTACAGTATAATAGTACTTGTCATCTGCAGACAAATGGGCAAATTGAAGTTGCAAGTCACACCTTAGGCAATATTATGTGAAGCTTGATTCACGAAAATCTCCACCAATGGGACTATTTTTTACCTCAAGCAGAGTTTGCTTATAATAATACTAGGCTCAATCGATCGAGTGGGAAGTTTCCTTTTGAGATCATCTGACCGCCTTTACCTATATTAGATTAATTTCCTTTGCCTAAACTACCTAGAATGAGTGTCATTACTAATCATATAGTAGAAAAGGTAATCATTTTTCATGAAAAAGTCAAGAAGTTAGAAGAATTTGCTGCTAAATACAAGATAGACACAGACAAGCATAGGCGCTTTAAGTCCTTTACTAGAGGAGATCAAGTGATGGTTCATTAACTGAAGGAGAAATTTTCTATTGGAGAATGCTCAAGCAAAAGAACATTGGACCATTTTGCAGCCTGCAAAAAATTAATGATAATGCCTAGGTTGCGGACATACAAGACAACTACAATATTTCCAAGACTTTCAATGTCCAAGACCTGTTCAAGTATCATGGATCTGCATTATTGCCATGTATTTGATTCAACTGGAAGACAAGCTCTTCTAAGGGAATGAGACTGATGTAGGACAAGCAGAGTCCTATAAGAGTATAAATTTAATTGTTTTTTCTAGTTGAGCAAGGATTTGCTTCATAAGTCATATCACTTTTCTTATAAATCATAGATTTATTAAGATTTGAATTAATTATAATTAGTATAAATATGTTTGTTATGCTTATTTTTTATTAACAATTTTATCAATAATATTTAACTTATTCTTTCAATTGAGATCTTTTTTTCTTTTGTGATAGTCTTTTTTCTTGAATTTCAAGAATGTATGCTAGAACGATATCTAATAACGCTTCCATACTAAATCAACAACTCATATTCTCAAACACGTAAGTGCGCATGGCCTTATAACGCTTTATATCGCTTCTAAGCGGATCTCTTAGCAATTGTAATCATAACAAAATGGATTTTAATGAAAACCAGGACAAATGCATAATGATTAATGAAATCTATATACAGCTCAATAATATCAAAGCATATAATTAATAATGTGATACCTCCAGTTTTTGGGAAGCCAAAATGGTAAGTTGTCTGAAAATGGCGAGGATCAACACAGTAAACAGGCAAGACCATTTCAGAAGAATCCCAAGCCTTGAGCAAAGCTTCGTTATCCAAAACTCTCAAATCATTTCTGAACCACACAATGGCAACTCCTTTACCGTTCCTCTTCAATGCCTTGGATGTGTATCTTCCAAATATTTCTTCTACAATGTGGTTTATTTCACTAGAGACTGCTCCAGGAATAACCTGACAGTGAGGGATTACTTTCTGTTGAATGTTTTGATTTGGGTTCCTATTCTTTGAAGGAATAATGTTCATGGTTTTGAACCGAAAACGGGGCTTGATTTGCACTGACATTGAAGCGAGCGAGATACGTAGGATGGCCATGGGCATCGTAGGCCTTGGATTTTGTCCAAGGCAATTTTTTGAGCAGTTGGGAAGTTGACACGTGGATTTGACAGTTTGTTTATTACGTGGTGGTTTCCTAGCCTATAAGCTGGTTCAACGGGAATCTGTTCTAATTTAGACCACATACATACATCATAAGGCTCAACAGCTGTATTGAAATATACAAACACACACACACGCATATGTATGTATATGTATATGTATATGTGTGTGTATATATATATATATATATATATATATATATATATATATATATCACTATAAATTTAAAGTATTGTGCTTTGTATTGAAATATACAAACACACACATATATATGTATGTATGTGTATATGTGTGTGTGTATATATAAGTATTGTGCTTTAACAATCAACCAACTTAAACGGTGAATAATAGTTTGTCCTTTCGCTTCAGTAAAACAAATTTGTCATAATTTTATCTATTAATGTCAAAAATATAATCACTACATACTGTGGGAGTTTTTGTTTGTCTTGTCGATACTCGATGGTAAACATAAACGGAAACCAAATTATTGGGTTTCTTGGCACGCGTGATTTCTCCTCATCATGGCTTTCTTGTGACCTGATAATTTCAAATTTTCAACTCTAATGTCATCATAAACGAGTCACTCAGAGACGTACATATGAAACAAACTATTCAAATTTCGTTCAAAATGGTCTCTGACTCTCAGTACATTGTATCAAGAATTATATGGTACACTAAAGCAGTAATGCAACAAGAAATAATTTCTGGATGCTGGACATATCCTACCATTTCAATCTCTCCCTTGAAACAAATTGAGTCTGTTGACAAATGCTTGTTTGGGAGCAAGTCCATTTGGTAGTTTACTTCATCAAATTAAAATTCAGAGTGCTTCTTCAACTAACCATCATGAACAAGAAACGCTCTTCCATTCGACTATTCAAGCAGACAGTCAAATTGGCATCCTGAAAAGATCTTGTTAGCTACAAGAAAGCTGATGCCATACCCCAAAAGAATAAATTAAGTAGCCATGGATTGCCGGGAAAGTCAGAGGAAAAAATGTAAGAACTCATGTTGTGAGGATACCTAATGATGGTAATTTTGACCCTTCAGAATTGTCCACGACCTGAAATTTAAGCAGCAGAGTATCCATTATAATTTGTTCCAACAGAATATAAGCATTGTAGTGTAGTCAAATACCACAACCCCAAAGAAGAAGCTTCTGTGGGGTGTTCTAACACACAGAGCAGCAAATACTTAACAGAATCACCATACCAGCTGAATTGAGCAGAGGCACTAACTCATTGATCCTCAAGATTCTACTCACTCCAACCTAACCAAGTTTCACTAAGGAGCAGATATAGAATTGCCTCTGAAACTTTTGCAAGTACCAGTACTAATTCGCACTCTCAAGCTACAATATTGTGCCTACATACTTGACAATCCTAAGGCTTTTACTGTTGCAATAGAGAATAAGAGACTGGAATTCAGAATTCAAAACATATTGAATCCAGTATGGTGATTGCAGATTACATTCTCTCACCTATAAAGTTGTTCCACAAGTACAAGTAATGCAATTTGATGATTTAAGACCATTGAAGACAGCTTGATTGATATGTTAGCGCGTTCTCTCATTTTTGGTCCATGGCCATAAGGTCCACCGATGCAAAATGATATCCTTGAAGCTCCCTTGACAAAGAAGAACGGCTATTACCCAATTTACCTCATGTTCAAATAACAAAGTAAGCCAACAAGTTGGAGAGCAAAAATTTTCTGTACATGCATCTGGTTCAACATATCACTCCTAATTCAGATCAGTAGCTCAAGCATAAAGAAGATAAAAGAAAACAATTGCATTCCCATTCTAAAACCTGGTGAGTGTTGTCAACTATGGCTCTGGGGAATTAACTAAACAATCATCATATCCCACAAAGATGCACCTCATAGGAATAATCTAGCTGGCTACTAGCTGCCCCACATCATATTGAGCATTTACGGCATCTTGTCAACAAGCAAGCTTCACTCACATTTGAGATAAAAAAGAAATCAATTCATACAAGCGCACATATATATATATATATATATATATATATTAATGTTAAAGAATGAAGAGCATGTTATCGGGAAGCAATTCTCACTGTACTCCCCGCATCCCCCATCAACTCAGCCATCTTCTCAGACCCAATGTCCAATCCATTCTCATCCAACATGACAACCTAAAATTACATTTGTTAACCAACATAAATAAAATCGACTCCCATAAAGCTAATTGACATTGTCTTGTAGCAGTGAGAAAGGAGTTTGAGGCTATACCCATACCCAATCATCAGAGCTAATAATGTTCATCACCGCCATGTCTTCATCCTTAATCTGGGCCTTCACATCACTACAACGGATTGAACAAAAACACGTAATAAACTCACGATATATGTAAGAAAAAGAAAAATTCCAATGCAGAAAATAGTAGAGAAAGGAACAGAAATTAACACCCAGCATTTTTGGGATTGGATCGGAGTTTAACATCCTCAACTTTGCAGTAATATTTAAGCTTTCCAATGTACTCATCTACAACTAATTGTACACCCAGAGACCTCTTTTTGCCAACTGTTATAACACGAATGGGCAATGCTCTCTGCTCAAGTTTCAAAATCAAAACAACATTCAATTTAAATTTAGTGGGACTTAGTGTGAGTCTGAGAGAATGAAATGAATAAACAAGACAAGATCTGTTGGTTTACCACCGATTGGCCCGCGTATTTAAAACGTTTGCCTGAAAAATATCTACAACTTTTTACATTTCAAAATGAAGAGAAGAAGAGAAGATTATGAGTTGAGTGAAATATGACTTATGAATATGATTATTAAATATTATTACTTTGTAATTGTAAGAGATGAAAGAACCTGCTCCTGGAGATGGGATTGAATTCTTCGCATAAGCACCAGCACTTGCATGGAGATAGAGTGATATCGTCATGATCTTTTAGTAGTTAATGGAGTGGGGTGGAAATAGATTGGCTTCAAGTTCAACGGCAACACAGGCGGATGATTATTTGACGCCAGGTGAGAGACGGTATCTGGATTCTGGAGCGTTGGGAGCAAATTGAACGCCAAAGACTTGGTAAAAGGGCTTCCAAATCATCACACCGTGATCCGATTCACGAGTTTAGTCACTGTATTACTAATTTGAGCGACCATTACGACCTTCCTAAAGTTGGCCCAGAGCTAAGTCTTGCTTCCCTTCTCTGGACATGTTTTCTTCTTTTAATCAATCACTGGTACTTTTATGTTCCATTTCTGTCTGTACTCTAATTGTCAAGCCTTTCAATACTCTCGTAATTTTGTGTGCTTAAACTTCTCGTTTCAATTGTGTTTTCAAGTAAAATTCCTACATCTACTTCCGTGATTTGTTTGAGAATGAGCTACTGTGGAATGAAATTACTAACCGTCGAAGTTAATGTGTAAGCAGAAGCACAACAGCACTTGATTAATGGCTTTTCTGCTGCAATAAGCATTAATACAGGATTGCATGTTTCTATCATACAACAGCTGAGTTGTGATTACAGTGTATGATAGATACAGCTTGGCGCAGAGGCATCAGTTTCTGCCTAAATTTGCTATTCACAGGCATAGCCTGGCATTACAAAGAAGCATTTAGGATTTACAGAACACAAGTACAAACTTTTAACTCTGTCTGGCTATGCTGTTTGTGTGCGTCTCTGGAAAACAAATAGTGAACCTCTAGATCCTAACCCCAGCCTGATCTTTTCATCTATGTATGTAATCTGCAACTTAACCTCACTCTGACCGCCATATCGGAACTCTAATCCTCCAACTTTCAGTTGAGGTGGTTCAAATACAACTTGAATCCATTTCTCATCCAGAGCGTTAAGCTTTCCTGCACATGTACGTACACACAATGACAAATTCGTTTTATAATTCACTAGACCTGCTTCTCTCTCTACAATAAGGAAGTAAAAGAAAATGGAAAGAAACCTACCTTTCAAAGAGACCTCTCCGTCAAGTAAACCCAGAGCGGTGAAGGCAACCTTGTTTCTAACAGTGTCAGGAGCTTCAACAGCCTGAATCATCTCCTTTGTTCTGAAGAAAAGACGGCCAAATGCACTTCTGTAGCCACCCCCAGGTGAAGTTGGCACCGAACAGTACACGACATCCCACTCTGAAATACATTAAGAGTTTGTTAACCAAAAATACTTTCAATCCTAGCAAGACCAGAGATGCATTTCGACACTTATACTAGAATAAGAATAGAGGATGCCGTGATTATATACGTGATTGCGCCCTTTCCACCATAAACAATTGCAATTTACTGATGGCAATTAAGAAGGGAACAAAGGCCTCCCGTGCTGCCAAATAAGGTTTCCTCATCCCATGAAGCAAGGTCATCAGGAACGAAATCTAGGAAACGAAGATTGTATTCTCATCCCATATTGTGGCACAAAATTTCAGAAGATGGCTTCTAGTTTAACGTCTCTCACAGTGGAAAGCATATGTCAACTCTGAATTTCACATTGATTCTATAAAGCTCAAATGAATAATACCCATTTCTATGGTTCAGATAAAGAAAGTTGGAGATCAAGTAATCTAATTTACCTTGCATTGAGCTCTAAAATTGAGTAAAATATTACAGAACTTAAAATCTTTTGAAATATTCTAATACAAATACAAATACTAAGATGAGCAATCCAAAACAACCCACATTACGAGTTGTAATCCACATACAGGTTTACACATATTCTAGCTTCCTTATAGATATCATAAAATCAATACTACTTCTCTAGTAATGTGATGCTACACAGATGATGATAGTTTGCATTTTAACTGCTATGACACGCGGTATCAACAGTGAATTTCACATTGCGTTATTACAAAATGAACACAGTAATGACGGATGGCACGTCAATTAATAATAGGTAATACTGACGCGTACAAAGAGGTGCAAAAGTGTAATCTTATAGTACCGCCAAAGATTAGAGGGCAATTTACTGGTGCTTCAACACAATATTTTTGCAACTCTTGAGCAACTTCAGCGACCTCTTTGTGCTCTTCTTTGGTTAGTAAAACTCCTCCATCCGTTTGGTTCACCTGATTACAAGAATAACATAACATTAAAAATAAAAAAAACCAAAGATTAAAGCGCTAAAACACAATCCACATAATACAGCTAGCTGAAAGTAAATAAAACCTTGGAGAGGATAGAAGCAACCAAATCGTCGGGACCGGTTCGCAGATCTGGGCTGGAGATGGAAACAGCCCTGACGATTTTCAGTGCTGCGCGAGGACTCCTTTTGCAAGGAAGTGAAGCTTTAAAACGTAAGCTTATGGGTTTTGAATAATAACTTGTGCAGAATTTGTGGGGTTTAGAAACAGACGATGAGAGTGCAGGAGAAAAAGCAGCAGCAGCAGCAGCAGCCATGGAGAGGAGATGGAGGCGTGGAGTTAAAAGCAAGATTGGCCATGAAGAAGAAAATTGTTAGATATTGGGTGATGCCACGTCGGATGAAATCAGAGCAGGTGCCCCTTGCTATCTCACTACTGGTTTATTTTCCGCCACCTAGGAGGATTTTTGTTTTGCATTATCATGTTTGTCAAAAAGTACTTGACTCGGAGTCCAAACACAAAACTCGAATATTTATTTCTAGTGTTTAATTTGATTATTTTAAAGACTAATTATAATTTCCTAGGTTCATGAGTTTCTTTTTTCTTATTTTTTAACATTATAGCTTAATTAGTTAGATCTCTTAAAACAGAACAAGGGGTTTAAAAGTCACCATCTTTATCTTTTTTAAGCAGGTTTGACAAAGTCAAATCTATTCAAATGAAATGAAATTATTTAAAAATCATTAAAAAAAAGTTTATGAGAACTTAAAATTAATATGTTGTAAGTAATGTACAAGTAATTTATAAATTAGTATATAATTTTACAAGTGATGTATAATAATATATCTGGAGACTTGAATTCTTATTATCACACCTTATAAGTGTAAGAATACTCTTACTAAACCAAAAGCCAATTAATATTTTTCAGGTACATTTGAAAGAATATATAATGCATATTTATCCAATTCATTGTACCAAACTACTAATATGCATGCCTATGTATATGTAGATAATAATTGCCATGGGGTTTTGAGTGAGCTTAAAAAAAAAAAAAAAAACCCGCGGACAAACACTTGGGTTAATAAGCATTCATTCCAGGAGCAACATAGACGCAGCCTCATTTTGGTAAGTTTAAGGATTATAAAGAAGAAGAATTTGAGAGATAATTGTGCGTGTCCCTAATGACTGCAAAAACGCAGCAGCAATCCAAGGGCATTTATGCACTTTTCAGTCGATTCCTTTGATGGTGAATCATTCCTAAATCCTAATTGACCACTCGGCGCAAATTTGGGTCAGTGAAATTCAAAAAGAACCAAGGGTAATTTTGTAATATTGGCCTGAGAGAGGACAAAGATGATTGATCTGAAGTGTGTCATAATCAATACACGTATATTATCGCGTATAATTATAATTATACGGATAAAACGTACTTAATTTATCGATACCCGGTAATAAATTACGTATTCCCAGAACTGCAATCTTATTTTATGTTTCTCACTCACTGTACGAGATTGAGCATTTTGCACTTTCCAGCGAGCATTATTCGCTGTTAATACTATCTTAATTCTCTCTTAATCCTCTGATTATATTGTTATTGCATCTTTAATTTCTCACTCTCCTCGTTAATTAGATTTACAGAAACTCCGCGCTTCTCGATTTCTCAATCGCGTACTTACCCGATCAGCTGCTTCCGATCACAGGTACTATAAATCTTTTGATCGAATCTCAGCCGTCAATTGATATTATAGAAACTGTATACCAGATTGCACACGGCTTTATAAGATTTGTGACTCGTGCTTTTATCATTTTTGAGCTTGCTTGTTTTTCACCTGTGTTTTTTCTTTTTAATGTGACGTCAGCGGAAATTCTGTTTTAGATTCATTTTGTCAAAATAAAAGGATATATGTATATTAGCTTCGAATTATCTATATTATATAATGATCTAATGATTGTATATTTGTTAATCGATTGGTATTGAAATGCTATTTGATTAGAGTATTAGTTCGGATTGACCGTAGAGTTTTGACTTTTTGAAATCTGTAGAACTAGTGTCATGTATTTGGATTAGAGTCTAGAGATGTATTTAGTTCATAGTTCTGTATATTTATGATTAATGATAGCAATAATCGAAAACAATGCTGTTAATTTGGATGCATGATTTAAATTTGTAAAGCTTGTGTATTTATGACTCTGGACTCGGGCAATCAATTTTTTTTCACATCTTTAATGTTTCAGACTCGAATTGTGTTGGCAGTGCTGTTTTTACTATCTCAAACTTGGGTGGAATGTTGGTGATACTGCAACCATGGCCTGAGCAATAATGAAGACAGCTCGTGCATGGAAACTTGGCAGCATACGAGATTTTCAAATGATGGCTGGATATAGACAGCAGCGGCCACATTTAAAGAGGCCAATATGGATTATTGCCTTCGTTACTTTTTTTATCATTTTTCTAACCGGAGTCTATGTTTACCCATCAGGATCAGGAAGCTTAGCTTCATGCTATTTCTTCTCTGGTAGGGGCTGTACAATGTTTGAACAGCTGCCAGCTACTCCTACGAGGGAACTAACTGATGAAGAGAATATAGCTCAGATTGTATTTAAGGAAATTTTGAAGAAACCACCTGTTCACTCAAAGAACCCAAAAATAGCTTTCATGTTTTTGACTCCTGGGAATTTACCTTTTGAGAACTTGTGGGAAAAGTTCTTTCACGTAAGTGCTTAGTTTCTTTTTTATTGTTCTCTTTTCGTATCTTTCTTTTGCATTCCTTATATATTTATATGAACTTATGATTTTTGATGGCTGCTTTCTTTTCCAGCTAGATATGTCTTTGAGTCTACATCTAATTTATGCAGGGATATCTAGATTATTAGAAAATATTTGATCTTATTTTCCTCGAGTTCAAATTTCTATGTTCAACTCCTGCCATCTTGATGTGTGGGGTAGCAAGATTTTTCTTGACATCAGCAGGTCCAGATCAGTAATGCTGATTGTTGTTACTTTTTGATGCCTCTAGAATGTGCCTTCATGCTATTGGTTTGATTTTGAAGATAGATAAATAGCTGATTTTAGGTCTTCATTTTTATCAAAATATCTCATCAAAGTCATGGAGGAGTGTAAAGGTTTTGGATAGCAGATGAGTTCATGATGGTTATTAGCTTCTTATTTCTTTCGTGATAAGCTTAGGAGTCTCTGTTGTATGTTGGAGAGAGTTTGATGATTGGATGGATTTACAAGAATGTGAGGCTACAGAACTTGAGTTAAAATATTTAGGAATAGATATAGGATTATCTGATGATTACTTTACATATATATTTCAATCTTTCTATTACTTTAAAAGTTACATTTTTCATTATACAGACCCCTCCTCTCTTGTGCTCCTTTTTCTTTTTTCGACAATACAACAATGTGCACTGCCTAGTCTGTTATAATAAAATGCGTGTGAAGATATAATGGAATATTTGATTGAAATGTTGTCAATTATGTGCCTTAAGTGGGATTGATTTGCATATTGCTAGTGCGTGTTGAAACTGATTAAATCATGGATACTTTTGGAAAAGGTTTAGTTATAGTTTAGATCTCTTGCCAGTACTTCTAACCTTTTTACTCACAGGATATAATGTCAATTTCCTTTCCTTCCCAATTTTGATAAACGCACTGTTCTCTAGCATTGTCTATCTTGTACACAAAATGATATGGTTTACATTCTTGATACAGGGTCATGAGGACAGATTTTCTGTTTATGTACATGCATCTAGTGGAAAACCTATGCGTGTGAGCCGTTATTTTGTCGGCCGTGAAATTCGCAGTGAGAAGGTATGTGAAGTAACATATAGCTTTTGTTCAGTTTAAATAAAAAATTATGTTCATTTCTTTCTAGCTTCCTAGTCATAAGCCTCATGTATATGGATCTGTTATGACAATAGAAATGATAATAAAATATGATGAAGTAGTGCATGTTCATGCACACTTACAATGGTGGAATATCTCTTCCAACATATACATACGCTTATATGAAGTCACCTACTTGACTTGTCAATCCTTGGAGAGCTTGGATATCACTGTCTGGTATCTAGTGACAGTCTAATTCAATCGTGGGCCTGATTATGCATTCTGGAGGAGAATGCATGAAACGGTCTAACAGATCAGTGTTGGCTGTTGTATGATAAATTTTAGATATGCCAAGAATTGTCAATATCACTGCTCGCTGCCTATTGTTTATGTTCCTTGTAAAATGAGATTTGATAGTTGATGCCAAGTGCAAATTCCTTTCAGGTGGCTTGGGGTAGAATTTCTATGCTTGATGCAGAAAAGAGGCTGTTAGCACATGCACTTCTAGACCCTGATAACCAGCAATTTGTCCTGCTCTCTGATAGGTGATTGAGTTAGAGATATTCTTTCTTCCACTTGGATGGAATCTCCACCTCTTGTTACGTGGTTACATTTGTCTAATTCTTTTCAGTTGCTTTTGCAGTTGTATTCCACTGCATAACTTTGACTATGTGTATAACTATCTGATGTACACAAATGTCAGCTATGTTGACTGGTAGGCAGCGTTCTGTAGTGAAGGGAATCTTTTTCTTTTTTCCACCCCCTCTCTCTTTAACAAATTGATGTACTTCAGACATTCTTCCCGCTAGCTAAATAAGCTAAATACGTAGTATGAAAGCCTTATCTATATAATATGTGAAGTTGCTATTTTCACAGCTTTGTACTTCTTAATTGATTCTTTCCTTCCTCCGTCTTTCCAGTTTTGAGGATCCTGGCCCACATGGAAGTGGCAGGTATTCAGAGCATATGTTGCCTGAAGTTGAAAAGAAAGATTTCCGTAAAGGTTCACAGGTACTTAATTTTTAAGTATATTGACTCATAGATGTAAAACCTGGAGCTTATTGCCTTCTAAAGGTTGCGTTTATATATTTGGTACTGACATTTCACATGGTTATGAATACATACAGTATATCTTTGATTTGATTTCATAGGTGTCAGGTGTGGGTGCTGGTCAAATTCATTTCTGTTTATATAATATCATACTTTTACTAGTTCGAAACTCCTCTTCCATATGAATGACATATCATGCTTCATAGTGTTTTAAAACTCTTCATGTTTTCTTGTTTTACCTTTATATTGTGAATGTATGTAGTTCTTTTCCCTTAACTTCCCTTGTTCTTTTCATGGCAAGGGAAGCTGGGTCTGAATTTTGCTGTTTAACAGTGGAGAAATGTATCATATGCTTATCCCTTCTAAAGTAATAAAATGTAGCGGTTTTCTGGTGTCTTCTGAGAATTATCTACACAATCTTATTCTTAGATAGGTACATAAATATTCAATATTTTGACTAGAATATGGGTCAATTCCGCTGTGCTCCCAAATCTTTTGACATTTTCTGCCGTGCACCCCATTGTTTCAACTTCTTTCACCGTGTGTCCAAAACTGTCAGTTTGGCAGTCTTTTTAACTGTTTCCGTAAGTTATTTGTTAAATTTAACCCTTGTTCAAATTTAAACTTTTTAAATTACTGAAAGACTGAATCACGTTTCAATTTAGCTATTGGCACTAAATCATTTTTTGGAGTTTTTAATCACTGAAAAATTATCTCCATAAAAAAATTACTAAAATATTATCTTTTGAAAGAAGAAAAATACTCAAAAATATGTTTTTTTTTTTCTTGAGAGGTTATTCATATGAACCATATCTGAGCCTGAATATCATCTAACAACCCCAAGAACAAAAGCATGCTTTTAATTCCGACAAATTGCTGGAACTTTCTATCGAAGCCACATGCTGGAAGACTAGGCAGGTTGTATGGATACCTCTCTCTGCACTACGTCGACGACAAAGCCATTACCATGACCTCCACTGTTTGATCAAAGCGGCACCAGGATGGCCGCACCAACTCTCCAAGAACCCTACTCAATTTTTACGTCACCACAAACCAACCTCATTCCCCAATCTAAACCCAAAACTCCCACCACTTAAACCCCAGGGCCCGGCCAAATCGAACCAATAGCACTCAAAAAAGAAGCAAGGTGGAAAAAAAAATTGGAAGCCATGAACGGAGATAAGAGAAAAGAAGAAAATGGGGAAAGTTATTTAGTTAGTAAACGGGTTTCAAATTTGATACTTTTTAAGGGACATTTGGGATTTCTGAAAATTGTAGGATGATGACGCGATATGGGAGAAGAAGAAATGAAGAAGGAGACAAAATAAAAAAAGAAGAAACGAAGCAAAAGATAGAAGAAAGGGGAAGACAAAGAAATATTTTGTGATTATTAATTTTTATAACCGAATTTTTTCCATTTTACCCTTTAAATGCTAAAGATAACAGCCAAACTGATGGTTTTGGGTGCGTGGTGAAAGAAGTTGAAACAATGGGGTGCCCCCGGTGGAAAATGTCGAAAGATTTGGGGGTAGGGTGGAATTAACCCCCGGAATATCATCCATTCTATAGGCACAGAGCTTATGTCAGCAGAATAAAACCTTGTTTACGTATTATATTTTGAGTCAAGAGGCTACTTCATGGATGATTGATCACCAAGGTGAAACACTGAAAGTTTAGTAACTTAATAGATATGTTGCCTTCCTGGAACAAGAAGTCTCTGGGACTGTGTAATGTGTATATAGGGATGAATCTGCAGTAGTCCTAGGATCAGGTGTTCTACCATGTAATGCCAACCTAGATTTAGATATTAGAGATCTAACCGGTGAGGCATATAATTGCGATTTTATTTGTTTTTGTATCTCAGTGGTTTACCTTGAAGCGGCAACATGCTATGATCATTATGGCAGACAGTCTTTACTACACGAAATTTAAGCATTACTGCAAGGTAATCATGATTTCTTTTGGTATTCTGGTGTTGGTAGCATACATTGTTGAGATGTTGAGAATCTTCCTCTGTTTGTGTTTGTGTATATTGTCAATTCTCTGGCTTATTCTCTCATGAAAGAATAAAAGTGAAACAAATTACATTACTTATCTCTATTGAATTATTTGGAGCCTTCTGCTTCTGGTGAAATCTGCATTGAGTTGCCTACCTTGTATTGGATTAAGCATACATAGTCTATCTGCTGTCAAAGTTTCATGTTGTGATTGTTGGTTAGAAGTATGAATGCTGTAAATTTGGTTTCAAAGACAAGCATGTTGATTTTAGTCAGTTTTATTTTTTTCAGCCAAATATGGAAGGGCGCAACTGCTATGCCGATGAGCACTACTTGCCAACCCTTTTTCATGTCGGTACATCAAACTCTGTTCAGTTATTTTAGACTAAAAACTACATGAGTTTTGCATTTCTTTGTTACGAACTATTTGTTTTCTTTAGATGATTGATCCAGCTGGAATTGCAAATTGGTCTGTCACACATGCCGATTGGTCTGAAGGAAAGTGGCATCCAAAAGCGTATAGGGCACAAGATATTTCCTATGAGTTCCTTAAGAGTCTTGCAGTATGTAACATATATCTTATTCCTTAATTTTCCTACTAGTGTTAGATGCTTTTGCACATGATGATTTGTTGTTCATTGCAGTCCATTGATGAAACCTTCCACATTACGAGTGATGAACAGGTACACACTTCTTTCACTGAATCTGCAAAAATTTTCTGTTTCAAAGGAAAATATCTAACATATCATTATATTCATTTGCTGCTTCAGAAAAAAGTGACAATCCTGCCTTGCATGTGGAATGGGATGAAAAGACCTTGCTACTTATTTGCAAGAAAGTTTTACCCTGAAGCTCTCAATAAATTGCTGGTCCAATTCTCCAATTACACTACAGTTTAATCATTTTTCAACCTTGATGAATGATGATGACTTTTGAGCTGGCCTCAATATGAATGGCATACAACTCCTCCTTAAGTTCTCGTATATATACTTTTACAATGTAAAACGGCCAAATTATAGATTTTTGGGTGTTGCATTGGATAGGTTTTTCTGAACACAAGCAGCTCTTAGCAGTTGGGGTTGCTCGACTTGGGGCAGTTATGGAAGCTTTTCAGCTTTTTTCTTATTGCTTGCTGCTTCCTCATAGATTCCTCAATTTTTCCCTTCATAGTTTAGGGCATTTTTGTACTCTTAAGTTGATATCAAAAGACTTGGATATTTTTTATATAAACTAACGTGCTTTCAGTCTTTGATTTTTTGTACCTAAGATAATTGTCAAACCTGAAATTTTTTTTTTTAAGATATAAGTGTAAGAACAAATTTGTGTTTTCTTTGTCATATCAAATTTTTGGGTGGATTTAAGAGTCAAACTAGTTTATTAACTGTGCTAAAAATGTTAAGGCACATTTGGTATGTGGGACTGAATTGGATAAAATATGATATAAGTTGAACTGGATATTTAATAAATGGCAATTGGATGAGAGTCTTGCATTTTGTGGAAAGTACTCAAAATGGTACTAGTCATTTACTGCCCAATTCAGACATTCAGAACTTTGGAGAGCAAGGGGCGACAGATCCAGTCCTGCAAAGTAGAGTTGTGACTTGTGTGGTTGACCACAGCTTGACAGCCACAGGCACAGCTCCTAATCCCAGCGCAGGCTGAAATATCTGTCCTGATGTAGCAATATTTCTCCCTCTGCCACACCAATAGACGGCCACGATCACATTCATCCTTTAAACAGTAAACCATAAATCGATCCAGACCGTCCGTTCAAATATCATCCAATAGAAAATAGGGCGCGGGAAAATTAAAGAAAAATATCACGAAGCCAAACCGTTGTGTATGGGAACATCAAGTGGCTACAAATTAGAGAAGTGAGAAAATCACGACGCACGCTTGTTTCGTGCGTGCGAGTTGTAGGAACATTAAAACGAAAGAATTAAAAAAAAAAAAAAAAGTCAAGTGGCTCTTGCTTTGTTGGTTTGCTTTTGCTCAATGGCGCCTAGGAAGAGAAAAGCGGAGGGAGTCGAAGAGGCTGCTGTGAAGCCAGTTGCGGAAACGACGTTGACGAGGGTGACTCGGAGCGTGACTCGGCGAGTCAACTCGAACTTGGCCGAGTCGGCTGTTGAGTTTGTTAAGGCCGAGTTGCCGACGAAGAACAAGGAAGCGAAAGCCACTGGAAAGAAGAAGAAGGAAGATGTGAAAGCTGAGGAGGAGATTGAGGCTGATAAAATGAAAGTTGAAAAGGACGTTGTTGAGACTGAGACAGTGGAAGCTGAAGAGGAAGTGGAGCCTGAAAAAGAAGAGGCTGAGGGAGAAGCATTTGATGGAGACCAGTCCAAGGAAAGAACTGTTGTGATTGAGCACTGGTAATACTTTTTTTTAAAATTTTATTATTATTATTATTAGGTCTGATTTGCTGCCGTGAAAGCGAAGTTGAAGGAAAGGTTTTGTTTGTGTTATTTGTTCCTTTGATATAAAAATTAAGGTATAGTAAATGTTCATGAGTTAATTTTCTGTTTGGTTGCCTAGAAAATGAAAGAAAAAAGTAGATTTGAGTATCTGTGGTTTTAGATTAACAATCAGGACTGTTGTTGGTTGTAGTTTTTTGGGTCTCTGTTACGCATCGGGATTCAATATTTGTTCGTATATTAATTGTCTTATACTTCTGTTTCGTTGCTGTAATAGAGGACATGAGTTTTTAGGGTTTCTAATCTGCAAGAAAATGAGACTCAATATTTTTTTGTGTAATGCTCTTGAGAAGATTGTTTTTTATAGGCTATAGTTGTTGATGATGTACAATAATGATGTTTGGTGTTGCTACTTTTAAGAAATTGTCATGGTGTTGTACATGGTCTTCTGGGTGCTGTTTGATTTTGTGTCATGGAATGTTGTTCTTAACTGTGATGATTATTTTTTCTTAAGTAATTTTGTGTTGAGTTTAGCAAACAATGCAATTCATTCAAGACAAGGGCTAATTATGTGAAAGATGATCTGGAGAAAGGTGTTCCAGGGATCAAAGTGGTACTAAATCCTGAAAAGGTATATAAGTTCTCATACCTTATTTGCAATGGGTCACTCAGGAAGTGACAAGTTACTTTTTGTGCTTTCTTTAATTTTCCCTTTTCTCATGGGAGAAATATCTGAGCTATTTTCTAGTCTAGTCACTGCTTCAACAGACAGATTGTTTAAATGTTTATTTATTTATTTTAGGATTTTAAAAAGACAGTGATGCTTATTTCATTAACATGCCATATTTTTTGGATTCTGTTGGCATTCTTATATCTTGTATGATATCACAGCCAAGTCCAGAGATATTATGTTACAATATTGTCTCTCATGGATCAGGCGCATTTAGATTTTTTTTTTTTTGGGCCTTCGGGAGCTTTTTTGTTGTAAGGAAATGTAATTACTGCACTTCTTATTTGATTTCTCACTAATATTAAAGGAATACCATCTTGTCCCATAATACAGACACAACTTCATCAGAACAAGTTTCATTGAGAAATTAATCAAGTTCAATTGTTACCAATTTCCCAGAAAACTATTGAAACTCTTTCGACCTTGGGAGTTTTCTCTAATATTAGTTTTGAGAGCCTCAAACTGTACACCTTCAAGACCCTACCCTATATACTGATTCTGCACCATCATGGGAATATCGTCTTCTCATACGAACAGAACATAATATACCTGTCCACTGGAATAGAATTGAAAGGAGTCCTGTAGTTAGTATTTGCCTACAGACTACTGGCCCAATTTACCTTGAGTTTTTGCTTAATATTATTCTGAGAGTTTCGGACCACACCTTCAAGGATTTTGGCAATGATTTGTGGCAAAATAGCGAAAGGCTCTAGATGATTGTTAATAACTTCAAATTGATTGTGAATTGGGGAACAGGGATGTAGGCTATGCAAGTGATTCAGAAAACACAAGTTAGGGCATTTTTTGTCGCTTCAAAACACGTTTAGGAAGTCTTTGATTCTTCTTTGCATGGTACTATATTAAGATGTTTACTTGTCTTATACAAATATATTTTAAGAATGTTAAGATGTTTCTGATTTCTTCTTTCAACAGCCAAGAAGGGGATGCTTTGAGATACGCAAGGAAGGTGGCGAGAAGTTTATCAGTCTTCTGGTAAAACTTCTACCGACATTATCTCTATTTTGTTTTATTTGTTTGCGTGCTGCCCTGCTATAGAGTACTAATTTTGATTTTGCATATTAACCTTTGCAAGACGTAGCACTTGTCGTGCCCATAAATTTGGTGTCTCTTCAATATTATTTGTAAATCATACTAGGTGTAATCTGAAACTCAATATACGGTGGTCCACAAGATTTAAAGATTTAAAATGTCAGTTATTTCACCAACTTCAAACCTTGGTTGTCTGTCATATGAGTTGGCTCATTTCCACTTCTTCACTTTGTAGGACATGAAGCGACCATTCAAGCCGATGAAGGATCTTGACATGGACGAAGTTGTTTCTGACATAGTTGCCAAGTTGAAATGAAGAGCCAACCCATTCATCAGTATGTTGGCAACTGCATTAGCACTGTCCTGTTTGTATTACTTGAAGTTTCCTAGTTATTTTGGCTACCAGTGGATACTTACTGCTAGTTTAATTGATCAAATATGCAGTTTGGTTGTTTTGTTTTGATACTGCTAAAATGAGTCACCTGACGCAGATGAAAGCTGTTTGGATATTGTCGGTTGACTGGCCGTAATGATGAGCCAAAGCCCACAGATTTTAGGTTACTAAAGTTGCTTTAGTAACTGATCTTTTATATATAAGCCGAGGTTGATATGAAATTATGTATACTCGTTTTTCCCCTTGAATTGAAAGTTCAAGCTCAATTCTCACATTGGATGCGGCAACGTTGCATTATTTGGCCATCGAATAGGTCTATCTTAGAAAACCGGGTGACTTTCATTGGGAACGTGAATAGGAAATTGTATTTTCCGTATTTGAAATAAGAACCGAAAAAACGGAATTGAGACCCCAAAATATATATGTAGTTAAATTATATGCATCTTTGATTGTAATTTTTTAATATTATCAAAGGCCAAAAAACCAATAGTGTAACAGATTACGCAAGTGATGATAATAATAATAATGATATAAGGAATCTTTTACGTAGTAAAAAGAATAAAAGTAGTCAGACAAACAGAATTACAGGGTTCTACTTTGCATCTCCTGCTTCTTTTGTGAAAAATGGTTGATTCAGTCATAGTCAAGTGTCAGATGAATGCCATTGCCACGAAACCTGCAAGAGCGACACCAGAAGCGAGGTAGAGGCGCGAAGCACTGGAAGGAGCAGGGGCTTCAGCCTCTTCCGTGGGTTCTGGAGGGGATTCGGCGGGTGGCTCAACAGGTTCAGGAGCGGGTGCCTCGATGGGTGCCTCGATTGGTGAATCAGATGGGGCAAACTCGTCGTCATCTCCTTCGGCGACCGGTGCGGATGCATTGCTCTTCTTACGAGACGCCTTAGGGGGCATGGCAGGTGGTGGTGTGTAGGGTGGTGGGGGCGGCGGCAGAATGACATCACCGAGGCCTGGGGCCACAATGGGCTGACTCACTTGTAAAACGGAAATATTAAATGGCTGAGAGAAGACGGATTTGACAAACTTAGCGACAGGTGGTGAATCTTTCACTGCAGAGCCAAAAACAAATTGTTCTCCGGGTAGACGTGTACAGTTTATGTACCCTTGCTTGTCATTAGCATTCCCAGTTGATTGGAACATAGTGGTCCAGGACGAGGTCTTTGGTAACTTCTTTAGCTTATTCATATCGTAGTAGTCAAGAATGACGTGAACGCTCAGAATGTTTTTGATTTCATCAGTAGGCCTGCCGTCGAGACTCCCAATGGAGCTGTTATCGACAGCAAGAACGGTGATGGTTTTTCGCTTGTTAATGGCTTCATTGAGCTTCGTCTGCGAAAGGAGATCACTGAAGGCAAGCAAATTTGGGTGATTAGAGAGGATCTTTATTATGTCGAAGCCATTGACGCCGACTGAGGATGATGAGAACAAGAGAACAAGAGCTGTTAATACGACGAGGGATGAAGAAGCTTTTAGCTCCATTATATCAATAAACAATATATTTTGCTTAATTTTATATAATGAATATCCCTGCGTCGATGGTGTTATTATTTATTGAGCTTTTTGATCACTTGATGATGAAAGCTTTGATGGGGTAACCCCTCCTTTTATATTTGATAGGAATAAAGCTATTAATGGGATGGTAACCGCGAACGTTGGAGATGACTGGCGTGAGTTAATTTCTCCTCCATAACATTTGAGAGGTTTCAAACGATTTTGACATTAGTTTAACTTGAGGACAACCGCGTGGCGCGGTGACTACAAGCTCCAATTTCGGATAAACCAAGTGATTTTTTCTTCTTATCAAACACCTAATTTATCTGCTACTTTTTTTTTTTTTCCTCTCTTTCATTAGTCAACACACAAATCAGCGCACTATTACGAGGAGTTCATCAATTACACATGTCCACACTATTTTTGGAAGAAATTATATTTTGAGTACTGGGGGTAGTTTTCTAGTCAGGGATCCCTGACTTTAATAAAGTCAGGGATAAGCTAAAAGACAAAAAAACAGTGCATTGGAGTCTGTGTTTTTTTTGTCTAATCAGAGATCCCTGACTTTATTAAAGTCAGGGATCCCTGATTGGAAAATTTCTGTGAGTACTGGTGTATATACTTTTTATCTATGTTTTTGTGGGGTGTAATATAAATTTAAAATATTTCAAAACTTAAATTTAAATAGGTTGTCTAAGTTTATCCAGCCAATACTTCTCATCTCAAATAGTTATCAGTTAATAATTACTAAACAAAATCTTCTAATTATGAAGGACAAAATTCACTTGTAATTAATTTCTAATTAATTAATTAATCTTTAAAAAATAACCAACTCATCTTACTTTTCATTTATTAAAAGTGTTATTTATTCAATATTATTTCACACATTAGATCATCAAAATCATTTTTACATAATCCATTATCTTGCTCTTGCAACCCCCTAACAAATAATTAAAGTGATGTAATAATTAAAATGAAACTAAGAAATTAAAGGAATAAAATTTAATCATACATAAATAATAATGTACATGTAGCGTAATGTCTCTAAAAAATCAAAAAAGCTCAAAGTAGGAGAGTATCTTTGTCCAATATATATGCTTTAACTAACAAAACTCAACACCTGATTCAGCATGCGGCGGACTAGCTAAGTCTCCATTTTTCTTATCACCACCATCCCCACTACTACCCGCTAGCTCTAGTGCCTTGCTCATATCATTTTTACTTTTGTATTTTAGGACACAGTCTTTGGAATTCATATCATATTATGAGAAAATCCTAACATGTGCGAAGAACATAAATGAGAAATATATTGAATGATTTGCAAGGGTTATGTTATATACAACACATTAACGGCCATTAATTGTGCAAATAATCCTTACATTTTCAAAGTTTTTCTTTACAAGTGCTCTACTTATTACTGTAATATAGGTACGGTTGATTGATTTGCTATCGGATAGTAGAAGAGGTCCGAAATTTTGAACCCCTGCTAAAATGGGGGGACTAGTATAAATACATGCTCTAAATTAATTAATTTAGTTCAAAAAATTACTTTAATATTTGAGTTAATAGACCAAAATTCTTTTCTTGAGACCTCAACTTAATTCTCAAACTTGAAACAGATCGTGTGGGTGCCAGTTAGATAAGTAAATCTCTTTAAGTAGGAGTATACGCTCACATGGGCGGGATGAAATTCGGCTTTTATCAGGCTATAATGAAAATCAAAATTTTTAAAAGGACCACTGAGTTTTATTAAGGAAAAAATTATTTTAATGAAGACATTTGAACCTCGACCAAGCAAGGAAATTTATGTTGAAAAAGTACAGCGATTGATTTGAAGGAAAAGAAGAAAAAAGGGGGAAAAAAAAAGCAACAAAGGCCTAAACGCCAAAAATCAAACCAGCTAAACAAGCAGCCACAAGAAATGAGATGGCTATAATTAGAAAAGCCCCAAGGATCCATAAAAAGAGCTTCTTGAATTTGAGCGGGAAGAATAAACAGATCATCGAGCTGTTATATCTAACTCGTCAAAATTTATCCCTAAAACTTAAATGGCAGTTAATATTTTTATAATCAAACGCATGCAAATTCACAGGATTCAGTATTTTTAGGTACTTACACTACTTTACAGTATATGTAATACCTAGATAACACTTTCTGTGGAAATGCACGCATATAGCACTGGACTCAGTTTCAACTTTGTGAAAGCAATCGAGAAAATGAAGAATCCCAATGACAGTGCCCTAAATTTTTTTCTCTCTTCGTGCCTTTAGCATCACAAAGTTCCTAACCAAAAGCAATTAATGCCACTGATTTTACTACCTACCTTCAATGACCTTCACGCGCAGACAGGCTTGGCCGATAAAATCAACAGCCGCTCGACCACCACCATTCTTGTATTAGACGGCAGCACCCTCAGGCCCTTTCAAGGAAAATCTCAAGAAATATGTATCTCGAGTGACCACGTGGATTGCTATGAAAAAATATTGAAAAGTTCAAGAAAATGCCAAACCCTAACAACGTTGTTCGAAGCATCGGGCTCTGCCTCTGCGCAGCCCGCGGGACAAGGGTTCTTGAATATTACAATTTCGTCTTCCGGTGATGTTATGTTTGGCTCCGGACGGGGGTAAATTAAGGTTTCTCCACTTAATTCAAAGGCTGCCAAGTGTGTGTTCACTCAGCCTTTATTATAATATTTCTGTTATTCAAATTCGTCAACCTATTGTGGTCACTGGCTCCGGAAAAGACCCGTCTTCGAGTGGTGGTGATCAGCGCCGGAGACTCAGCTAGTTCGCCGGCGGTCGGATCTGGTGCTGCTACTTCATTGGGTAAGGTAGCTGCGGCCGCTGTGGGAGTTGAGTTTTGTTGGATTTTAAAGTGTAGGCGCCAAAATGTTTATAAAATTTATCCTTAACCTAATAGAATTCTAAATAAAATTCATGAGTGGGAGGGCCAATTTGACGATGTTATAGTTTTTAAAATAATTGATTTTAGCTGTAAAATAGAAATAATCAAAGTTTAGTAAAATTTCTTTTTAAAAGTATTATAAATTTTAAAAACAATCATATATTTTTGTAAATCTTATTATTACACTATTATAAAATATAAATGATTGAATTGGACATAACGTTAAATAAAATTTATTTACATATTTATAAATATGTATATAAAATATTTTTTATTGTGTATATATAATAATTAATAAATAAAATAAATATTTTATATTATCAATTCTATTCTTTTATTTTATTATCTTAACATAATTGGTAGTAGTAATATTATGCATGTATGTATGAAATTGTATAAAATGTAAAACTGATTTTGAAAATCAGATTTTGAAAAGTTAGTCCTTCTCTGCTTTTTCAAAATCTGCTATAGGAACGAGTGATTTTGCCAAAAGCGATTTCTAAAATAATTTACCAAACATCAAAATTAGCTTTTAACTTTTCAAAATCACTTTTGAGCATCTCAAAAACAATTCCAAACGGCCCGTCATATCTATCCCAAAGGTGAGTGTAATTTAGCCTAGTATAATTAGATTATCAAACTATAATTATTGATAAGTTTTAGTTATGAAAATTTGATTAAAAAAAAATAAAGTGTTTTTATTTCAATAAATTGTTGTTCAAATTTGTAAAATATTTATCTCTCTAGTGATATCTCTCAAGTCCATTAACTGGTAATCACTACTCAATGATAGACTATCAGATTGTGGTAGATCGTAAAAGACTTTTATTTTTTTTCAAATGGTAGAACTAAATTTTCTCATCCTATTTCCTAATACTGATCTGATGAGTTTTCAAGTGTTCGTAGATTCGTTAGGCCTGTTAAAAGACCAAAGAAAAATAAATCATGGGATTTCATCACAACATTGTCCAAGAAGATAAAAGCAGTGATTGGAACACCATTCATACACATGCTAAGATTCGAAAAAAAATTTCTCGAGTTAGAAATTTATTTTAACACATACTAAAGTAAAATAAATTTTAGACTATTAAGAATTTTTTTAGTTAAATATATGAATCTTGGTTAGTGACTAATGTAATAATTTGTAATTTTATTAAAATTATAGATAATCGTGTTAAGAACCAATATGAATTTTTTTTATGTTATTAAGACTTGTAAAAAAATTTTGTAAAAGTAATCCAGCGTCAAAGAAATTTTCAAGGACTATACCTGAGCTATATCCCGTAACTAGCCCTCTCATAACTTTACCTCTTATTTATGCTTGAAGGATGATAATAATCTCGTGAGGATTCTCCTATATTAATGTATTAAAACATGCACATATGAAAAGAAAGAAGTAGCATAATTATTTAATACACATGTGGCAAGAATTAAGACCATTATGAGATGCATGATAAGAATCAAGATTAATATGCTATACACAGATGGCAACAATCATAATCATTATGTGCATATAATTAATACGAAAATGAATCTCTGAGGTAAAAAGACTAAAAAATTAATTTGAATTTTTCCTATCCCTACCTAATCTTGTTTTTTAAAAAAGAAAATTGAAAAAAAAAATTAAAAACAAAACGCTAAATTATGACATTTAGTTATTTTCATTTGTTCTCTTATTTAAATTGGGTCCTGTAACTAATTGAATAAACGTAAAATACATTTTTCTCTTACCATTCTTCATTTTTGTCATCGTCATGTCCGACCTTGTGGAATCATATTTCACTCAATGTTATGTATATTACAAAAAATTGACATCAAATTTTCAGCCACTCGTCCTCTTGATCACAATTGTGGTCTGTAATGTGTATTGAAAGTTTAAAATTTTTATGGAAAGTTGTGGTATAAGGGGCATTCAAAAACCTTACAAGTAAAACGACACGTTTCAACAAGCTTTAATGAGCTAAATGAAGTCACGCGTGAGGGGTGTGGTCACTTAAACTTGAAATGGCAACCAAGCTTGCATTTTGTTCAAAATGAATTTAAGTTGCGTACATGGTTTGGCATGTGACAGCCTAAGTGATTTCAAGATCATTTTAACGGTCTTGAACACGTGTCTTTCAGCTGCACATTCTGGATTTCTAAAGCTGTTATGCTACTGTTATATAAGTTTTGTTTTAGCATGTTCTCTAGGGTATTCTAGAGAGTTGTAGTGTGAGATTTGTGAGAGAGAATGTTAAATCTTGTGCTCTGTAACCTCGGCTACATGTTCTTGTAATCTCTTCATCGAATCAATCTATAAAGCTAGCTCTGATGGTTTCACCCATGGATTTAGGTCTTACAAAATATTGAACCATATAATCTTATGTCTCCTCCGTGATTAATCTTGCAGTTTAGTTTCTATTTATTCATGTTATTCATTAATTGTCTGTCATGATTTCTTGATTAGCTATTAGATCAATTTGGTTTATCTTTGTGTGTGTGTTTGCAAATTGATTTGTTCTTGTGAAGATCTTGGATAGAGAACTAATCTTGTGAAGATTCAATAACAAATCAGTCTCAACAATTAGTATAAAAGTAGGGTTGCCAATCAATATCCAAGTATGGCGTCACAAAAGGTAAATCTAGAGAAGTTCAATGGCAAAAATGATTTTAACATGTGGAAAGTGAAAATGGAAGCCCTGCTAGTTAGTCAAGGTTTGGGGCACTTTAACCAATAACTGAAAGGGAAGAGAAGGATGTCTCTTCATCTAAGACTTCAAAACAGATGGATAAGATTGACAAATAGGCTAGGACCACAATAATACTAAGTCTTACAGATTATGTGAACATTGAAGTGGCTAAAGAAATAATAGTTACTGACTTATGGAAGAAGTTGGAAAATTTGTACACGAAGAAATCTCTTGTAATCAAGCTCTATATCGAAAAAGGAATGTTAACCCTGAAAATGGCTTAAGGTTCATCATTGGATCAGCACATTAATGAATTCAATCAAGTATATCTAGGCCTAATTGATGAAGCATTGGATTGTAAGGGAAAAGCTTTGTTATTGATCAACTCTTTACCTAAGTTCGATAAAAATTTTGTTAATGCTCTTATGTATAGGAGGCAAACTCTCTCCTTAAATGAAGTCAAGCTAGCTCTTAATATAAGGAATTTGTAAGAAAGACAAGGGAATCTTGAAACTAGAATTGGTGAAGGGCTAACTGCAGGAGGAAATATGACAAGAAAGAAGAAAAGAAAAAGAAAGAAGGAAAATTCAAAAACAAGAACAAGGCTCTGAAGTATTTTCAATGCCATAAAGAAGGCTATTTCAAGAGAGATTGTCTAGAAATGAAGAATAAATAAAAAGAACAAAAGGTTTAGAGTGGTAATGTAGTTACTGTTGAAGAAGAAGGCTATAAATCAGTTGGTGTCTTAATTACTTCAGAAGTCAACTAATTCTATCTACTTTTTTCTGTGCCCTTTTAAAGATCATTTTACTGAATATCAAGAATATGATGGTGGTAGAATGATGATGGGTAATAATGCAATGTGTAGAGTTATTGATATAAGAAATGTGAAACTTAAAATGCATAATGGATTTATTTTTGAAATGAAACAAGTAAGGCAGGTTCTTCATCTTAAAAGGAATTTGATCTTACTTGGAATGATGGATCAAATCGGGTGCATTGTTTATGTTTAAAATGGTGTACTAGGTGTAGTCAAGGGATCCATAATCTTGTTAAAGGGAATAAGGAAGAATGAGCTCTATGTTTTAGAAGGTACCACTGTCACAGGGAAGGTATCAGTGTCACCTAGCCTTGGTGTTGATAATATTAGTCTTGGCCATTTAAGATTTGGCCACATAGGAGCTAGCAGAGGGTGATAAGATTGAATACTTGGTGTTTTGTGAAGATTGTGTCATAGGTAAATCTACAAGAACCAGCTTCAAGCATCAGTTCACACATCAAAAGGTATCCAGGATTATATACATTCTGACTTATAAGGACCTGCATAGGAAGTATCTATAAGTAAAATAAGATATTTTTTGTCTATCATTGATGATTTCTTAAAAAAAAAAGTCTAGATCTATGTGATTAGACAGAAAGATTAAGTCTTTGAGAAATTGAAAGAATGGAAGATGTTGGAGAAAAAATGTTAAGGATATGAGATCAGATAATGGGCTAGAGTTATGTAATCAAGTGGTTGATGGTTTTTGTGCTGCTAAGGGTGTAACTAGACACAAGACAATGAGGTCAACTCCTTAACAAAATGGCCTTGTAGAGAGAATGAATAGAACACTCATAGATAAAGTGAGGTGTATGTTGGTTCAAGCGAAGCTACTAATAAATTTCTGGGTTAAAAATCTCAATACAACATGTTATTTAGTTAACTTGACTCCTAATGCTATTGAATTTAAAACACCATTTGAGATGTGGTTTAGAAAACCAGCAAATTATGAGAACCTTAGGAGATTTAGTTGTCAAGCTTATGCTCACATAAGTCAAGGCAAGTTAGCTCCAAGAGCTTTGAAAAGTGTTTTCATTAGCTATCCTAATGGTGTGAAGGGATATAAACTTTGGTGTACTGATTTGTCCCCACCAAAATGCATAGCTAGTGAATTCATGAAGAAAAAGTGGTGGACTAATTTTATAAAGATAAAAACCAAAAACAAGTTCAAGCATTGGGGGTTCAATTTGAGGTGAAATAATCTGTTTAGAACACTCAGATGAGACTGCAGAATCATATGACACTTGCGATAATTCAGATAAACAAAAAACATCTTAAGATGAAGTCCCAGCTTCACATCAATCTCAGAATTATCAATTAACCAGAAATATGCGGAAAAAATTTGTTTAAAGTATAAAAAAGGTATGGATATGCTGCCTTAATTGCATTTGCTTTACATTATGCTCATGAAATTAATGATAAGGCTATCAACATAAAAGAAAACAATGGATGCTGAAATGAGTTATCTTCATAACAATTGTAATTGGGAATTGGTTAAAAGGCCTGAAAATAGGAGATTATAGGCAATAAATAGATATACACAGTCAAAGAAGGTTTCACTGCAACTAAACCTTGAAGATTTAAAGCTAGACTTGCTGCTTAGGGACGCACTCAGAAATAAGGGATTGATTTTAAAGAAGTTTTTTTCCATAAGAGTGTTATTGGCATTGACTACAGTCCTAGACTTAGAGTTAGAACAGCTTGATGTCAAGACTGAATTTTTGCATAGAGCTACAAGAACAAATTTACATGACTCAACTTAAAGGGTATGAATTTCCATGCAAAAAAGATCATGTATGCTCACTTAAGAAGTCTCTCTACGATCTTAAGCAATCTCCAAAATAGTGGTGTCTCAAGTTTAATAAAGTTATAATTATACATGAGTATAATAAGTGTAATTATAACTGTTGTGTGTATTACAAGCAGTTGAGTTCAAAAAAAGTAAATTTATCTACTACTAAGTATGGATGATATGCTTATTGCTTCTAAAGAAAAACTAAGATTGAAACTTTGAAGAAACTCTTCAGTCCTGCTTTTGAGATAAAGGATTTGGAGAATGTAAAGAAGATTTTGGGGGTTAAAATCATTAGAAACAGAAGTAAGGGATCAATTTTCTTATCTTAAAAGAAATATTTAAAGAGGGATTTAGAAACCCTCAATATGCTAAAGTGTAAACCTGAACAAGTTCCATTAGTTGCATACATCAAGCCTTATAATCCCTATTGTCCAAAGACTGATGATGAAAAGCTTGAGATAGAGCAAACTCGATATGCAAATGCTGTTGGTTGCCTAATGTATGTCATGTTCTTACAAGACTTGACATCTCACGTGCTGTGAGTGCTGTCAGTAGTTAATGGCGTCCCCAAGCAAAGAGCATTAGAAGGGAGTTAAGTGTTTAATAAGGTATCTCATAGGCACTCTTAAACTTGGGTTGCTGTATGGAAGGAAAGATGGAAATAATAGTGGTTTACGAAGTTTTGTTGATTTTTATTATGCTAGAGATATGAATAGAATGAGGTTGCTTGCAGGCTACATGTTCATGCTCAATGGTTGCCTAATTAACAGAAAAGCTAGCCTGCAACATGTTGTTGCGCTCTCTACTACAAAAGCTGAATACACAACGGCTACTAAATTAGTTAAGGAAGCTATATGGTTCAAAATAATTTTAGCTGAGCTTGGCTTTAAACAAGAGTTTGTTTCAATCTCTTGTGGTAGTTCAAGTGCATTACATCTCCGTGAAAGTCCAGCATATCATGAAAAGATTAGGCATATTGATATAAAAGTTCACTTAGTAAAGAATGAGGTCCCGAGAGGGGTTATTAAGATGGTCAAAGTTCATACTGATAATAACCTTGCTGATTAAGGTGTTTCAATAGCTAAGTTCAAAAGGTGTTTGGATTTAACTGGGATTTGCAATTTCTGATTTGCATGAGGTGTTTAAAGGTCGATGCAGGATGTTTGATTCAAGGTGGAGAAATGTTGGTATAGGGTGAATTCAGACACCTAACAAGCAAAACGGCAGCGTTTCAACAAGCTTTAATAAGTTAAATGAAGTCACGTGTGAGGAGTGTGGTCACTTAAACTTGAAATGTCGTCGAAGCTTGGGTTTTGTTCATAATGAGTTCAAGTTGCTCGCATGGTTCGGGAAGTGACGACTTCAAGTTCATAATAATGGTCTTGGACACGTGTCTTTCAGCTGTACATTCTAGGTTTCTAAAGCTGTTATATATACCGTGTTTCCAACCTGTTCTTGAGAGCATTTTAGAGAGTTGTAGTGTGAGGTTTGCGAGAGAGAAGGTTAAATCTTGTGCTCCCTAACCTCAGCTACATGTCCTTGCAATCTCCTTATTGAATCAAGCTCTGATAGTTTCACCCATCGATGTAGGCCTTACTAAAGACTGAACCACGTAATCTTGTGTGCTCTCTGTTATTAATCTTGTAATCTAGTTTCATTTTATTCTTGTTTAGCCATTAAGTGTCTGTCACAATTTCTTAGAGCTATTGGATCAATTTGATTCATCTTTATGTGTGTGTACAACTTTATTTGATCTTCTGAAGGATCCTGAGTAGAGAACTGACCTTGTAAAGATTCAAGAGCGGATCAGGTCTCAAAGGGATGTCTAAGTTATTAATAAAATTAAGTTAGTTACAAGGAATATATCCTTTTCTTTTGTAATATATCTTATTCTTAGAGTGAAAGGGAATATGGCATCAGCACGCATGAAATTTTGCTAAAATTTAAAAAAGAAAGCAATAGCCTAGTGTAATTAATATAATGTTTGTTAAATGTTTGCTTCAACTTTAACTTTAACTTTTGAAATATCCCTTTAAGTTAAAGATCTCCACTAGCTCCTTCTTTCTTACTAATACAAGTTATACCTAGATAATACCTCCAAATTAACTTTTGGATTATTCTCTCGATCTTTCCTTTATGTGACTAATAAGTTACCGAGTACATATGCTGCCAGCTACAAATAAAATTCCTTTTTGTTCCTTTATAATTAATATATCTCCAATTAGGTTTACTTTGTTTAAATAATTATTGTCATAAGCTACTTTATTATGGTACATATACCTTTCGAAAGGACCAATAGCTCTAAGTAAACTCTTTTCTCTCTGCGTGCACATAAACTGAAATCACAAGAAATAGAGAATTAAAAAAAGTACTATTAAATATATATAATGGATCTTCATGTGCTGATTAATATTAAGGAAACAATCCCCGACAATCAGCCACAAGTCAATCTCAAAATCAATTGCATGATCCTGCAACGTCATTAATCAAGGCCACATGATCCTCCATTATTATCTCTTCAAATGCCAATATATGATCGTGACATCCTTGATCTTTTCCCTTTTCTTTCTTGTCACGTATAGATTGTTTACTTTTCATATATAAGATAAACTACTTACATTTCTATACAAATAATTAAATATTTATAATAAGATAAGGATAGAGCTGGGGCGCAAAATTTTTATTTACAATAATATGGTAAAAAATAGTAATATTTTCATTTGTCAGGTAATAAGTAATTACTTATACATTTCACTTCTAAAATTAGTGGTTTATATATGCATGGAAATACAAAATTTTGTGAATATAACATTGATATTTAACCCCTTATTTGGTTAATTGATACTTCCTTCTCTTAACTCTAAAATGAAGGATTCAAGTCTCTCTAATAATAGTGGGAGTTTATTTAATATTATAAAAAAAATTACATAATGAAAAGAACACTTCCACCATTATCCAAAACTTTGGGCGCAGTCGTTTTGAGTTAATATACTGTATATATCAACAATGACATATATGTACTATTTTCTTTCAATTAATTAAAAAAGTTTTATGCTCCGTCAAGATTTAATAATATATATACACACAAAGATATATATATATATCAGTCCATCTCGAGCAGCAGATTAATTTGATAAGCCAAATGTTAGAGCTGGAATAAATGATGGTTTTTGAGAAGACGATGGGTTCTGTAAAATTTGCAGCAATACTTGAAAACTTAGCTTGTTGAAGTGGTTAGAACGATGGGCATGATCCATTTCGACTTCAAGTGGATGCAACGTTTTCATACGATTCTGGGATATAAAAAAGCAGTGAGCATATGATAAAGTTTGTGGAGCATGATGAAATTGTTGAACTGTCCCCACAATAAATTCCTTACGTAACCATATAATATTAATCTAAATATAGAAAAATGATAATATAAGTGGAAGAGATATACACCCACTACAATCTCCTAACATTATAATCGTGAGTGTATGAAGAGTCTTAACAAATATAATTATAAAAATAATTAAATATACTTCGAAAATCTATAGCGGTGCATAAGAGATTTGCCTCATTTTTATAGATAAAAATATTGTTATTCTTACTTATTTAGGATATGTAATTTATATATTGTCACCAATAAAAATTTATTATTTAAATATAAATTAATAAAATTTGATAACTAAATATTACTTGAGCCAATCGAATAATGTCAATTAAATAATGCCACATTATTTACCAAATCAGTTAGTTTATAACCAACTAAGTAAACATAACATTAATTTTATGGATGTTGAATAACATTAATTTTATGGATGTTGAACAGAGATTGAAGGAGAAGAAATTCAAGGACGATATTTAAAAAAAAAATTGAAAATTCTTGCTGAGCTGGTTGTGTCATCCAAAACCCAAACAACTGTATAAGCTGACAAGCACTTTGAATCATTGCCTCCTAATTGGATATGGGAAAATGAAACGATGAATCAAGCTGCAAACTCGGTCCCTTTCATCATCATATAGATTCTTTCTGAATTCTCCCATACAAAATCACTCAATAAAAAGCTTTACCAAACTAAAAGTGCCTTGAATGTGAAGAAAATGTAATCTGAAAAATAATATGTTCAATTAAATTATTAGAGAGTCTAGTTTGTCATGAACACACTTTAACCGTCTCAGTCTCAGTAATAGATGGAAAGATCTGATGTTCAATAGATAAAATTTCTCATTTCGTCCAAATTATTATTATTATTTCTTTTTAAGAAATACATTATTAAAGAGATTACTACTTTTCCCTTGGTGTTTTTCCCTTGACAAAAATTCATCTAAGTCCCAACAAGCTACTTTGTGATGAAGTATTTTGGTAACATGATACCTAGAAAAATAAGATTTGGAAAAAATGGTAATCTCTTCTATTTCAAGCTTACAATAGCTTAATTTATATACACTTTCCATATAATGAAATTTGGCTAACTTGCTTAAATCAACAGATTTTGATGATTTTTCTTGATTCTTGCTGTTGATCATGCACTATAGACAGCCTTCTTGTTAAAAATCTTACTACATAGAAAGATATAGAACTATATATTCAAAGAATGATAACGATATCTGTTTGGTTTGAATGAGATGGCTGTGCTTGGAGCCACAAAGTCGATCTACTAAGCTTTTTATCCAAAAATATAAAGAGGGAAGATGTGGCAGCTGGTGTCAACTCCTCGTTGGACAAAATCAAATAATTAAATAGCCAAAAAGAAAAATTGTCACCACTTGAGATTTCCAGAATAATGGGGGGAATGATAAGTCTGTTTCGTTTAGGACCTTGTGGCTTGCTTAAAGAGAAACATAGAGAAGCAAATGATCGTGGCTTTGAATGCTTAAAGATATGCACAATGTTGCATTACCCAACATGAGGGTATGCACTCTATCGAATCCGAACGCCCTTCAACTTTACGGCCTCTGTTATGAGTTTTGAATGGACCACTTTGTAAATTGTAATTATCAATAATTAAGCCTACGAATCAACTATAAGTTTTCTTTCTCATTTTCATAATTTTTTTTTTTTTTGTAGTATATAATTTGAATGCAATTTATTTTCACTTTGGGCCTTTTTAATCATCTCACAAGATTTTATTACTAGCTAGTTGAAGCTCATAATCTTTACAGGGAGATTGTCATTTTTCCTTTCTCTTATGCATATTTTCTACTTTTAGCCGTAATCCCTCCAAAGTTTTATAGCACTCTTTTACCCAATGATGTGATCTAAGATTTCCTAGAAAAACTCATATTAGAGCTAGCGATAAAACAATTTTTTTGGTTAAAGTTTCCACAATAAGAGGGTAACATGACATTATAAAAACAGTAAGTGGGGTAAATGAATAAAGCAAAAAACTTCAGACGGGAGTGTCAGAATGTTCTTTTTTTTTTTCTAATCACAGTTATTTAGTAGTCTGCATTCCAAGAGATATGGCTCAAATATAAATTCACGACTTGAATAAGAACATCAGTAAAACTTAATAATTAATTGTTGCATGAACATATAAGATAATGCTTCATTAATTCGAATATAAACTTTCTATATCAATTTTATAATCATTATATTACTAGTATTATTAGTATTGGTAGCTTGGATAACCTCATTTTATTGGTACAGCCAAGACGATCATAAATTTATAACAATCAAGGTCGGTAAGCCGATTAGTCCACACCAGTAGAAGATTCCTACGGACTTTTGCAACTTGGTAATAAGTGGATCGAAACAACACACACCCTTTTGCAATAAAACATAGATTATTTTACAACAAAGCAAAATCCATTTATTACCCTAATTCACATTTTGTAAAGAGTAAACCTTTGCAACTTAGTATTTTTGTTCTCATATAGAAAGAAATTATAAGCTATACAGCTACCCTTCGTCAATTTTCTCGAAAATACAGATTTCTCTTGGCAATCAAAATGCAAACTTTCTGTAGATATATCCTGTTTGTGATGTATTTAAGGGAAATAAACATTCTCACATTTTGCATCATAAGAATGGGTTTACAGAGAGCATTATATGTGAGGGTGAATTAGAGGTAGATAATATTTAAAATTTTAAAAATAATTTAAAAAAATAAAATAGAGCCAACATGATATCTTCTAAACAGTATGTTTGGCAAACATCCAACGACAAGAGGTTCATGCTAATGATAGATTTGACAAGGCCGTTGGGCGATGGTCATGAATCATGTTGGTGGAGGACCATGAAGCCCATGTGATGCCATGTGAGCTACGTTGGTTTATAAAATGTCTGCAGTAAAATGAGTAACAGGACGGATAAATAATTTGTTAAACGTAGGCTATCCAAGTGGTCCTCCATTAGCTGGGCACTTTTATCACTCCATTTCTTGAATTGACAAAGATATCATATCAAGATTTTGTGATTAAGCTTTCGTGGTTCTGAAATGATTGTTGAAAAGTCTAATCACAACATTATTGGAAAATAAAGATTTTTCTTAAGTAATATTTATTGTAATTTACAATTATATTTTTAGTGTAAAAATAAGTAACAGAACAGTAACATCAATTCAACCAGTGAATGAATTTTATTTTGCTGTACGTTACATTAAATATAATTTATGGAGACCCAAAAAATAAAAGAGTTGAATTACTCATTAAATAAATTTTCTTGTTGATATTGTCATTTAATTGTAAAATTGACTATGGGTTTTACACGTTGAGCTTATCGTAGAAAGATATTTTTTTTCCTAAATTAATAATGAAGAATGATTAAGTCAATGAATAATTAAGTCAATAAAGTAATGCGATCATCAGAATAGATTATATAAATGGCAGATAACGATGTTCGCCCATTGCAAATGCAGAACATTTTTAAGGCTAAAAGAATTTGTAATAAAGGGTGTTCTAAAGGAGAACAATCACCACAAAACTTTCATTATCTAAATGATTAGAGATCATGGGTATACTCTTGAGCATAGTAAAAAAAATTATGCGTAATAAAGATAAGTCAAAACCTCAAAGCACTTAAAGAAAAGGAGGGGAGGGGGGAGATGTTTTACCACCCAGCCAATGACCTAAGTGGTGAATGATTAGAACATTAAATTAAGAAATTAATGTAATAATAATTTGTAGATACAAATATAAATAAAACTTTAATTGTCCTCGGAAATGATGTTTTCTTGACATTGACTAAATTAAGTAGGACTGTTAATATAATTGTAGAATACATCAGAAGTACTACAACTAATCAATATATGTATTACATGTATAATTGAATTTAATATAATTACCATTCACATTCTGATTTTTTAAATAATTACACACATGTTATAGTGTTATTTATTTATTGTATGGCTAACATGGTGATAAAAAATGAAGTTTATTTTTATGATACGTTCATTAGTGATATATATTCCAAACATATAATACGTGATATCGATAGATATACATTACAGCATAAAATTTTCTGGCCGGCAGCCATTAATCCAAATCTCTTTGTTATGAACCAGCAAAGCCAACAACAAAAGGACTAGAAGTACCTTTATATCTTCTATAAGGATACAATAATTCTTTCCCAATGATGAGTAACCAACAAATGCAGCTTTCAATCACCAAACCCACTATCATATAACAAATCTTCAACACTCTCTTCACGTGGACATCTCGTGATCTAAGTGGTGCCTTTCAAAAAAATCTTTTCTTGATTGACTTTTAATTACTAAGTGTCCCAAGATTCCATATTCTAATTATAAAGCTAAGGAAAGCCTACACATAACATAAAGATTCTCCTAAACCCACACCCTCATCGATGGTACATGTGCCCTAAATTACACCCTAGGGGCATCCATGTACTCTTATATTTAAACCATTTAGGTCCCACAGTATCCAGATTCTCTATAAAAGCTAAACATGCCCCCATCATCAAATTTTCTTTATTATCCCTCACTCTTGAGAGTATTTTCTTCTTGTTTTTATATGTACCTTTAACACACAAACGTATATATACATATATATATGTGCGCGTGTGTCTATATATACACACACCCCCAGTAGCTTCTTCCTTCATCAAGAGAACAATTCACAATTTTCCTTCTTCAGTTTCTCATTACTAAAACCCACAACTCATCATATAGCTCAAGAACAAAAATGTCTGGTGTTTGGGTATTTAAAAATAATGGGGTAATTCGCCTTGTGGAAAACCCTCAAGCTGAATCACAAGGCAGCAGCTCTTCCAGAAGAAAAGTTTTGGTGCATTTACCAACAGGGGAAGTTGTGTCTTCATATTCTTCACTTGAACAAATATTGAGAGGCTTAGGATGGGAGAGGTACTACGGCGGTGATCCTGACCTTTTCCAATTCCACAAACATTCTTCTATTGATCTAATCTCTCTCCCTAGAGACTTCTCCAAGTTCAACTCAGTTTACATGTATGATGTTGTCATTAAAAATCCCAATGTTTTCCACGTTCGGGATATGTAAGCTTCATAACTCGATCTATATGATCGTCTCTGTATCTACTCTCATGCATTTAAGTGTTTGCTCTCATGCGATCATTTTCTCTTTCGTTGGTTTTCCTCCTTGTTACTTTCTTTTCTTTAGGCATTATTGTAAAGTTTGTTTTCAATTGTTAGGTGTGCATGCATGGTTTCTACTACCTAGGGTTCAGGTTTCTCCAGCAGGTTTCCTTGTTTAATATAAATAAATTGGAAACTGGTGTTTGTGTTAGCTTCTGTAATGTTTTATAATTAAGTTAATGAATGTCACATGACTCTGTTTCATTTTTATATACATGTAATGTCTAATGATGCCGGGAAAATTTGTGACTACAGTTATGTTTATCAAGATTCAATTCTTATTAGCCATCATGGTGACAATCATGATATCATGAAACTGTTAATTATATCACTGTAGACGACTACAAGTTTCATCACTGTTGAGTTCAAAATGCCCAAAATGGAAAAATCGAAAAAAAAAGGATGATGCGCTGAGTAATACTAACTATCACAAGGTAATAATGATTTCAAAGGAGCTCTGTATGATGTAATTAATGACTAAATTTTATCCATATATTTTGCAAGACAATGACTAAAACATTGTACCACTAAATCATTTATCCAATCATACCAAATGAGATGAAGAGACAAGGGCCTTTATCCAATCATACAATTTGTAATATGCACACTCTGTCATTTGCTTTGAATTGATTGGGACGATTCTAATTTCTAAAATGACAACACAAAGGAAGACAGCAAATGGTGCTTCACGTGAAGTCCATGGTGACAGTCAATAATAACAACCCAACGATGGACTGACACGTGTGCACACAGGATGTGTCAATTCACCAATCCTTTTGTAGCTGATCAAGAGTGGGTGCTACACGTGGCTTAAACTCTTTACAAGAACGCATAATGTAAGTCGTTTTCTTCAGCTTTCAAAGACCTAAAAGAATACCTAAAGGTTTTGGCCATGTGACCACATTGCACGACTAGTTTACATATGAAAGCAAGAGTTGACAGAATCCAAATAATATGTCTGCTAATTGTTAAGTACGGATAGAAGCAAAATCGCAAACAAAATATACGATTTGATCTTAATGAGATATATATATGTGAAATGTTAAATCTTGATTGGCGGTGAAGTGCTAGCAATAGATGGGTTTATCCAAAATCAAAGCCTAACATTCAACGTACATTTTGCACATTGATCACTCAATTAGATATTGTGGCACTTCTATAACCATACGTATAAACCTTTTAATATAATTAACTAACAACAAGGAAGATTCCAATTTAATTTTGTTTAAGAGAGATCTTAGGCTCCTTTAGTGGTGTTACTGTCAGCTTTTAAGCCACAGCTCTAGAACATAAGCTGTAGTTGTAAGAGAAAGTTAATGAAAGTTTGGCACTATTAATTTGAAAGTTCTTCGCTATCAATGTTAAAACTTATTTCCAATAAACAACTGTGGAAGATAATCAGTTGTACTGTTTTGCTGCCAATTAACCAATACAAACTAAGCTTTCAAAGTAAATTAAAGAGTGCACGCATGCCTAATTAATAATTGTATTTTTATATTGTTGAGTTGTGTCCCTAGTTAGGGTGATACTTGAATTTATAAGTAGGATATGTCACTCAACTCAATAGGCTAGCATGTGAGTTTTTGGGTTAGATACTTAAAAATCTTAGGTTAAGTCACCCCAACAGCTAGTATGTGGCGGTGGAACAACTCATGTGTATCTAACGAAATGACCGGAGTCCGGAAGTGGTTCTGTCCTAGGGGGAAGATTGTTGAGTAAGGGATATACGTGGTGGTGAATTGTTGAGTTTTGTCACACATTGGCTAGTAAAAGAAGATTGTTGAGTAAGGGATATATTTGACGGTAAATTATTGAGTTGTATCCCATATTAATTAGTAAATGGGATATATTTAGGTTTATAAGTAGGATATGTCAATCCACCCAATAGGCTAGTTTTTGGGTTATATACTTAGAAATCTTAGGCCAAGCTCCCCTAACATATGTATATATATAAGATGAAATTAAAAGGCAAAGAATCGTAAGGCGAGTTTGCTAATTTTGACAATTTTTTTGAAGTGAATCTAGCTTGGAGTTGCCAAAACGGTTCCTAATCCTAATTAAAAAGTGATCATATTACTGAGTAACCCAAAATGATAATAATAATAATACTATACTTACAAACTTTTACTTTGTATCCAGATCCCTCAACTTTATATGTGTAGGTGTAGCTAGCGTTGCTTACACAAACCAAAAATCAACAAAGCAATTTAAAGATCTACTCTTCTCTTTGCATGTAAGCGAGCGATTTTATCGCTGGAACATGGCTGAGAGATAACATATGCGCCGCTTATCCGGCAAGATTTTACGTGCACATGATAAAGGAAACAAAACCGGAAGCAAAACAAATACGATGTCGTACGGCCTAGCCCATATTCTTCTAAAAGTCAGGAAGCCCATAGCGCCCAATGCCAGCCCATTATGGTCTTATTTTTCCTCCTCTTTTTTTTTTCTCTCTCTCCATTTGTTTGAAAGTCTTTATGGCCTGAATTAGATTAACGATTAATTTCCTCCCTTAGAGATACTTAGCAATATCATTTATATAATCATCTTCAATATTAGAATCTTTTACGAGTCATTGGAGTTTCGGTGGAAAGAAGACTGTATTACTTCATTAAATTTAAATTATCTGCTAATCTTGCATTCGACTTGTCGTTTTAAAATCTACGGACTGATTATTGGTAAAAACAAAAATAATAATGCATGCATCTAAACTCTACTGCTTTGTATAGTAACTAGTATTACTCACTTGTATTTAGATATGAAAATTAAAAGCCAAAATGAAAGGAATTTTGTCATGATTTTGCGATATGATTCTCGAAATGCATTTATAATAAGGAGATTTGGCTAATCTTTGCTTGATTTAGCATGTTGATTTTGATTTTTCTTGATTCTTATCAACCTTTGTTGTGATTCTTGTTAGTAGAATGTTTTTCATACTATGATTATCCCACATGCGCATAATAGCGTTTAGCGAATCCAAATTTTCATGTTTAGCACATAAAAGCCATGGCAAATTGAAGGTGGTCCTCGAACTCAAATAAGACTGCGTTACTTCATCAAATTTAGATTCTCTCATCTTACATTTGACTTGTCTTTTTAAAATTCACTATAGATTTTTTATTAAAAAAAATAATAATAATGCATACATCTAGACACAAATAATAATGAATATCATTTTTTAATTTTTAAATCTTGATTTAAAGTTAAGATGGAAGTGTTCTTTTGTTCCTCTCCATATAATCATTTTCAATAATAGAATCTTTTATGAGTTATTGGAGTTTTGGTCAAAAGAAAACTACGTTACTTTATCAAATTTAGATTCTCTACTCATCTTACATTCGACTTATCTTTTTAAAATCCACTGATTGATTATTGGTAAAAACAAAATAATAATGCATACATTTAAACAAAAATGATAACGAATATCATTTTTGAATTCTTAATCTTTATCCAAAGTGAAGATGAAAGTATTCTTTTATTACCAGAGAAATAGCCTCTCACCATAATTTGCAATGCGGACATTGCACATATTGGTGGAAATTTTATTTTATTTTATTATTTTTTTAGGTAATAATGGGAAAAAGTGTAAAACAACTTTTTTAATCATCTATCTCTTAAAATTCAAACTTACGTAACCAGTCAAATAAATCAACTTAAAAATCTTTCAATTAAACTCTTAGGACTACAAGTAAACACCATTTTTCCATCTTAATATTTACAATTACACACCTCCAAACATGTACAAAATTAGCGGAAATGATGATGCAAAAGGAAGATTATTTTGACATTGGTTTAATGTACACTTTAGGTCATGTTTGGTATTGTGGTTCCATAACTTAAAGGGGTACATGATTTAAATAAATTGGTAAACACTTTCAACTGTTGTTTAAAAGCTAAGTTGATTTTATTTTATACTTGTATGATAAAAATTCTATAATATATTTACTATTTATACCAAAAAATTATATTTATCATATATTATCAACTTTTTAAAAATAATAATAATAACAACAACTACAACCTTCTTTTCTTCTTTTTTTTTTTTTAAATAGAGCAACCGTAACTTTTATAGCACCTCATTGACCAGACAAGGTATTAATTTCATATAATCTCAATTTAGATTAAATTTAAATTTTCTTCCTCAATACTTGAGTGAAAGTTAAAGTCATTCGAATATTAAAGAGAGTTAAAATCTGGGCAGTGTTATATAAGATTTAATTTAAACTAAGTTTCAATAATTATCTGATTGAATATCAATTATAGTATCATGTAATATATTATAATTTGAGTAATAATATAATAATAAAAAAAAAGATTAGAGAGTTTGCGTTCGTGTACACACAAGTAGATTGCCTAAATAAGTCGGGATACCCATTACTTGTTCTAAAGCGAACAAGCCTAACCTTCGAGAACCGCTAATCCACTTCGGCTTCTGCTGAGCTAATCTTACTATCGAACCTCTACCTCGTACGTATGGATTCAACTTTGATATGCATATAACACACTTAAATATTTTATTTAATATAATTTTAAATCAAATGGGAAGAATCGAACCGATTGACACGTTGAACATCCATTTGATACAAGACAAATGGGTAAATTTCTCTTTAGTCCAAAGGGTTAAGCATCAATTCTCAATGTTCTTTCTTAAGAAAATGACCCAAAATTTTTATGTTCTTACCTTCATTACTGTCATTAATTTAAAATAATTATCGTTAGATATATTATAAAAATAATCTATTGTAAAAAAAATCAGTTAAATTTTAATAAAATTTAAATTTAAAAATAATTATATATATTTAATAAATTTTATTATTAAACTACTATAAAAATATAAATAACTGAGTTGAAAATAATATCAAATAAAATTTATTTAAATATTTATAAATACATATATAAAACATATTTTTATTATGTACATACAATAAGTAATAACTAAAATAAATATTTTATATTATTAATTTATTTTATTTTATTTTATTACCTCTATATAATTAATAATAATAATAATCTCTTACAGTTAACAGTCTTATTTCTTAATTAATAAAAATATTTGAATTTATATATATATATATATATATATATATATATATATATATATAATTGTATTAAAAATAAAAATAATTATTAAAATTAAATTCTAAAAACTTACTCATTCTTTATTTAAGATAAAGTGACTTTACGAAAAATAATTTTTTTAAAAAGTTTACCAAACATCAAAATTAATTTTTAATTACTTAAAATTCACTTTTTATATAAAATTCACGTTTTATATGTCACAAAGACAATCTCAAATAAGCCCTCAGCGTTAAATTTTTTTCCTTTCGAGGGTGAAAAAGCTATTTTTTTATTAATCTTGAGTAACGGCATGAATACTTACCACCCGTCTCAAAATGTTAATATTTTTTGCCCTCTAAAAAGTAACGTCTAACACAAAATCTTGAACCTCTAATCTCTATGGCTGTCATTCTTCCATGAATAAATCGCCAGCAATCGACATGCTTGGGTAGGTGTTTGTTCTTTGAAAGGAAAGAAACTCCCAAATATAGAGCACCAGTCCAAGCTTACTAATCAACCGGGGCATACCTTTGTTACTACTTACAGGACATAAACTACCTAATACCAAATGTAAGTTTCAATCAAACCAGAAGTTCAATCCCTTACATTGAGACTCACTAATCTCAACAATCCAAACAAATATCTACAATATACTTTAAACTGAAATCAATGACAATAAAAGGAAACAGCATGTCATCCTCCATCACGAAACTTTGAGTCACCTTCCTGACAACCATCACCCTCTGGCAAACTTGTAGTGAAACTCATCAACAGTGGAGTAGATCAAGCCTTCATTTTCAAGAGATGCAATTGAATCCCTGGTGTACAAAGTAGAATAGAAGAAATTAGTACATAACTCACTTGCGTACATGATAGATAATCATATATATATATATATATATATATATATATATATATATATATATATATATATATATATATATATATATATGTAGAAAGAGAGAGAGAGAGAGAGAGAGAGAGAGAGATTACATGATCTTCTTTTGGGGTATTTTCAGCTGCTGAGAAAGTTCATTTACGTGTACTCCCCTTTCCTGTTCACTGCAAAGAAGAACCAATTCCTGAACTCAGTAAAGTGACCTTTTTTTCCTCTTGTTCAGATAAGAAAGCTCTATGAAGTGGCATTAAGAGAAATATATACTGAGTGTACTTTGAAAGGGGAAAAATGATGATGAGTCATTAATCAAATCACTAGACCAGGCAGCTAAAAACTAGATGTTGCACAAGCCTAGTGACAACGGAAGGAAAGAACCAAAAACAGAGTGAAATTAGAACGGATAAGAAACAAACCTAGACACAACACAGCAACTCTAGCTAAAGGCACATGATAGAATTTTGGCATATGACTGACCTGCTTGATGGTTGCTGCAGATAGTCCAGGATCATTTGGTCACAATCCTTTAGTCCATCAATGCCAAATTGTGAAGAGAGCTGCACAAAAAGAATTAAAGCTTTACAAAAAATATATATGTAAAGGACAACAAAAATGGAACTTCCAGTGATTGTTTAACACACATTAGATGGGGCTGTCTGATATCCACTTGAACTGGTTCGGGCAGGAGTGTTCAGTGATGAATCTACCACCTGAGACTGAGATGAAGCAAAACCTTTTACCTTCAATTAGAGTAATACGCAATCAATTCAAAATGAAATGCAGAGGCATCATATATAATCATCCTAAGGATAGAATGCAAATATCGGTTTGAGGAGATTTTTCCTCAATAATACTCATGAATACCTGTGATTTGGAATTTTGCAAGTGAAAATATATGCATTCAATATAGTGGCAAGTAACCTCATCAAAGTTTGTCACTGGCCTGACAAAACAGGAAAAACCAAGATGTCAAAGATTATCAAATTTTTACATGCTAATCAATAGATCATTTTGCCTTTGTATAGAGTGATCCATCAATTACATAAAATATCATCTAGCTTGCATGAGCAAAAGAGTGATTCAGAAAAAAGGGATTTCATTATGGCAGCTAAAAGTACAGTTGTCCAAAAATGATTTCTCTTTATTCTAGGAATCTTACAACGTTTCTTCAGTTTCTTTTGTAATATAAAATTATCATATCCATTACAAAAATTGTATGTATTCTTTGCAAAAATCAGGTTTCCATATTTAAAAAGAAAACAATGAGAAGCTTCAAGTTCCAATTTCCAGGAAAGTAAAAAAATATCTCCCAGCATCAAAAGACATTAAATTTCATAAAAGTATTACTGCCATATGATTGAAACAATTTATCAGATGACTTAAGAGTGCATGAGAGGTCATAAAGAAGCTCAAACATAAAGAACGTTGTGAACATTTAAAAGCAAACATATAAAAGAAAATCCAAACACATAAACGATAGGTTGATTAAACAATTCCTCAACCACCATATGCAGAAAGCCAAATATTTTTATATCCATACCTCACAGAGAAAGCAACAATCTGTTTTTTTCCTTGAAAGCTTTTCAAGTTCCCAATGAGACGTACGTACATTCCATCTCTATTTCCGATTCAGAGAAAATAAAGATAAAATTTGGATGTTAAAGTATATCATTGCAGAAGATAAAAATATCAATAAAGGCTTGCAACACTTAGAATTTAGAACTCACTGTATGGCCTCCATTTCCCTGGTGTCAAAAACCTCACTTGCCCTATCAAAACATTAAAAAGTGCACTAAAATTAAACACAGGTGATTTGAAGAGTATAAATTGATTAGGGCCAATATATTGGCATTGTCTGATCTATGTACTTACTTAAACTCCAAGAAGAAATACAGCAATTTAAAATTTTCCAATCACACAAGATAACTGTATATTGATTAGATTCACAATTGGGAACAAAATATTACCATCTTTTACATACAACTCTCCCGGTTCCATCGTCTAGAGTGAAATTAACATCAGAAGCTCTTTCTTCTTTATTATACACCAGGCCAACCAATGTAACCTGAAGCAACCCAATATAGAAAGCAATAACATCAAGCAAATACATATAAGACAATCCCACAATATATCTATGATTCAGTGATAGGTTTTCTCTTCAAGCACTTCCAAAATAACACACAAATTCAGTAACTGTATTGTCTAAGCAAAAAAAAATAAGAGGTGCAATGAGGATTATTACATTAGTAACCTCCAAACCATTGATCATAAAATTCGATTTATCATCACCAGAGTGGGAAGCTTCACTTATCATCTTCACTGTCACTGGTACTAGCCCTTGAGAATCACGACTCTGTGCCCAAAAAAAGAGTTATTGACATCAGAAAACATACCAAAAGAAATAATGATCATGCTTTGGCAAGTTTAAAGATAAATAAAATATAACTGCCAGAAAATAAGTAAAATTAATGAGATTTCATCAACAAAGCCCATTAGAGTAACATCCAAACAAAGAAAACGAAACCCTAAAATAAATAGTAAGAAACGAAAAAACTGACTAACTAGCTACCTTTCTCATTATTAAAATTTTCCAAGGTTCAAAACAGTAGGCGAATAGCGATAACTAATTTAGTCGAAACAAACAGAAATTAAAGACGCAAAATTTGAGGGAAATGACTTACTCTTGCCGTAGAAGAAGGATAATCAGCGGACTGAGACGGCTGAGAAGGCATGAATCCGCCGCCGGAAAATACATTACTGGCGTCGAATTGGCTACTCGAAAACATCTCTGAAAACCCTGGAGCTTAAAATTAAAGAATTGACGGTTGCAAATTTGATCCTTGTAGTGAGCTTTTGCGCGAACATGAGATTTATTTTAGGGTTTCCCGCCACCGTCCTTCGCTTATTTCCCGCGTGTGCATTAGAATCTACTCTAACCAAATCTGAATCCAGATCCGGATCCAAACCATATCAGTTTCGGTTCTTTACGACTTGGACGGGGCGACACAAATGTTTCAGCCCATCCGAGTCGGACCGGTTGGAACTCAATATTAGCATGAGAAAATGAAATGATTAGAACCGACTACTTTCTCTACTTAAATGATAATTTATTATAACAATAATACGACACTTGCCAAGTAATTTTACGAGAGATTATCCCAAGTGCAAGTAAGTAACGTGTGATTCATTCATCAAATGATAAATTTATTTACTAATTGAAATTATTTATTTAACTATAACATCATCCTATTAATAAATACTATGTCACTAATAACGGAATCATTTAAAAAATTTAACATTACTCTTATATTATTCTATTTTAAAGAATTTCAAACTTTGTTTTAATATAGGTCTTATTAAATTTATAAGCTTTCTTAGATCGGTGTCTTTCACTTCTCTCTCTCTCTCTAAAACTAAATCCTCAATAACAAAAATTTCTTTTCTTTCTCAATCCTTGGGAGGAAATTTTTATGCTTCTCCATCTACAGTAAAATAAATAAATAAATAAATAAATAAATAAAATAATTTTTAGTTTTTGTTATTTGTCTTAGATTCATGTGCTTTTAAGTGTGATGATGTATATATATTTTGGTCTATCCAAATGTCCTCCTCTCAATGCATTATTGCATAGTTGCATACAAAGATTATGCTTTGCATCCGTACTTTCAAGTGGTAAATATATCAAGGTCCATCACTAGTGTAAAGCAATGTCTGCCAAAGTATAGGATGGAGGATGGCTGCAGTAATGTATCTTTTTGAGATCATAATTTGAGTTACAAGTACCTATTTTGAGTGTATAATATATCATTTCAAAGTTTGCAACCAAATGAACTTAATCCAATGCTGTTATGATGTATTGAACATGTGCTTTGATTGGAAAATTTATTTATCTGATGATCATTTTTGCAAGTTTAGTTATTTTCTTATTTTTCTTACTGGTTTCAATATTTTTATTTTTTTTATTTTAATATTGAATTTGAGTGCCCTTTTTATCCATTTTTTATTTGGAAACCAAAATTGAGTGCCTTTTTTTTTTTCTTTTTTCTTTTTTTCATTAGTAGAATTTTATTAAGCAATAATAATTTGGGTTTTCTATTTTGGTACGTTCGCATTATTTATAATTAGTATAAAAGGGCTTTAAAACCCTAGTTTTGTCATTCAGACTTTCAGAAACTTATGTTTCTCTATTTTTTCAACCTTTACACTTTTGTTTCGTTAGTATATCTAAAAAATTTATAACTACAGCAAAACCTCTTTAAAGAAATACTCAATATAGGAATAACCTCCATATAGTCATAAAAAATTATAGTCCCAATATGAGTTAGTTATAAATAAGAATAAACTTTACATTGTAGTAAATTATAATTTTTATAAATCTCGTTTTAAATAACTTAACTCAACATAGTAATAATTATTCATATATTCCAAAACTAAATATATTGTGTTATATTAATAGTTTAATAAGAAATAAAATATTTTTTTAAAGTCGTTTGGGATAATAATTTATTATTTAGAGCTGTTACCACATTTTTGAACTTGTGAGTATGTAATCACTCGCTGGCATGGACACCTTCCTATTGAAGCCAAAATATTTATAACTTATCCGTTAATTAATTAATCATGTAGTACATACTTGACCTCTGTATCACTTATACCAATATTAACTAAGTTAAAATAATAATTTTTATAACTACATATCTATAAAATAAATTTAATTTGGTCTTCACATTATGACTATAGAAAAATTTTGTGGTAATATAAATAAAATCTACTCCAGACATATTATCCAATAGTTGCGAGGAAAGATTATTCTACAAAGGCGTCAACTCATCTCCCCATGATAGAGGGAGGAGTCTTTACCACCCAGCCAAACGGAATAGGTTGTTGAACATAACAATTGCTAGAATATTTGTTGTGAACTCGAAATGAATTTGGAAATATCTAGAACAATTTTAATGGTTTTATGAAAACTAAACTTACAACAGCAACTTTTCAATTAAAGGCCAAGTGGAAAAAAGTACATATTTGTTGTTACGTAATGTAATATTATCAGTGTGAATTAGCTCAGTCGTGAAATGAGTGGAAGAATTCAATTATCAGATGGGTTGAGCTTTAGTATATGTAGTTAACAAAAAAAAAAAAAGGTTGGGATAAAACTTATTTCATTCCTAAAATCCGTTGAGAAAACTTGTTCCATTTCCGAGCCACGCCCGCGCGAGTGACGAGACCACAAAATTGGTTGGTTCATTCCATGTTTCCAGAAAAAGACCAAAATTGATGACAAATCACGTTCTCTTGCTGACTCCTAAATTCCGTTTGCGTATTTCCATTGAATTTATCCAGAAAAGAAAGAGCGTCGCGTTAAAAACATATTTCTGTGGCTGCCTCATTTTCACTTCATTTAACGGCATTTTCAAGTGTCCTTCTCCTCTTTGGATTGTAACTACTTGCATTTGGCCCTCGGTACTCTCGTTTCTCACCAAAATCACTCGCTCGCTCCGTCTTATCAACCATGGATTTGATTAATCCGAATTGCATAAACTCACTCGCTTTCTCTACAAACAAGCATCGCCGAACTAACAAGTGCAGAAATGTAATTTCTACCTCCAAGGAATCTTCGTTTCGGTTATCAACGGCGTTACAGAGAAGCGAGAGATTCTCAACCTCAATCTCGGCTAGTGATGCTTCGGTTAACGGTGTAACGACGGCGCCAGCGGACAAGAGATCGTTGGAATTAGCGAAATCCAGTAAAGCGATGGAGCAATTAGACATCGAACGCGGCGTTTGCGTGCCGTTTCGCAAGTACACGCCTGAGAGAGTACGATTAGATTTAGTGTCCCGTAATTATTTTTATTTATTTATTATCTTTTTCGGATTTTCAATATTCGATGCTCACCTTTTATAAATGTGACTGTTAGTTTTGTTACGAGTTATGAATAATTTGGCTAACACAGTTAAGTTTTCTGTTGACAACCGGGCTTCACACCAAGAGCTTCCCTTCTTATAAAGCACTTTCTTCAAGTGCTTTCTTCACCACATAAGCTTTTTGTGGTGTGTACTGTAATTGCAAATTTTTTGACTTGTGCCTACATATTGTTTGTTGAGGATTATTAAAGTGTCGGGATACGGATATATGATATTTTGTGTGTGTTGGGGAGTGCTTTCTGTGAAAAAAAATTGCTTCATAGTAACCACTTTCTGAAACAGCAGATATCTATAGCTTCTTCGACAGCACTTGACTTCAACATATCTTTTGGGAAAACTAACGGCAAAATGTTTTACTCTATACATGTCATTATAAACACATTCCTTCAAACTATACTCCACAACTTAAACAGAACATTTTACTATTTAAAAGTGCTTTCGGCACAATCTTGCATCTTGCCTTTCCTTATTTTGTTTTGAATTTGATTGTGTTGTTGTTGGTAATTAGGTGAGAAACAAGGTATTGAAATCTAGAGGGGCTGTAATTTCTCTAATGTTACGTGGAGGGGAGATAGTATGGAATTTGGGACTGTATTGGTCTAATTTGATGTATGATTGTTTGGTTGGGAGAGACAAAGAGGTTGTACCTGATCGTGCTCGCCAACTTCGGAATCTCTTGTGTAATTTGGGGCCTTCCTTTATCAAAGTTGGGCAGGTTTGTCCTTACCTTTCAGAATTTTCATTTTTGACTACAGATATGTGTTGGAATTTTTGAGCCATTACAAAGGGATAGATATGAGTATTAGTTAGGACATTCCCTCTGGTCCTTGGTTTTACGTACTGAACGAGTGATCTGCTCGTGCTGCAGGTGCTTGCGAACAGGCCTGATATTATAAGAGAAGATTATATGAATGAACTCTGCATTCTTCAGGATGATGTTCCCCCTTTTCCAAATCAGGTAAAACATACTATGACAATGGATAACAGCTATCTATGAGCATCTTTTAAGCAATTTTCGATCACAGTGGGACAGAATATTTTCGCCTAAGCAGTGATTGGTTTGATAGGTTGCTTTTAACATTATAGAAGAGGAATTGGGTCGACCTCTGGAAGCTGTCTTCAGCAAAATTTCTTCACAGACAATAGCGGCTGCAAGTCTGGGTCAAGTTTACCGAGCCACCCTGCGTGAAACAGGGGAGGACGTCGCTATTAAGGTTGTATGATGTTCATCTGCTACTGTGTTCCATAGGTTCGCAATTAACACATTCTTGATTGCATCCTTCCCTCTCATGAATGTTTTCCAGTTATGCTTAACTAACATAAATTATATGATAGAGAATTATTGACAACTCACTTCATTGGCATCTGAAATCCTTGGAATGCAATGGCCATGTTCTACTATTCCTCCTCTGCAACCTTTGCCTCAAGTTAATAATATATTTTCTGCCAAGCAAAATTCAGTTTTTAATTTCAGTATTCTAGACATCTCGTGTAACATTGAACTCTCAAGGAGATATTCCTCTTGTCTGTTTCAAATTGTAGAAGTTTTGTGGAAGATTTAACAGGTTTCATATGCTTACAGGTGCAGAGGCCTGAGATAGAGCCTATAATCTACCGAGATCTTTTTCTTTTCAGAACTCTTGCTTCATTCTTAAATGGAATCAGTCTACAGAAACTTGGTTGCAATGCTGAGCTGATAGTCGATGAATTTGGTGAAAAGCTTTTGGAAGAGCTTGATTACACTCTGGTACTTTTCATAGCTTCATAGCTGCTCTTATGTTTGACATAAATAAAGTGCTTATAAGTTCACCACATTTTAGAGGAGCACTTTTGGCAAACAATGTTTACATCCCTGGCTTTACTATATTTGCCTAGACTCATTTTGTCTTTTGTCTTCTATATTTTTTAATCATCTATACGTACTGTCTTTTTTAACTCTTTCAGGAAGCCCGGAATATGGAAGACTTCTTGGAGAACTTTAAAGATGACCCTACTGTTAAAATTCCTCGGGCTTACAAACAGCTTTCTGGTTCACGTGTTTTAGTGATGGAATGGATCGATGGTATTCGGTGCACTGACCCACAGGTTGAATATCTATACTTTAGATAGATGGTGTTATTTGAGTCATTTATCACTTTCAAAGCTAGCAGTATCATAAGATATTACCTTTTAAAATCTTTTTCTCAACGTACCTCAGGCAATAAAGAGAGCTGGAATTGATGTAGATGGATTTCTAACAGTAGGAGTGAGTGCTGCTTTGAGGCAACTGCTAGAATTTGGGTTATTTCATGGAGATCCGCATCCTGGAAATATCTTTGCTATGCGTGATGGACGTATTGCTTATGTGGACTTTGGGAATGTTGCTGAACTTAGTCAAGTAAGTTGTATTCCCAGATAAATGCTAAAAGAAGTTAAAATTTTAGTGAGATTTATTTGTGACTTTGGGAGATAATTGAAATAGGTGTCTATTCTTATTCGGGAATATCCAAGAAATTCTTCCTCTTACCAAATTAAATAATTTTAATGAAATTTTCTTAAGCTCAGAGGGTGAAGGTGGTGTAGAACGAATTTCCGATAGAGAAATTTGGCAAGATTACTTATTATGTTATTCTTCCTCTTACTCTTGAGTAAATAAGCAGTGCATGTTATAGATCATGCTTCATCTTGTGCGTCCATTTTGTTCTGGTTTATATCTTCAGCAAAACAAACAGATTTTGATCGATGCTGTTGTCCATGCTGTGAATGAGGACTATGCTGAGATGGCAAATGATTTTACCAGGCTTGGCTTCTTGGCTAAGGGAACTGATGTCTCTCCTATTATTCCAGCTCTGGAAGCAATCTGGCAAAATTCAGCTGGGAAAGGACTCGCTGATTTCAATTTCCGAAGTGTTACAGGTGCTTACATGTTTACTTTGTCATTAGTTTTCTTTCTGCATCTACTTTGAAAGATTTTTTCTGTGATGGGCATCCAAACCAAAAGTTGGGCTGTTTCTGCTGCAGGGCAATTTAACAAGTTAGTTTACAACTATCCTATCCGAATTCCAGAGAGGTTTTCTCTCGTTATTCGTTCTTTGTTGACACAAGAGGGCATCTGTTTCACATTGAAGCCAGAATTTAAATTTCTTGAGGTGAATGCAAATCTTGTCATGGTACTCTGTTTTAAAATTCTTGCGGTTCAAATTTTTTAATGCCTACTACAAATTATGTATGGTAATCTCTGTGATTAAGCACTTGCTTTTTTCATGAATTACAAGCAACGGCTCTCTCTTGATGCATGATCTTTATCTGCACTGTCATGCATAACTAGGTTGCCTATCCCTATGTGGCTAAGCGTCTGCTTACAGATCCTAATCCAGCTCTCCGTGAACGCCTTATACAGGTAAGTTTAAGGTCATATTCCCCCGAGCTTGCAGTTTTTTAAGAATGTGAATCAATCAGTTTATATTTGGAGAACATATTTGTTTTGAGTTCAATGTTTACTATTAGTTGAAAGAACCATTATATAACTTCTGACACTTCTTTATATACTAATTCACTGTAATGTTTAACTGCCTTGTCATTGATTACTTAAACTGTGTTTCTTCAATAATAATCTACTTCCTACCTTAGGTTCTTTTCAAAGACAGCGTTTTCCAATGGAAACGGCTTGAAAACCTTATTATTCTTGCAAAGGAAAATGTAGCCAGGATGAGCAGGAATCCCGCTTTGAAAGTAATGAACATGTCTGTATCATTTCAGAACCAATTTTCTTACTTCTTTTCTATCTGCTTGAGAGTTTTAAGAACGTGTATTCACACTATCCTTTTTTGCAGGCAAAATTTAAAGAGCTTGCAAGTTCCCAAAAAATTGGACCTGACTGACACCATTAAAGATGGAGCTCGCCTTTTTTTCACTGATGAAGGAATCCGTCGACAGCTGCTTCTTGCACTCACAGAAGATTCAAAGCTTCACATTCAAGAGGTTTGCGAACCTGAATATTATCTATTTCATCCGGTTGCTATGTGCTATTTATAAATGTGCTGAAATTTCATTGTCTTTTGTTGTTGGCTTTTGTAGCTTGTGGATGTATACAGGCTAGTCGAAAGTGATATTGATATGCCTTCATTAGCTACAGAAGTTGTAAGAGGTAAAGTATCAATAAGAGTTTTGAAGTCACAGGTTGCATTGTTCTATATTTGTTTCTCTGTTTTTAATGCCTCAACTTGCAGACTTTCCGAATGTCATCCGAGATCTTGCGCTTTCCTGGAGTGACTCAGTTTTGTCAGACAGATGATTGGAGATTTTTTGAAGAGCTATATAACAGCGTGAATCTTAGTTGTTTTGGATGATTATTATACCATGCTGACGTGAATCATTGAGCATTTTTCACTCACCAACCAAATATGTGTTTTTGATGCAACCACTGGACAGAAATCATTGTTTTATTATTGTGTGGATGTATATATGTAAAGCACTTCTGCCTTCAGGTGATAGCAAATCAGAAAAGACCGACATGTAGTCTGAGGATTAGCCGATTAGCACGTTCTGTAAATTTTTACGGGGAATATACCGAATAGTATGTTATTGTATTAATGTTGAATGCTACCTGAACTTCAGTAGCTTCATCGTTTTTGCTGTATAATAACAATACTTGTCGAATTGGTTCAATAAATGCATAGTATGCCAGAGTAATGAATTTGCTCCTCTTGTCATTGTAAAGTTTTGTGTATCTTAAATCTTCATGGGTGTAAAAGTGTCTCCAAGCTCCCATGTATTAAACAGTTATTTATATTATTATCGATCATTCTATATAACATTTTGTGACGGTGTCACGTTATTAGATTTTGTTTTACGTAAAAAGTTAAAGAGGATGTGACACTAAAATAAGTCAGAAGACCTACCCGAAAATAATAATAATAATAATAATAATAATAATAGAGTCATCTACTAGCAATTTCATTATCTTTTGAACGTACAATTAAAGAAAAGAAAAAATCTATCGGTGAAAAAACTGCGCGTGGACTAATTTAAAGAAAGAGTCAGGAATGGGGGGGTTTATATATAAAATCTAAAACAAGAGCCCTATTTGTTATTTTTTCTTGAGCCAGTTAATTTACAAAAAGGGGGTCTTCACTGGACTCTGGAGCACTAGCAGCTTACATAATCCAGAAAGAAAATAATGATAGAACTATAGAAGCAAGCATCTTAAATTTATTCGTTTCTCGTCTCTTCCGTTTCACCAGGTTAGTTAATGGATTTTATAAACTCCTTATTTATTTCTCCCAAGATCTTATTCAGACCGACGCGTGAAAAATAATCATGAACTTTTTTTTTTTTTAAATCTAAGAATCTGTCTATTTTGTATGAAATCAGAATTGATTTTGCCGCCATCGAACCAGTCCTTACTATTTGTATTGCACTCTGTTGGTAGGCAGATAGATACAATACATTCGTGCGGGAAAAGCAGCAAGCAGCATATTGTGGAAATCAAAATATTCGATTTTTTACTAGAGTTATTCGTCGTCGGTGCTGTCGAGTTAGATGCATATTTAACAATTAACAAGATCTTCATCTCATTACATATCAAGGTATGTAGCTTGAGTTTTTCCCAATTGAGGTCCTCCTTTGAATTATTAATTGTAAACGTGAGTTTGAAATTCTGATCACTAGGACCATGCCCCATAAAGTTAATTACGAAGACGATGATTATGGTGACTATGACGAGTACGAAGATTATGACGACTATGACTATGACTACGATGTAGAAGAAAATGGTTAGAAGTCCTTCTTGTACTCAACACTCCCTTTTTTTGTTGTTATTTGTGAATTCATGTTGCATAATCATTTTTCTTATATTGAGATAGGAAATAAGATTCTTAGGGTATGAGGAATGGAATCACTAGCCATCAATAAGTAACTGGGCAGTCGTTAAACATTAGTGGAGTAAAATAGTGCATTTATTGAACACCTTAGCTATTGTGTGTTGCAAATTACAGATACCCTTAGGCCTCTTTTATCAATGGCTGTAAATATGTGTTGTAGAATTCTTGTTCTTATATTTTATGTAGTTTTCATATGAATAAAGCTACGAGTACTCTCTGATTTGAATGCTCTTCATGCAACTGACTTGATGACCCTTATGTTGAAACAGGGGAAGCACCCACACCTGCAGCGGAGTCTAAGCAAGAAACTGCCAAGCCCAGGGTTTGGAGTTGTGCTATTTGCACTTATGATAATGAAGAGGGCATGTCTGTATGTGATATATGTGGAGTTCTTCGTACTCCTTTGGTTAATAACAATAACAAAACAGGTATTGGTGTCTGTGTTGCTCTTCAATGACCTTGTACTCTCCTAGTTTGTATTATTGAAACTCGGACTAGTAATTATAGTAAAGATTGAACTTCATTTCCTTTTCCTCACCCCTTCAGAAAAATTAAGAAATATTCATGGTAGTCATGGTTTTGGGCATCAACTCTTATGTTTTGCTTCATTTTCTTTTAACATCATCAACTAGTCAGCCTGCATTTTTTTAAGGTTATGTCATCATTTTTAGGGTCCTTGTGATACAATTTTGCTTTCTAGTTGGTTGTTCCTTTATATAGAGTAGATCTGTTTCATGCAGCTGGCGGCATGTGCAAAGATTCTGGAGCATCCATAATGGCCAAGTCTCTTTTTGCATCATTGCCACAGCGGACGCCAAAAAAGGCTGTAGTAATTCAACAGCAGAATGATGGTTCTTTGATGGAAGAGGGCAATAACTGCCACAAGCTTGGGAATATCGAAGGAAAATTTCATGAATTCCATGAGGCTTTTAGTTCCCAAAGCCATTCCAAATTTAATATAGGTCGGCGCTTGTTCTAGGATAGGGTGTAGATCTGTAATGTATTGAAATTTAACGTCACTTTTGGTTTTAGTACCATGCTTGGAGTAGTGCTACATTTTTGAGTTTCATGTTTGGAGAATTTTATTTGCTTCTTGAAACTGGTTGTAGATTTAAATATATGTATTCTAATTTCGAGCTTTACCCATCTTGATGGTGCAGCCCCTTTCAAGTTTGATGTTCCATCACCTGATGATTTGGTTTCTAATGGATTGCACTCCTCCAAAACGCGTTCGAAAGGTATCCTACTGACATGTTTAAATTTTTCTAGAAATCAATTTCTAAGGACATTAATGCATTATTAGACAACTAGGAATTGGAGGATGTTTTCTTTGCATGTGATATCATTGATCTTGGCACAGTCTAGCAGCAGAATACCCTATGTTTTTTTTTTTTTGGTGGAATTTTGTGTTAATGTCTATGCAATTCAATTTGTACTTCTGTAGATCAAATGCATTTTTGGTGAGAGAATTTTTCTCAATGTTTGTGTGTTCAATTTAAACTCATCTTGTTTCTGTACTGACTTTATCTTGTAGGCAATTTTTTGGACTTAAAATCTTCTGGAGTTTCCACAAGCATCTCTGAAAAAAATGGCTCTATTAATATAAGATCCAGTGCTAAAAAATATGATATTGCGAATGCATTAATGCCAAAAGGCAAGCAAGATAGCGTGGATGAGAGAAATTGTTTGAAGAATGAAGTACGTGCAAGTTGTGGAATTTCTGACAGCTCTTCTTCAGTAATGGCAAAAGAAAGACTAGGCAGTATAAATGAGGGAAATTGCTCGAACTACAGTACAGTGGATGATAACATTAGTTCTTCAGTCGATGGGACTGAATCAGGTAGTACTGAATCAGGTAGTCATACTGGTAAATTGACCAGTAATATGAAGAACATTTCGTTGACTGCTAAATCTGGAAATTCAACCAATGTAAGTGCCAGAAGAACAAATTCACATACTCAGTATAAACCTGAAAAGTGGATGCTCCCAGACAAAAAGGGAGATAGAATGACTCAACTGAATCTTGCAATAGTAAGTCTACTTCTGAATTTTAGTCGTATCACATAAGAAATAAAGCTTTTTTTTTTTTAATCCATATCTACAATGCGTATTTGTTTTCTTGTCGTTTTAGGTTGGCCATGTTGATTCAGGAAAATCAACTCTCTCAGGTAGACTGTTGTTTCTTCTTGGACAAATAACCCAAAAACAAATGCACAAATATGAAAAAGAGGCCAAATTGCAGGTACCTCACTGTGATTTTGTGTCTTTTGTGTAAAATATTTGCTTGCATTTCCACTCTTAGTTCTTGTTTTTGTTAGATTGATGTGTTGTTTGTAATAACCAGGGCAAAGGATCATTTGCTTATGCTTGGGCATTAGATGAGAGTGCTGAAGAGAGGGAACGGGGAATAACTATGACTGTGGCTGTCGCGTATTTTGACTCCAAAAATTATCATGTTGTTGTGATGGACTCACCAGGTCATAAAGATTTTGTCCCAAACATGATTTCTGGAGCAACACAATCCGATGCTGCAATTCTTGTTATAGATGCTTCAGTTGGTTCATTTGAAGTTGGTATGAACACTGCCAAGGGGCAGACAAGGGAGCATGCACAACTGATCAGAAGTTTTGGTGTTGATCAACTTATTGTGGCAGTTAACAAAATGGATGCCGTACAATACTCCAAAGATCGGTTTGATTCAATAAAAGTACAACTTGGAACGTTTCTTCGTTCCTGTGGTTTCAAGGATGGCTCTCTGACATGGATCCCATTAAGTGCCATGGAAAATCAAAATTTGGTGACAGCTCCTGATGATGGTCGGCTGTTATCTTGGTAAGTTTTTTTTTATGATCTTTCTGTAGTAATACAATTGTTATGGGTAATAGCTTCCTCCAAGAAATTACATTGTTGCTATTATGGATAAATTTTCGTTAGATTAATTTTGGTAAGTCTCCAGCGATATCACTGATTTGCAATTTGAATCGGTAATTGTGATGCAGGTATAAGGGGCCCTGTCTATTGGATGCAATTGATTCCTTACGACCTCCTCCTAGAGATTTTTCGAAGCCTCTACTTATGCCCATATGTGACGTTGTTAAATTACAGCACGGGCAGGTGTCTGCCTGTGGCAAATTGGAGGCTGGAGCTCTTCGAAGTGGATTGAAGGTATGCAGTTGTTTGATTTGCTTTCAAGACAGGATGGAATGTGAATGCCTGCCTGTGTTTCTGTGGTAGATCCTTGATAATAGAATTTTAATAGGTAATATATGAAGTATTTTACACTATGCTGGACTAAACCATTAGTATAACGTGTATGTTGCAGGTTTTAGTCTTGCCGTCTGGAAAGGTAGGCACTGTGGATTCCATAGAACGTGACTCTCAGTCTTGTTCGGTTGCCAGAGCTGGAGACAATATAGCTGTGAGTCTGCAAGGTATTGATGTAAGTCATGTTATGTCTGGGGGTGTGCTATGTCACGCTGATTTCCCAGTTGCAATCGCCACACGCTTAGAGTTGAAGGTGCTCGTTTTGGATTTTGCACCACCAGTTCTAATTGGTTCTCAGGTACTCATTTGTTTTACTCAACACTTGCCTATAGTTTGTTGCTCAATATGATTTGTTTTCTAAAATATATAAATTTTGTGATTGAAATTATCCTAGTTGGAATGCCATATACACCATGCAAAGGAGGCTGCAAGAATTGTAAAGATAACGTCATTACTTGATACAAAGACCGGCAAGGTTACAAAGAAGTCACCTCGCTGTCTTACTGCAAAGCAAAGTGCCATAGTAGAGGTGAATCAGAGTCAAAATACCTGCTTCCAGTACTATTTTGTTTGCTAACCCAGTGGCAGCAGCAGAAGTTGATTTCATCTCTTTCGTTTGCTTCTTCCTTTCAGATTGCTCTGCAGGGACCTGTTTGTGTGGAAGAGTTCTCAAATTGCAGAGCTCTTGGTAGGGCTTTTCTTCGATCATTAGGAAGAACCGTTGCCGTCGGCATTGTGACCCGCATAATTGAGGATCAGCAATAGTTGAACCTTGGCCAAGTGATTAACACGTGGCTTGTATTATCTGATCGTGAAGCAGCCGCTCGTGGAGGTTGATTTCTGAAGCCACCGGTCAAGATAGCATGCAATAATGTGGAGGGAATTTCGTAGGAAGCAAAATCACTAATGTGTGTAAATTGTAAAAGTATTCGAGTCCCAAGTGAAAGGCTGTAAAATTTATTTATTCTTTTTAGCCTCGACTCCAGTTGGCTGAGTCCTCTATGGTCAAATTTGACTAATAACAACTTTTTGTTTCCATGTAGTACGCTCGGAGCCATAGCTTGACCACGTGGGCCTCGACGCCATTATTTTTGTCCCCAAAATCCTTTTCCACAAATTTGAACAAGTAAATGAAAAAAAAAAAAGGACAAAAATTTATTACTTTTGACTTGGGCCCATCCAATCACAATGAAGTTTGACGTAGACGATACACACCGGCAAGTAACTGAATCACAAATGTCAAATGACATTGCCAATTGATTAATCATTATAATTTCTTATACTAAAAACAAAGGAACAGTGGGCAAAATACACGTGCTTTTTCGGGTGAGAGAATACCATGGTATATTATGACATTTTCGTTTTACTTTTAAAGTATGAGGTCTAATTTCGGTATCCTACCAACCATCGTATATTATATAGCATTTTTATTATATTTTGAAATTCTTTATTACATATTAAAGTTTTTTAATTATATTTTTAAGATTTCACTAGAGTATCTTAAGAATATCACAACTCAAGATATGATGTGCACTGTCATATAATAAAAGAAATCAATGTAATATGATCATTTATCAATACTTAAACTATAAAATACCATAGTCACAACTATACTTTTAAACTTATTTACGATACATTAAATATAATCAAAAAGGAAAAAAAAAGAAGGCCATTTATCTACATTAAACAAATTTGTCAACTATAAATGGCGTTGAAGCAGTAAATTACTAATCATAGTATAAAGCTATTAAGCTGCTTACTGGTTACAGGTTACTGCTGCTCACAAATCACAAAAGACAAAGGGGTCGAACAAAGAAGGGCAATTACGTAAATTATACTATAAAATGTACTTTACCTTTTTTACCCTCAAAATGGAAAGCAAACAACAAGACGAATACTGAATATAAAAGAGAACGCACCTACTGCGAAACGAAACTGACCTAATCACAGAGCAAAAGCAAAGTCTTCGCTTTTAATTTTAATCCTTTTGGGTTTCCATTGTCACGCCGATTTTTCTTCTGCACAGTAAGTCAATTTCGATTACGTGCTTCTTTTCTTTTTTCATTTTATCCCAAAAGATTTTTTAAAAAATCCTTCTTTTTGGGGTTATTCTTTATTTTCACTTGATGCGCATGATTTCTGATTTGTGAATCATATGTTTAATTTTTAATTTGTGTCTGCTTAGTTTTTGAACTCGGATCATTTGGGGTTGCTCAATTTTGTCGATTATGCGTTTGGTCAATATCCATGGTTGGTAATTTTGTTATCATCATAGTCAATATCGATTTCAAATGTTTATTTATTTTTTAAAATATTTGTGATATTTGATTGATTGATTGATTAATTTCTTGGTCACTGTGGATTTTATTGCTTTTATTTATACATGGTAGATGTTTATCTCAAGCTTAAACTTTTGTTTTTATGATGATGGCTGTTGAATTTCTAATCTAAAATCGTGAGATTAATATGTGCTTAAGTTGGTTGGTTTTTTTTTTAGTACTTTTTTTGGGTTAAAAAAAAGAGAGAGAAGTTTCTCAGCTTTTTGTTAAATGTTGTTTGGTTTACCTGTAAATGAAGCCCTTATCTAAGTTAGTCCATGCAGTTTTACCATGGTTATTTCTGCAAACTTTTATTTTGGGCTTTGGAAATTAAGGTTCCAAATTTTAATTTGTTTTTACAAACTACCAAGTGTTCTTCCAATTTACTGCACAACTAAATGGATTAGCATGCTACACTGTACCCAAATATATATTTAGCTAATTGGAAGTTTCTTGAGTATTTGAATGTTTCTTCGTGGAAACAGTGATGTGGAAATGAATAGTTTTAATCTGTTGCTTTTTTCACAAGCACATTATTATTGTTTTCTTCAGCCTTAACTGATGATCACTGTTATCTTCTACTATGTGCAGTCATCTTTCAGTAGTATGCTATACCAGATCAATGGTTTATTCTATTTGGCTCTGATGTAGGAGCTTCGGTAGTTTATTGCTTGGAATTCTCATTGGTGTAATTTACATATCTGATCTGGGAGGAGGAAAGGAATACGTTTTTCTTGTGCTTGTAGATTTCTTTGTAAGTAGTGTCTTATGGCCTTTGAAACCTTTCATGGGAGAGGGCATCAAGTGATTGCTTGTGACATGGAGGATGTTCAGTTGAATACGAATTGGGATGATGTGAGTTGTCCAATATGCTTGGATTTCCCTCACAATGGTGTGCTTCTCCTATGCTCATCTTATGAGAAAGGATGCCGACCTTTTGTATGTGGCACAGACCATTTGCACTCAAACTGTTTGGACCGTTTCAAAAATGCTTATGGTGTGTCACCTCCTTCAACTTCTGAAGTCAATTCTGCAGCAAACACCCAACCAATGGTTTCAGAAGACAGTTGCAGACCGGCTTGCCCTTTGTGTAGAGGGGAAGTTACTGGGTGGGTGGTGGTTGATAAGGTCCGTGATTATTTAAACGAGAAGAAACGTTGTTGTGAGGAGCATCAATGTACATTTGCAGGAACCTACTTGGAACTTCGAAAACATGCTCAGCTTGAGCATCCTCATTCTCGCCCTTCAAAAATCGATCCTGCTCGGCAACTTGATTGGGAAAATTTTCAGCAATCCTCTGAGATCATAGATGTTTTGAGCACTATCCATTCAGAAGTTCCAAGGGGGGTGGTTTTGGGGGATTATGTGATTGAATATGGGGATGATGAAACTGGAGATGAGTTTGAAGACTTTCCTGGAGATGAAGGTAACTGGTGGACCTCCTGCATCTTGTATCAGGTATTTGATAACTTAAGGAATGCTAGAAACAGAAGAAGATCAAGAGTCAGTGATACTAGAAGAGGAAGCCGCCGCTTGAGTTACGATACTTCTAATTCTGATGAGGGTTCAATGACATCTGTTGATTTTGCAGAGTACAGAATAGATGAGACCGACGATGAGTTTGTGAGTACAAGTGGCCCCTCTAGAGGTAGCTCGAGTCATCGCAGGTTAGTAGTGTTTATTTCCATGTAATTTATGTCATTTCTGTTGAATGATAACTTATTAGAAATATTAGTTGGAAATTCATGTTTCTATTTATATAGTGATCCACTGAGAGGGGAATCTAAGTTTCATGGATTTATACCGTTTTACCTTGCCTTCTACAATCTTTGAATCAACTTCTGATTGGATTAGTTTCCACGGCCTAGGTGATTTTCTCAGAGTTCAATGTGTATCAAACTAAGGATTTATATGAAGCTAGTTTCTTTGAATCAATATTTCTAGTTTCCCCAAAATATTATTTTCAGCTCATTAGTTCCATTGACTCATGATCTGTATAATTTGATGCATGGTATTCCTGTATTTCACAGTTCCCGGAGACGCCGTTCCCGCTTCTATGATAATTAGGTAAGACATGCACTACTCCCCTGCATTTGTGTAGAGTTTTGTTATGTGCAAAAGAACTCATGTTAAATAAGCTTCTCAAGAATCTTAATGAGTTGTTACATTTGAAGTACCCTTTCATTGGTGTATTTATGTACCTTACATTTTCAACTATATTTTTCTTCTAGACACATTTTGCTTTGTTTTATTATTTCACGTAATCAATGGTTCTGTTTAATTCTGCTGGCAGTGGTCGAATAGAAAGTGAAAGCAAATGATCGAAAGAACTGGGCTAGAGATGACGGTGATACTTGGGAAGTGGAAAGCAGTCAAATGACTGGGGTTGCGAGGTCATTAGCATTCAAACATGTAGAAGCTACATGTGTGTTATAATTCTGTTACATATTTTGTGCTGGTTAGACATAAGTTTCAAACTGTAGAATCCCAAGTGGTTATATGTGCCGACCACTACTTATGTTTATGAAGCAGCAGATTTTTTTTGCTGATAACTATATATGTATGTTTTTGGCAATTTATTTAACTGTTGACTTGTATACTGCTTATTACTGCTGGCTAATTTGACCTAAAAAGCTCCATCCAATTTCAAAGTTCCAGTGAGAATGATTCAATATATGGGAAAATTGCTTTCGGTTTCACTATTTCTACTGTCTGTCTAAATAGGACATGAACCATTAGGTGTAATACCCACTGACCTAACACGGATCGGGTGAGCTTCAGGTCGGGTTTAAAAATGACCCTATCCCTAAAAATTGAAAGAAAAAAAAAAGAAAATGGACTATTGAACTGGTTCGGTTCTCGGGTTCAAATCGGTTTGGAATTTTTTCAATTGGTTCATTTCACCAACCTTTATGTTTAAGGTGTGTTTGTATTTTTATTTGAAATTTGAATAAATTTGAATTTTTAAATTTGGAATAGACTTAATGTATGAATTTAAATGCATATTTTGTATTTTTTATATTTTTCTGTATGAATTTCTGAAAAAAAAGATACCAAATTTTTGTTTTTAACTTAAAAATTTTGAAATCAAGTAATTCTACTTTAGTGTCTTTGCATAATTTTATGTTAAATAAATAATAAACATCTTTAAAAACATAATTAATATAGTATTTTATTATAACATACATTATCTTCAAATTCAAATGAGTACGACTTTTTAATATTTTAAACTAGAATATCTTGACCAAATTTATTGTATTTATGATGTTTCATATGAAAAATATACATAAAATGTTATAAAGATAAATAATGTTGGTATAAAGAAAATAAAAATAATCTCCTACCATATATTATCACAAGTTATAGAGATGAATAATAATGTTAAATCGTAAGTTTAATTTAGGTAAAAATGAAAATAAATTAATTCAAATAAAAATATTTTGGAGAATATATTGATGGTTGTTCGTACTTTTTAGATTAAGTGAAAAGTTAAAAAGTTTTAGCTTAATAGTTTAATGATTAAAAATTTTTATTAAATTAAAAAAAAAAAGACTTAATGATTTAATTGATTGAAATTAAGTCAATTAATTTATTAAGTTTGGAAAAAAAAAAAAAAAAAAAAACAAAATAGCCCTAACACTTAAAGGGTTGCCTTGGAAGTTGGATTGCTTTTCAAACCAAAATTCCCCAAAAATAAAACTGAAGATTGTTTGTAGAGACGGTACAGCCCAAAATCACAGTCTAACAAAATCTTGCTTTGATAGAAGCACTGTTAATACGTAATTATTTTCTCTTGGTCTCGGATAAGAGATTCCACTCGGCATATTCTCTTGCATTTAGATCCTTTTTTTTTTTTTTTTTGAGAGATTTAGACCCTCATTTGCTTTCTCGAAAAGTGTATAACGCAAGAAAACTGCACACAATTCTCGCGCTTTCTATCTCGTAATTATTATTATTTAAAAAATAAAAAATAAGAAATAAAAAACTCCCCTAGGATATCAAAATAGAAGTGATCAATTCATTGTGTATGTATTGAATGATTTGTGTAGTCTATTCCGATGAGATCTCAATTAATTTGATCTCAAATGAACTCGTCATTTAAAAATAGTACATTTGATCAGAAAAAGGCAACAAACAATGAAAATCCTATTAACTTCTGATCGTTTGGTCCCTTGTTATCCCAAAAAGTTCATAATAAAATCAAATTTCCCGAGAGTGGGAGAAGAATTTACCTTCTCCATGCTCGATCCAAGACACGTCCCGGTTGTGCACTCCTCCATTTTGGAGCATCGAAAGCCAGAAACATGGAACGAACCAGGCGTATTCCATGCACGGGCCGGGCTTCATAAATCAGAAGCCCAATAATCACAAATCCAAGCCCAAATGCAAAACGGGTCAGGTCAGGCGGTCGTTGAATGCATAAGAAGAAAAAAATATCGCGTGGGGGCTCGCGTAAGCGTGACCGACCGGTGGAATTTGAACGAGCCGTCGTGTGTTTTATTTATCAAAATAAAAGTTGTGCGTCGTAAAATCGAATCGCCGAAAACAGGAAGGAACGCAGCATGCCGGGGCTGACCTGCAATGCATGTAACAGTGAATTCAATGACGACGCCGAGCAGAAGCTTCATTACAAGTCCGATTGGCACCGCTACAATCTCAAACGCAAGGTCTCTCTCTTTAATTTCTAACTTTTAATTTCCCTCTCTTTGAAATTAAGGTTATCATTTTTCAGTTCTCGGATTTGATTTTTTTTTTTTTTTTATTAAAAATATTTTGTTTTGAAGCTAAAATTGTTACGTTCTTGGATTAATTTTATGAGATTAAGCGCTTCTGCTTGGCGGCGATAGTTTGTTGAAGAAGTATCTATCTTACAAGAATTGCTTATCCAAAAAGTGCCTTTGTAAATTGTATGCTCAAGGCGAAAAAAAATTTGTGTTCGGCCATCTGGTAGACATAATTGCATACTTAGATTTGTATATAAGATAATAAAATATATGAAAGGCAACTATATTAGCAATATGCAAATACTATAATTTTTTATTTTTTATTTTGATTTCTATTTTAATGCCGCTCTGTTTTTGAAAGTTATGATGTTTGAGCTACTCTGGCATAGAAATTTTCTATGCCAAAGGCTCTCTTCAAGTTTTTGTGTAGTTTGGTTGTAATTGGAGTAGAGGCTTTTGGGGATTAACAAATATATTTTTCCTGTATTAGGACAATATCAAATTTTGGGCTTTTGGGGGAGGAGACTGTTGAGGCTTTTGTTTTTTTTGCTCCAATTTTCTAGAATCTGATTAGTTTGTTCAATAATTTTAACTCTTTCCTACCATAACATAACCTTAACAAACTTGTCGATTTAGGTAATTGCAAATTCTTACTAAGAAGCTGAAATTGACAACCAAACAACCATAAAGCAACCTTAAGAAACTTGTTTGCGGACACTTTACTCGCTATACCAAGTGGTCATTATTGTTTAATCACTACATTAGGTACCCTGCATTAAATCTGTTTTAATTTTTATGATGGTTTTGAGCTCTTCAAGAAAATGAAATTTTTAGTTGTTGGGCTTGAATAACATGGAAAAATATCCTTTTTCTGGTCCTCCCTATAAAACAGGTAGCTGGGGTTCCCGGAGTGACAGAAGCACTGTTTCTGGCTAGACAAGCAGCACTTGCTCAAGAGAAAAATAAGAATGAGACCCCAATGACCTACAGTTGTGGTCTTTGTGGAAAAGGGTACAGAAGCTCTAAGGCTCATGCTCAGCATCTCAACTCACGAAGCCACATTATGCGGGCTTCTCTAGATACGAGTAATGAAGAGAAGGAGAAGGTAATAATTAAGCCACTTCTGCATCGTGATGTAAATAAGCCTCTCCCGAAAAGAGAATCAAACAATGAAGAAAGTGAAGATAGTGATGATGAGTGGGAAGAGGTTGATCCAGATGAAGTATTGGTTGGTGAGGCCACAACCTCTCTGACTAATTTGAATGTTGGGTCTCCCGCTGGTGATGAAATGGAGGAGGATGGCGATGATGGTGACTTTGAGAATTTCGATTCATCCTGTTGCTTCATGTGTGATCATCCGCATGATACAATTGAGAACTGCATGGTTCACATGCACAAGCATCATGGGTTCTTCATTCCTGATGTTGAGTATTTGAAGGATCCAAAAGGCCTGCTTACTTATCTTGGTCTTAAGGTAATTTTACATACAATAAGGGAATCCCTTGCCTTAATAATAGACAAGCTAAAAGATAGGAAACACATATTTGAATACGCAACAGGATAAAATACACTGCGTTGGAGCGCATGAACCCCCCCCCCCCCCCCCCTCCAGCTTGTCCCTTACTTTATTGAAGTAATGGATTCCCTTATTATAAAATTACTCTGGACTTTTATTCTATGTTTTTTCTTGATTTTATTAGCTCGGTTAATCAATTTACTCTAAGCAGCTGTTGGTTTCACTTACATGCTCTCCTCTTCAATTTTTTCAGGTTAAGAGGGATTTCATGTGTTTGTACTGCAATGATAGGTGCCATCCTTTTAACAGCTTAGAAGCAGTTAGGAAGCATATGGAAGCAAAACATCATTGCAAAGTACATTTTGGCGATGGTGATGATGATGAGGAGGCCGAGTTAGAGGAGTTCTATGACTATAGCAGCAGGTCATTATCTTTTCTATCAGTTGATGTTCATCTTTCTTTTTTGTTTCTTATTTCCTAATTTGATTTATGTATTTACTTTTCAACAAAATAAGAAAATTCTTTGTTCTGACAGTTACATGGATGAGGATGGGAAACAACTGATCTCATCAAGTGACATGGGCAACACTGTAGAACTTGGTGGTGGGTCTGAGCTTATCATAACTAGGAGAACAGATAAAGGAACATCGACTAAAACGTTTGGTTCCCGTGAATATCTGCGGTATTATCGCCAGAAACCCCGCCCGTCACCGGCAAATAATGTGGCCATTACAGCTGCGTTGGCCTCACGGTGTGTTTTTAATCTTTCTCAACTTGCCCTTCTTAATAGAAGGGGAATCCTGGGAATCCCCTCTTCTTAACACGGCATCCTTTATTTTCAGGTACAAGAGCATGGGATTAGAAACTGTGCAAACGAGAGAGCACATGGTGAGGATGAAGGTAATCAAGGAGATGAATAGAACGGGAGCAGAGGCGATGCGCACGAGGATCGGCATGAAGAATAATATCGTCCGAAACCTCCCCAAGAATGTCCCATATTAGTCCTAGACTTTGATTTCTTGTTGAATCAGCAGTTTAAGTAAATTTTTGGGGGGAAAAAAATTAAGAAAAAAAATTCTCAGATATGGTATGGTTTTGAGTGAAAGCTCTTATTATTATTTTTATTATGAATGTCTGGTCTACAGATTTGTTGGTAAAACATTGACATGCTCCGGTTGTTTCATGAAAGAATTTTCAGTTTGTTTCATTTAGCCATCCTTCATTGGTCCTTTCTCTTTACTTGTTAGAATGATTCATTGCGATCCGAGACTTATGTAGACCTCTATTGTCTTGAGAATGGTTACGCTAAAATTTTCCTTTAGTTTGGTCTACCACGGTTAATGTTGCGCGTACAGCAGCTCCGTTTCTATTGCTTGGCATTGTTAGATCTTTACATTATTACATCGTACCTAAACATTGCCCATTTTGAAATGACATTTTCCGCTCTCTGTCATTGTCCACGAATCTTCTTGGTTACGCAAATGTTCTATTAGTCTTCATACAACCCTCATTCTTTCTCGTTCTTTCTTCTCATCTCTGACTATATTTCCTCTGCTATTATACTTTTGCTGTAGATACTGTAAATTGAATGGGCAAATTTTAATTTATCCCATATTATATGTAGAATGACAATTTTTAAATTTTCTCTCAAAAGTATGAAAATATAAATTTTCCTCCATTTACTATTTAGAAGATAAAAGATAATTCATCAATTTGCCCTCATTTGTCATCTTCTAAATAAAATCGGTAGTAAATTGAAGATTGTTATTCTATTTAGGGATTGAATTGATGTTTACTAGTTTGTTTTTTATGTGTATTAACTTTTTAGTGTAGTGAGTGTCATGCAACAGCATCTAAACCACTAGAGCTGCCATAGATCTTTGCTAATTCTTGTGTCTTACAGTATGTCATCATTTTCATCATCATCAAAAAGATTTTTAAGAGTTTTTTTAATATTTTTTAGAGTAATTTGGTTATTTTATATAATAAAGGTAAAACAATCAAATCAAACTTGTCTCTAAGCAACCTTAAAAAATAACCTTAAATAGCTAAAGATTGTTAAAATGCTAAGTCTGGAAAAGGAAAAAAAATATTATAAGAATGATTCAATTAATTAATTACTCAAAACTTATTATTAATTTATAATTTTATAAAATAATGTGAACTTGTTGCAATTATTTTGTAGAGGCGAGTTGGGTATATAAACAAAATTGGGCTGAAAATATCTAAACCCATTGATTTTTTTATGATAAAAAAAAAAAAGATTTTTAAGAGTTAAGTAGAGCTCAATTCAGTATAGAATCCAAATTCAACAAAGAAGATCCCATTGTTGAATGATAAAACAGTCAGGTTTAATTTTCACAAATTTGGAACCCCAAAATTAGTGGCGAAGTCAGGATTTTAATTTGGGGATTATCAAAATATATTGTAAGTTCATGTTTAAAGAAGATTGGGGGCTGCCTTGAAAAATAAGTTAGGGGACAATTTAATAACTTTTTAATCTTTAAAAAATTTTTAATCTTTACCTTATTCTTAAAAATTTTTAAAAGCTTGGTAGCAACCCCAAGCGTGAACATAGTTCCACCCCTACTTAAAATCATACATCAGTTAGGTTTTATTTGAGATTGAGATTGAACAAAGTTACAACACTAAAATATTTAGTAAACACTAACTGCTATAGCTTGGAAGCTATATTAATATAATTTTTTATTTGTATGATGAAAAATATATCTTATTTTTAATAATTTTATCAAAATTATTATTTAAAAATTATTTTTATAATATATTATTAACTTTTGTTTTATAGGTATAATTTTTTTTTTTCACAAAAACTGTATCTTAAAAAGTACAATATCTCAATCTTAAATATGATCTTTAGTAGTAGTGAAGGCTCATAGCATGTGGTTGATATAAAATAAACCTAGTTGAAAAAAGAGTAATTTAGTGTCGGCCCCATATGTTTCGATAACGTGCACTTATACCTAATTACTTTGACCACGTGCATTGCGCCCCCATTTTCGCCACTTTAACAGTTAAATCTAAATCTACTCACTCATCATCTTTTGTTACATTCTTGTACAATTTTTTCGAAAATGGTAAGAAGTAACCTGAAATTCAGAAAATTATTAAAATAATTATTTTAAGGGAAAGTTCTGCACGGTCAATTATTAATTGCTTATTTCCCTTTCTTCCTTGACACTTCATTTCCTCTCTGCCTTCGCTGAAACTTCATGTGCATTATTTCATACAACTTGAGCGGGACATGCCGATCATCAAGTTGTGAAGAAGTCAAGAACAAGTCTTTGGGTAGGAGGGAAAAAAAAAAAGCAATCAAAGTTTAAGTAATAAAATGTCATTGTAATGTGATATCTCATGAAATTAATCAGTTGTTAAATTTATACCATCTACATGTAGGGGACTCAAAATTTATTGTTTTAAATTTCGAATGTTAGATTAAATAGGATATAAAACTAAATACCTAATTATTCTGGTATAATATATGCACATTTCTCCTGACAATTTGGCATTTTGTATTATAAGAATAAAATAGTTAAATTAAATTATGTTAAAACAACCTTGTCGATCAAATATAATCAACAAACCTAGTAAAAGAAAAACTTAATTAATTAATTGTCTAAACCATCTCTCTATTATAATTAAAAAAAATATGTAATTTTTTTTTTATTAGTGACCTAACTAAAATAAGTATTTAACTAAACATTAATATCATAATTATATAAATTTAAACTCCACTTGTGTATGATAGTAGATTTTTCACTAAAATTGATTTAAAATAACTTCATGGATCTTTTATTATAAATATCAATAAACTTGTGATTGTCATAATCATATGACCAAGTCTTAGTTGTGCATGTTGACTCTGGTATACTTAAAAGAAGATGATTTGGAGTGTACTGGCATCATTAAAATTTCCTAAGGAGTTTCCAGTTTCCACTGTACGTAACTCTCAAACAAGTTTCTTAATTGGTTATTTCAAGTGTCTCCATTGAACCATCATATCCGTCTAACTTATTCTCATCTCTGCCCAACTTTCCTTACTTATTAATAGACCGTCTGTACAGTATTTCACACAACTTTTAGCTGGAGATTACTGGTCTTAGAGTTGTGAAGAGGAAGAACTCAATCTACAAGTTTTTGGGCAGACGCAGAAGCAAAAAGGCAATCAAAGTTAGCATTATTTTCAATTACAGTTTTCTTTTTTATTTTTTTTTTAATTTCTCTTTCAGCTTTCATAAAGCTGCTGGACCTGACCTCAGCAGCCACCAATCTTTGCTTTTGAATGTTCTTGTATCTTACAGAGAATGTCATCAGACGGGCCACCTCCTATATGTAAGTCATTGAACAACTGTAACGAAGTAGATTTTAGTTTCATGCGTATTTGAGGTTGTGCTCAGGCAGACACAGGGCTGTGATTAGTGTTGACATATATGTGCTTCGCTTTCAAATGTCTTTTGCTATCATGTGTAACACTCGAATTTTGACGTTGTACTGATCTAAGCTTTGCTAAGCATTTAAAGTTATTGCACCGTGTGTACGAAAATATGTTAAGCTTTAATTATCTATACAAGTTTATTCAATAACCATCAGTGACAGTTTCTATATATTTCACTAATCTGAAACGCTTTTATTGACTTGCAGTCACAGCAACCATGTCGGTTATACTTGGAGTTACAGTAATTTCAGTACTATTTTCTATCATCCATTATTTTTGTGAAAAGCTAAATCCTACGGAAACAGAAACCCAAAATCCTGCATCTGCTAATAGGCCCGAAGAGCACGTTGTTGATGTAATATGGGAAGCTGGTCAAACGATGGAGAGATTCCTTCAAGAAATCGGAAGGGAGAAGCCGGTCAGATTTACTTCTCTCCAGCTCAATAATTTTACAAGCAATTATTCAACTCGGTTAGGATTTGGAGGTTTTGGAGAAGTCTACAAGGGACAATTTCCTAATGGTGTGAAAATTGCAGTGAAGGTTCTTAATAGGAACCTAGGCAGAATTGCTGAAGAGCAATTCATGGCTGAAGTGGGAACTATTGGAAGAACTTATCATATAAATTTGGTCAGGCTTTACGGGTTTTGCCACGACCAACACATGACTGCACTTGTTTATGAGTACATGGAAAATGGGTCACTTGATAGGTATCTGTTTGGCAAGAAACAAGCAATAGAGTGGGAGAAGTTGCACGAAATCGCTATAGGGACAGCCAAGGGTTTAGCTTACTTGCACGAAGAATGCCAACAGAGGATCATTCATTACGATATAAAGCCCGAAAATGTTCTCTTAGATGCGAACTTCTCTCCTAAGGTAGCAGATTTTGGGCTTGCAAAGCTTTGTGATAGGAACAGGACTCATGTTACAATAAGTGGATATAAGGGCACTCCGGGCTACTCTGCACCAGAATTTTTATCAGGGAATTATCCAATTACACATAAGTGTGATGTCTATAGCTTTGGAATGGTGTTATTTGAGATTGTTGGAAGGAGAAGAAATGCAATTGTTGGAGACTCCGAGAGCCTTGATTGGTTTCCAAAACATGTGTGGGAAGAATATGAGAAACGTGAATTGGGTGCAATGATACTGGCATGTGGGATTGAAGAGAAAGACAAAGAGAAAGCAAAAAGATTGTGTATGGTGGCTTTGTGGTGTGTGCAAGACTCTCCTGAAGATAGGCCTCCGATGAGTGCCGTGATCAAGATGCTGGAGGGAGTAGTGGAAGTTTTGCCTCCACCAAAACCATTTCGCTACTTGGACTTAATCAAGATGACGGGGTTGAAGTCGCTTGAATCTAGTGATGATTCGAATTCCTCTAATCAGTCTCGCTGGTACAAGGAGACCACTCCTATTATGGCCAAGCATGATATACAAATAGCTACTTGCTGATAATAACTAAGCTAGTACCTTGTGTTTTCCATTCCTTGAATTTTCCAATACCTGTATTTTCTTTATTCAGTTCGTAAGCTAGTGCCTTGCGTTTTTCTTGTATCCTTAGTTTTGTCTGTCTTTTTAGGTTGTAACTAAGCAGTATCAGAACCATAATTAGCATGTCTTTGAAAATCGGAAAAGCGTAAACAAAGCAACTTTTGCTGCTGTAGTATCCAAGCTCTCAAAACCCAGGATCCAGGGGAAATACAATCTCTCAAATAAACAAGTTCCGTCACATGATTAGTAAATTGTATGGATTATGACATTTTTTTGCTCAAATGATCTTCCAAAGTTTAATTACCGTTCAACTTCAAACTTAATTTTGATTCTAATGTTAATTTCCCGTTTTTTCCAATCTTCTTGTCCTCAGAATGTCAACAATCCTTGCTCAAACTCGGAACACGGGTCACCATCACAAACTGGCGGGCGCCTTTGGTAAGCTCTTAGACTTGTTAGAGAAAAAGAGAGCCTAATTTTGCAGCTGATTTAATTTTGCATAATTTGCAGTTACGGTTGTGGCACTGGCTATCTTAGCAATAATAGGTGCTCTAGCTTACTGTTTGGCAAAACTAATAAGTTTAAAAGATGTTAAAGGATTAGAGCCAACAGTTCTTGAAGCACCCTTGAAAGCTGTCCAAGATTTGAAGGATAATGAACAGACAATGGAGAAATTTCTGCGAGATATTGCAAGGGAGAAGCCGGTTAGGTTCACAATTGAGCAGCTGTGCAGTTTCACAAATAATTATTCAACAAAGTTGGGTGCAGGAGGTTTTGGTGTAGTTTACAAAGGACAGTTTCCGAATGGGTTGAAAATTGCTGCGAAAATCCTGAATACATATGTAAACAAAAGAGTTGAAGCACAGTTTATGGCTGAAATAGGCACCATGGGCAGAACATATCACATAAATCTAGTCAGATTATATGGTTTCTGTTATGATCAAAAAGACGATCAAACAAAGGCGGCACTAGTATACGAGTACATGGAAAATGGCTCACTGGATAAGTACTTATTCACCAATACAGAAGTGCTTAAATGGGAAAAGCTGCATGATATTGCTATTGGGACGGCCAAAGGTATTGCATATTTACATGAAGAATGCAACCAAAGAATCATTCACTACGACATAAAACCCGCTAACATCCTTCTAGATGCGAAATTCTCAGCTAAGGTTGCTGATTTCGGGCTTGCAAAGCTGTGTAATCCTGAAAACACCCATGACTCTACGTCAGGATACAGGGGGACTCCAGGTTATTCAGCACCCGAATTTTTCTTGAGAAACTATCCTATTACACATAAATGTGACGTTTACAGCTTTGGAATGTTGTTATTTGAGATAATAGGAAGGAGGAAGAATGCTCAGGATTGTTCTTCGGATACCCTTGATTGGTTTCCAAAACAAGTGTGGGATGAGTATGAGAAAGGTGAGTTAGCAGCCAAGGTATTAGGCTGTGGGATAGAAGAAAATGATAGAGAGGAAGCTGAAAGAATGTCAATGGTTGCATTGTGGTGTGTACAAGATTCTCCAGAGGCGAGGCCTCCGATGAGTGCTGTGGTGAAAATGCTAGAAGGGGGAGTTGAGATTGTGGCACCACCAAAACCATTTCGGTATTTGTATTCAATTGGAATGGATGCACTCAAATCACCATGTAGAATCATCAACGGTTCAAGCCATCTAGCAAGCGAAGGAACTCAAGGACAAGGAGGTCAATCTTTTTGGTACCAAGAGTCCAGTCCCATCATAGCCAAGTATGGAACCTCTGGATTTGCCGTTTCATCAAATTAAATAGAACAGAAATTGTATAAACACGACATATTATCAGTTATTGAGTGTATGTGTCATGCAATGATCTTAAATGAAGAAGATGTCAAATTGCAATAAATGAATCCGTGCAAGATGCTATGTTTGATATTCGGTAATATCTACATGCTTGTACGAGTCCGATGACCTTAGTTGGACACGTTCAAGCTTTGGGACTGCGGTGCCTATTGGTGATCAATGATGCTGTATCTGATCTAAGTTGCTAAAACTGATGTCCAACAAAATTAATTTACAATTTTAGTGTATTTATAAATGTGAAATTGAAAAAAGTTGAAAATTAAAAAACCAACTATAGCGTAATCACGTCAACTTCGTTTTCAAAATCACGGACGCCGTTCTCATTTAAACAGTTGTAACAATATAAGCACTGGGGGTTAAAAAAATGAGGGACAAAAATTCGATATTCAGAGTTCTAGGACCAATCAAATCGTGCCACGTCATATTCCCTGATAACCACCGTTAACAACCGCTACTAACGGCCCCAAACAGGTCAATAGACGCTTGTATCTTTAGCCTCTCCAGGTTCCAGCAACCAACTACATTTTCGTATTTTCGTTTCTCGCACCGCCAGCCACAGCCACGATGGCAAGCAGCATTTCGAGAAAGTTGCGAGCTTCCGAGCCCCGATCCGGAGGCAAAATGGTTCGAGTCAGGCGAACCGGGGGTCCTAAAACTCCTTACGACAGGCCTCACTCTCCTCCAAATTCCAGCCCCAACCCTCAAAACCCTAATTGGCTCTCCAGATTGATTTACTCTCCCACTCGCATGCTTGCTACCGGCGCCGGAAAACTTCTCTCTTCCGTCTTCACTAATGACGACTCTTCTTCTTCTTCCTCGTCAGATTCTGATTCAGGTTCGGTTTCCTCTGTTGCTTATGTTTAATTTTTCCATATTAGCCTCATTTTTATCATTTTCTGTGCAGTTTTACTCCTATTGTTTTAAAATTTCAACGCTATTCTATGCAGTACTTTTCTTTGTTTCTGTGAATATTGAAACTGATACTGAGAAATTGTTGCCCTATTTCAAATTTGTAGTAATGTTTCCTCAGTCCTTCTCCAATGCTTCTTAATTCTTCGAATAATATAAATCACTTCTATTTTTCAGAAGAGGATATTGATGACGAAAATGAAAATGATGCTACTGATACAAGGAAAAAGGTAAATTGTCATCCTTTATGTTCTTTTATAACTCTGTTCAGACTCTTTGTTCTCGTTGAAATGACTGTCCAATGATTGTCATTGAGGTTAACTTTTTCTAATTTGACATGTAGATATATAATTTTCTATTTGTGGTTGTGTTAGAAGGGGACATTAGACATTGTTGAGCACGTTAGGAGCACACATCAACCCACTGTGGGGAAGAACGAAACCAAGCGTCTAATAGAACAGCTTCTTGTGCAGGTGACTTTCTCGAGGTAATTGTGAATCCATAGCTTGTTTGTATCATAATTTTGACTTTTCATGGTTGTTGTTTTCATTGGATCCTTTTCTTTTTTCACCACTTGTTTGCTACGTATTTTTCTGTTATAGTCATTGGCCTTTTAAATTTCTGTGGTATAGTGCAACTAGCTCGTGTTGGAATTTTTGTATCAGCATAGTTTTATTTGTTTTCAGTCATATGTAAGGTTTCAAGTCTTGGCTCACTCGCTTTGATTCCGAGTTCAAGTTTAAAACCCTTTTGGATATTTGCTTTTGATTTAAATTGTTGTCACATTTCTTTGAGAAAATATGAGTTGATTCCTCTTCCAAGATTTTTTGGTCAACTATTTAATCACTTTTTGTGTCTTCTGAAAATGATTTCACTCCATGATCTGAATGGCTGTTTATGTTTGACCAGGGAAGAGTGTGATAGACTGACAGGTATTATCGAATCAAGGGTTGTCGATAGCCCTGTCATTAGAGACACAGAGGATTGGAGATTAAGTGAACCACGAAACCGAACAATTGGCAGTGGTATTGCTTTGTAATAGCTCTACCAACAACAAGGAAAAGTTTTGAAAATTGAGCTGCTAATTTTGGATTATAACTGCTGCTATATTTATATTTCAGATGTTGACATGCCTGATCACCGTTGTACAGCTGTTATGGAGGCAAAAAGATGGTTAGAGGAGAAGAAATCGGGATCAAGTCCAAATTCAGAATTCGAACCTGGAACCTGCACCCTGAACTCTGCTATTTCGCCACATGTTAGTAATTGATTTTTATATTGTGTCAGCAGCAGACTCTATGGTTGCTTTCAGTCACTTCTAGTGTGGCCCTCATTACTAAACACTTTAGTTTCTTATCTTGCTGCACTGTTAAGATTGTTAATCAACTTTTATATTTCCATTTCTTTTTGTACTTTTTTTCATTAAATGGCACGACCAGACACCTTGAGCATTTTTTTTCCCCTCCTGTAGGGGATGCCAGAAATCTGTTTTCTGAAATTGACATTTCAGAATGTGATTTCCTTTCCCTGCCGCCATAATGTTCAATTTTGCAGTTCTTTTAGAGGGGAAAAAATAGATTTCATTTTTATTTATGTATTACTTTTTCTTTGTGATACATTTATATGACAACCAGCGGGAGCTTCATTTTGTGTGGGAAAATGAAAGGTTAATACCAATTTAGATTTAAAATGATTTGAGGCATGTATGCAGGGTGATGCCAGTTGCATATTCAAGGTTTGATTTTTTCTAATGCAGGTAAATGAAGGTGAATTAGGTTCTCCGGTAGATATGGCCAAATCGTATATGCGAACACGGCCTCCATGGGCATCTCCGTCTACGAACCATACTGAATGCAGATCACCATCACCAACAGGAATTCAGCTTTTTAAGGAAGATATGCCATATTCAGCTGGTTACACTTCTTTCACATCATCCAAGGTTTTTCTTTTCTTTTTTTTTTCTATGTATATTTTGTGGTTTCATTCCATTTCTCTGTTGTCATGAATACAAGTTGGCTCTGATGCTAAAGGCAACAAAGGCTTAGTTTCTTGGGATAGAATTTGGTTTGTAGCTTCTGTATGGGCTTCAGTATCCAAAGAAATTCAGGATATTTGCTTCTTCCTTTTTCCTTGCATCTGATAGTAGGGGATGTTGGGTTAATACTTGTATCTTTGAGCTCTTTTTCAGAGAGTTGCTGGTATGACAGCTTATATTGAAACTTTTTAGCTTTCTGTTTATAGGTCTCTTGTCTTTTGTCATCTCATGCTGATCTTATTTTAGCAGATTGCTTGTCCACTTTTGCAAGTTCCACATTCATTTTAATGCAGTTTTCTTAGTTTCCAATCGTGGTCAATGATGTTGTTTTGACTTTTGTTTGGTCCTTGTTCATGGTCAATGATGTATGTGAGTGAGTTATTTGGGAGAAAGATTGTGCACTATGCTAAAATTATGAACTGTAAATTGAGAGTTGGGAATTCATTAGCAGGTTGGTGGGAAGTTTAGTTAAATTGACAGGAATACGCCTAAGATCTGATATAGTGATAGATGGCAGGGTAGAATATACTCTTTGAGGAAACCTGGCCATGATGAGACCAAAGCATTGGACTATTTCTTGAATTTTTTGAAATGAATTTGGCAGGGGGAACTGTGACGTGGTGTGTTGCAGTTACGTTTGTTGTAAATTCATGGTAGATGCTGAATTATGTTTGAGGTGGATGTTTCAAAATATTCAACTGGAAGTCCTGTGTTTTGAGTACAGTTTTCTGATACGCTTCAAAAATCTTAAACTTTTTATGCAGCACAATATTCTTGATTGGGAAACTAAGAAAACAAAGAAGAGAAAAGGAAAAAGGCAAGATCTAAGGTTGTCTTTTCTCTCCTGCTTGCTGATTCTTTTTTCTTTTATTCTCTCTCCTGCAGATGAAAAAGGATTCCCCTGCCTCTGGTTCATGGAATATCTTGGAGGAAATACGAAAAGTGAGATCCAAAGCCACAGAAGAAATGCTTAGGACTCCACCTTCCTCAAAAATTGATTGGTCCTCATTTGCTCTAGAGAATAAGCGCATCATCAATTCTTTAGTGGCTAATGAGACAGAAACTAGTTTGAGAGACAAGGTGCACAGCGCTGCAAAACCAGTAGCTGCATCTATAAATGTGGCCACAGGACAATCTACTTCATATGGCTTTCCAGGTGTCGGTTATTTTGCTGTTTTAGGGGAAACTCTGTTGGTTATTCATAATATCTGTTATTGTGTAACGGGATGGATCACTCGATCTTCTTTAATATTTTAGGATGCTACAAATTGAATTATAGATAGCCTAATTCATTGAGCCTCATCTTTTGTCCCTTCAGTCCCACAGGTGACGCAGGATATGTTACAAAAAGAAGCTGTGCCACCAAATCCAGCTACTGCTGTTTCTGAACAAAATCAGGTACTGTAGATTGAATGAATACAAAGTTCTTTTTCCTTCACATAATCTTTTACTTGTCTATATATGCAAATGCCTGCTCTGTTTTAAGCACTTGATTTGTTGGTACTGTTTTTCTCAAATATTACAACTTGCTGACTTCAATTGCAAAAAAAAATTGCTCTTCATGTAGGCCTTGGAAGGCATTCAGTCCATGATGGGAACAACAGGTAATACTCTTAACCTTTTTACTAAAAGCAACATCATAGCACTTGTCTATATTTTTGTAGCCAAATAATTCGTATGTTCCATGCATTTGAGTATTTCTTTCATTTAATCATTTTATCCAGGGGGAAGATTTTTTATTGTTAAAGCATCTGTAATAATTGTTACATGGAACGAACTTATTCTGTTAGCTATACGATAGCAAATTGAACCTAATCATCTGGAATAATTGTTACATTATTTGTCAACTTTTTTTGCTAAGCTTTATGAGTTAAGGATTTAATTATTATGATGCTGTTATAGATTTTTTAGTTCTCAGTGGTTTTTTCCCCCTACTTTTTTGTCAAGATTGCTCTCGAGCTTCTTGTTAGTGCTTCTGTCCTGTCATATGGTTGTGGTTTCCAGCAGCTAAATGTTATGTGCTCTGTTTATGGAGTTATAATGTCACTTGTGTAGCTTAAATTACATCAGCATAAATGGAAGACATAATTATATGTTATCTGAGATGTTAGTTAGGAGGGAGTACTAGTATTATTGGATATAATCCATAAAGGAATTTCATTATGTGAGCAGAGCCTAGAATGTTGCGTTAGCACATGCAGATCTTTCTTTTTTGGGGTCCAATTCTTACTTTCCAATAATTTTGCCCTTTGTTAACAAAATTTACTTGATTTGGGTTCGTGGGGTGGCGTCAAAGGGAGACTAAGCTCCGGACAAAGAGTTAAATCATCAGATGATATCAAGACAATATCACAAAGGTGAGTCTCTTTCTCCCATTTGCCAGTATAACCACCTTATTTAGGATAATTATCATCTCAATTTTATCAACTTTTAAGCTTTCTCAGTACCTAAACAAAATTGGTTGCCTATTTTGCTACAACGTGTTCTCGTATTAATTACTGGCAACATAGTGACCAAAAAAAAAAAAAAAATTACTTGCAATATGCCAAAAATGACCAGTACTTTGGTAATGGGCAAAAGAACTTCTCTAGTTAATTGTCTAGAGTTCAATAAAAATTAAAAATTAAAAAATGTATTACACAATAAAGGATGAAGAAAAAGAAGAAAGGATTGAAATAAAAAATATTCGTCCAACTTATAAATTCTTGCATCTCGGCTTAACAGTGATGGTGATGCTGCCAACATTGATGGCCCTAAGGAAACTAATGGGAGTACTCATCCATTTAGTGCGCCGGTGGGAGCAACTGCAGAAGGTAAGAATTCTAGACCAACCTGTATGTGGATGTACTGAACCTTATAATTGTAGTTTTAAGCTGGGGTTAGGGTTAAACAAAAAATGAAGATGAAATTTCAGGGATGTGGGTTTTACCCTGGTTTCTCTGTGTTTCTCGACTGTTGAAGGTTTAAAATTCGTGTTGGCACTGAATGCAACTTCAGATTCGCTAAATAAACAAAAGTGTCCGACGTCGAAAGAACGGACTGCGAAAAGCGGTTCGTTTGCTCTTAATGGTTTCCCTACTTCAGAATCTAGGTAAATGGTGGCTGACCTTGCTACTTTGGACATTTGATTCCAATTTGTGCAACTTGCATTTTAATAAACTTTTATGCTCTCCTTCAGCTTGTCTCCAGGACAGGATAGAGAACAAGACTCTAGGCCATCTAATGAGAATCATAATCCAGTTGCTTCTGGCCATGACGAAGTTGCTCCAAGTGCCCCTACAGGGGAGGTCCGTGAACTTTTGAGTGAAGCTTCAATTGACGTACCAGTTATGCATGAAAATGATAGCATTGCCACGTGCTCTCAAAACAGTTCCAGCATGCAGAAAGAAGGGCTGTCACAGGACCTGATTACACCAAGTACAAAACGCCGCAAGACCACTGGTGCTGCTGAGAAGCAACAGGGAAAGAAACCGAGTAGATACAATCGAGGGGGCAGGGGACGGAGTAAATAATATGGAAATTGTATTCTATGGTAGTGTAAAATTAATTGTAAGCTAGTTCAGAGAAAAGGAGAGCATCTGTCAGTTGTAGTGAAGTTGGTAATTTTTATGGAGTCAGGATTTTGTTTTCCCTTCATTTGTTGCATTATTCACTTTTCAGGAGATTTAGGTTTTAAATTTCTAGTGGAGAAAATGATTTTGAAGCTTCTGTAAGGCAATTTGGTACTTTTGGTCTGTGTAGAAGAAGCACCACTATATTAATTTATGAGATGAGATGGTTGGGTATTAGTTTGTCAAAAAATGTCAAATCCCCGATGTGTTTATTCTTTCTCATTCTCAATTTCAATCTCAATCTCGTCCCAGCAGATTCTCGACTGGGTTCTCCCTCTCCATCAGTATTTCAGAGATAAAAATTGAAGGGTGATTTTATTATTATCATTAGAATAATTTTTATAATAATAAAATATATTATATTAGGCTGTGATTTTTTATCATTTACTTTGTTATTCCTCACTATAAGGTTACTAATTATTATTAATAAGCCAACATTTACTTTATTATTATTATTTCATAAGGAACAATTACTTTGACTAAAATTGCAATTTTTGACCATTCCTTTCTGACCTAACGGTAAAAGTATTACGACAAGTCGTTAGTTGCAGTACGACGTGTCGGTGTAGAGAAGGAGAACGAATAAAAGCAGAGTTGAGACTGTTGAGTTATTAAGAGAAGTGGGGAATGAAAAATAATAATAATAATAAGGATTTTTAGAAATTAGAGTTGTTGTTGTCGTTGTTGTTGTTGTTGTTGTTCATCTTGTTTGTTGTTCTAGACAGTGTAGGGCGTAGGCAGAGAGGGAGAGAAGAGATGGACTCGTCAATAGCGCAAAAGACATGGGAACTGGAAAACAACATAGTATCGATGGAGACACCGCCGACAAACTCAACAGCCGACACGTCAGCATCGGACGCGATTTTCTTCTACGACGAGGGGGCGCAGGCCAAGCTCCAGCAAGAGAAGCCCTGGGTCAATGACCCTCACTACTTCAAGCGCGTGAAGATCTCCGCACTCGCCCTTCTCAAGATGGTCGTCCACGCGCGATCCGGTGGGACCATCGAGGTCATGGGCCTTATGCAAGGCAAAACCGACGGCGATGCCATCATTGTCATGGACGCCTTTGCTTTGCCCGTTGAAGGTACCGAAACTAGGGTTAATGCTCAGGCCGATGCTTATGAATATATGGTCGATTATTCCCAAACCAACAAGCAGGTTACTATTTGATTTCTTTCTTTTGTTTTCTTCTCATTATTTTAAATGTTCAATTTTGAAATAAAACCCTAAATTAACTAAATAGTTTCTTCAAAATTAGAAATTGGCCATAGACATTGTTTGGATTATGAGCACATGGCCAAGTAAGAATACAATTCGATAAACCCTAATTATTTTATTTTTTTGAAGTTCCCTAATCATTTTATTTTTTTAAATTAATATTGCGTATTAGCCGATATTGATTTTTTTTTAACTAATTTAGTTGTCCTTTTTCTTTCTATCAAATACTGAGCAGTTGTATATGTGATTCATACAAAGAATGCTTTTTTGTACAGGCGGGACGTTTGGAAAATGCTGTTGGGTGGTACCATTCGCATCCTGGCTATGGATGCTGGCTTTCGGGTATTGATGTTACAACTCAAATGCTTAATCAGCAATATCAGGAGCCATTTTTGGCTGTTGTGATTGATCCTACTAGGACTGTTTCTGCTGGGAAAGTTGAGATTGGGGCTTTTAGGACGTATCCTGAAGGATACAAGCCTCCGGATGAACCCATCTCTGAGTACCAGACCATTCCTTTGAATAAGATTGAAGACTTTGGAGTGCACTGTAAACAGGTTATTATGTTGCTCATTGTATCTTCATTTTAGGTATCTGCATCATTTGTTGTTGGCTAACTTTGGGTGTATATTTGCTTTTGCAGTATTATTCATTGGATATTACTTATTTTAAGTCCTCTCTTGATTGTCATCTTTTGGATCTGCTGTGGAACAAGTACTGGGTTAATACTCTTTCATCTTCACCTTTGCTTGGTAATGGGGACTATGTTGCAGGACAAATTTCGGATTTAGGTAATCTTTTTGTTATTAATTTTATTTATATGACTTTTTATCGATTTCTATTGTTGTCGTTATTTCAAGTAGGGAGAATTGCATAGAGGTAGTTAAATTGCTTGATTGTGTGTCTTGGATTGCAGGATAGATGATCATGCTTATATAAGATTAACTGAAAGGTTTTTCCTATTGTTTGCTGAGATGATCACTCTCTGCTTTTTTTTTTTTTTTGTTTCTGTGCGCATCTTGCAGCTGAAAAGCTGGAACAAGCTGAGAATCAATTGTCTCACTCTCGCTATGGGCCCTTAATAGCACCCCCTCAGAGAAGGAAGGAGGTCAGTGTCATTTTTCTATCTGCATAATGTCTTGTTTGATTTGAGTGTTTCAGCCTCGGTCTTAGGGTGCTGTGGGTTTGGTCTGCTAAATGTCTCATAGTTGATATTTAGCTACAATAATTGATTTTAAGAACTTTTTAGTTATATTTAGTCCCTTCTAGCCTCTGTATATTTTGTCCGCCCACTGCCGATCACTATTCGTCAAAATATTAGGGGATATGCCAAATTCAGGGGCATACTGTTGTCATGGGGCTTTTATGATTTCCATCATTTACAATTACAAGTGGATATGTGGAGCCTCCTATTTTGTTATATTAATAGGGTGAGAAGGTTACTTTCTTCACGGCATTTAGAATCTTTGGAAATGACATTCTGGTATCCCTGCCTGAACCCTATACAACTTTAAAGCTTTAAAACATCAAAAGTGGCTCATTATAGACTCGCAATTGTTTGAACACATCCATATTCATAGTTTGACTTTGGTATTATATCCATCCTGATCTACTTGGCTAGTTTTGATTATGTCTCATAAGTAGAAATTGATGAAGAGTTGCAAATCATTTTGGATATTTGCCATTCAAGTAAATTTTTATTTAATAGATGGTTGAGTTTCTACTTGCATTTCATTTGCCTGCCATCATTCTTGGGCAAAAACAAATGTAACTGGATAATCTCAGGAGGAAATTTTTTCTTGTTCAGATGAGTTACATACTCTTTCCTGATGAGCATTTCTTTTGAAACTTTATTTTCAGTTGGTTAGCTTTTCCTTTTGTGGCTCTGATAGAATCCATGATTTTATTGATTAAAGCCATCTAGGTTAGGACCAATCATGTAGCTCAGACAAAAGGTTTACTCTTGCAGTATGTATAATTTGAAATCTAGGTTAGGACTGATCATTTTTTAGTAAACTAAAGCTATCCTTATTTGGAATAAACAAATGTTTAAGAAAAACTTCTACCTATAAAGTGGAAGATTGTAGCAAAGATGCAGAAAACATTGGGGGGTTGAAAACAACAATAGATCAATTCCTTGTGTGTGTGTGTGTGTGTGTGTGTGTGTGTGTGTGTGTAAAATAAGGGATCCCTTAAGTTATTTTGTCCTGTGGTGTGCTGGAATACTAGTGGGTGAGTGTTTCTTGAGTGATATTTTCATCTCTGCTATTGCTTGAGAAGAAGATGCTGTTATAAGTGATTTAATATCACTTAAATTCATCAAAATATGCTTATATAGCATCTGGTTTTGCCCTTTCGGAGTTTATATTCTTCTTAATCTTCATACTTACCCCTCTTCGTCACTCTACTAGTCCTTGTTGTTTTTTTAAATATGAATTTTCAATATATGAATAGCAGGAGGATTCACAGCTTGCTAAGATCACTCGTGACAGTGCAAAGATAACTGCTGAGCAGGTTCATGGTCTAATGTCACAGGTGACTGCCTTTGCATTTTATTTAGATCTTTTTCCTTGTATGGTATGAACTGTTTAGCTATTTTAGGCAGTTTTGGTTGGAAACTTTATTCTTTGTTAATTTGAACTTTTCTTTTTTCCTTGTGTGCTTTAGGTTATCAAAGACATCCTTTTCAATTCCGTTCGACAATCCACCAAGACTCACACTGAGCCATCTGACCCTGAACCTATGATTGAATCCTGATTTTCTGAACTTAATGGTGCAGCAAGAAATTAGAAGCTTTGCCTTCCATGCTCCCTTCACCTGCTAGACGAAGATTTTTATTTCAAAACTCATTACAACGAATCTCAGGCTGAGGCTGCCAAAGTTTTGTTACCTTCTGCCCTAATGTAAATCCTTGGTGCATTCATAATGGATCTATTACGGAATTCCGGTTTTTGCACTGTTTGGTAGTTGGAAGATTAGACAACGTTAATCGTAATTAGAGACCCCATATTTGCCCTCTTAATTTTATTTAGATATCAAATCTAAGGACTATGATTGTTGAGTGGCCGGTTTATTTTATTTTATCTTATCTTATTTTATTTTATTTTATTGTTTTTGTAATTCTTTAAGACTTTCAAACGAGCGAGGCCATTCGTCGACTCGTTGAGTTCTTGATCAACAGTCAATGGGGGCTAATGTATATTTGTTCCTTGCTTCATACTCATAAACCATGTTTTTGCCATGAGAATGTCTGTCCAAATCAAAGAAGAAACAAGGTAGAACTGTAAATTCTCTGGGCATCTGACTCAAAACTGTCACTTGGGACTTGGTTTGATCTCAACTTTAGCCTAAATGAACGCTCTTGCTTAGCTCGCTAGGCCGTTGAAATATCAGCCAATTTTTATTTTTTTCCCGAGCCAGCTGCAAATGCATACATACAACAAAATTACAAAAAAAATGATTGCAAGTGGTGGTCTCGTCTTGGAACCTCAATTGAACAATATATGCGGCAAATTACCCGTGTCCGTCATGTTTTGTCTTAAAGAGAATAAGTTATTGATGGTTCGTAAGAAAAGGAAAAAGATCAAAGAAGAGATGATTAAAATGAGGGAGTATTTATAACAAGCATTGTTCATTTGTTTGGTACACTATTTCCTTCTCTTATATTAAAAACATCTATTTTTTCTATTATTCTGTCAAATTTTTTTTTTTTGCTAACGCCTAAGCACTAACAGTATTGCGCATAATAAATCATAAATTAAGGGTTAGGAATGAAAATTTGAAGGATGGACATCAAAAAACTAAAAAAGTTTAAAGGGTTTTTCAACAGAAAATAAGTGAAAAGTGTATACACGAAACATCATTGTGCAAACCACCACCAGAGTAATTTAGATAGATGGGGAGGAAATAACTCGAAAAATCACGTAATAACAGAACCCATACAGAGAGAGAAAAGGACAGCATATTTTGCACTAGTGCTTCCATCACGTGCAATGCAAGCAAGCAAAACCCTTGTGAGCCTTTTTGTTTTATAGGTATTTCAGGTTACAAATGATATTAAATGCCAAAATCTTGAGAACCTTTGAAAGAGGCTTCATCCTCATCCCCACCATCAGTCCGTCGCTATCAAAACTACACAACCCACCAAAGAGAAAAGCCCATAAAATTGAAAATGCTTCACCAAATCTACAACTTTTTATCTTTAGTGAGTCTTTTTGTGACCTCTCTTGCATATCGTGCCTTCCAATGACTCCTCTCTCTCTCTCCCCACCATTTGTTGAGTCGGCTTAGATTCCTATAAGATAACACAAAAAGGGATGATTTCACAAGGAAATGGTCCTCTTCATATTGGCCTTTGGCTCTTTGATTTGTAGTTTTGATCTTGAAGAATCACTTGTGACAATATCACATGTTGCTGAACCTCCACCACCTTTTTCTTATTTCTTTTAGCAATTTTTGTGCTTCCTTTCTCTTGTGTAGGCTTAATACTTACCCTGACATGTGACGCAACTTCTTCAATAGCTCAATGGCTTGCTACACTCTCAGTGTATATGACCCTTGGCGTGCTCCGACGGGCTATCGACATTTTTACTTTAATATTTCGCACGTTAATTCATGTGATTCTCCTAATTAGTTTCCTCTTTGATCAATTGTCACGACTGGGTTCATTCATGTGAGCAATCTTTGCTTTCATGTCACACCATAAAGAAAAGGCATCAAATGTGATTTGTCAAGCGATTACAAGGTCAGAACTGAGGATCTGCGGACCCCACAATAAGATTGCTGTCCATCATCACTTTAATCCCATTTCTTTCGAGCACTTACAGAGGGCTGCAGGCTACCGGGTCTTTTCAAAGCATGAATGATGGTGCTGAAAACTCGGCCAATATTTTATAAATATACTGTCATTTATTCAAGCAGTGAGTCGTGTTGTATGTTTTAAGATACACATCCGAGACAAAACAATATTGTTTTAAAATATAAGAAAGTGTTAAACTACAACTAAACATCGCTGTAATGAGTAATAAATTTGTTCCATTTGTAATACCCATTCTCAAATTATGAACCATGCCACTTCAAATTAGTTGTGAATGAGCCGTGCTTCTGTTTTTCTAGTCCCCAGGCACAAGCAGTGGTACGGCATGGAAAGTGATGAGAAGCTTCACGAATATATGTAATGCCCTGACCACTTGCACTTGGTTAGTGGCCGTCTATTTCCCATCATCTAAATTTCACTGTTTTTAGGAATCTATTGTTCATTCGCTCGAGTAGATTTCTCCTTTTCTTTTCTTTCTTTCTTTTTTTTTTTACACCTTTTAAAAAAAAAAAATTTTGGGAGCGAATTTTTGGATTATATTCGTCGACCGTCCTCATTGTGCTAATCCTCATGCCCTAAAAGTTTGATCATGTGGTTCTTAAATAATTTTTTTAGTTGGTCATACAAATTTGAATGATAAGAAGATAGGAGATAAAAATACAAATAAATAAATAAAAGACCAATACTGACAATTTTTTTTTCATTTTAATATAAAATAAATTTAGAATGTAATTGCTGGGGGGAAAAAATAGGAAAGAGAGAATATAACATTGAAAAAGTTTAAACTATTTATGATGCCAAATAAAGGGTTTAATTGGCAAAGGCATTCGGAAATCAAATGAATTCCATTACCATCTACATCATAGTTATAAAATCAGAATAAACGCAATATATAATTTTGTTTAGTACAATATTTTCAACGCTACCAATATCAATTGATAAACTACATTTACTGTTAATAACATAATATGACATGTTATTCTCGTAAATGCTCTCAAAATTCTTATCTGTGTCATTAAGATTTTACTTGTATTAAGGTGCTGTAACTTAAAAGTTACCGTTGTGGTTATAAAATAAAAGTTTTTTTTTATTACTGATTATACGTCAGATTACTGATATTAGCAGACAATTACACTGATATTTACAATCAGACATATAACTAGGACTACAATATTACATTAAATTCTTATAAAGTACTTGCCCAGACAAATGACCCTCACAGAAGAGGGATGTCTCTACTCTACTCGCATTTCGCAAAGGAGAAAGACTTACAAATTAACTCCATACAATCATGATTAATTGATGGAGATTGAGTTTATGGCGATTCGAATTCCTATCCTCATAATTGTGAGGGCAGTGATTCACCACTGACCAAAGCCCCAAGTGGCTATAAAATAAAAGTTATTAGTGTGTCGTGAATATGACTTTTAATAAATTTCTTAACAAAAATTAGTGATAATATCATAACTTTTTTATCATATAAATATTAGATCGAATCAATCTATATTCCAAACTAAAGAATTAGGTGTTTACTAAACAATTTAATTATGATGATATACCGGTTGATTGACCTACAAAAACTCTCACTTTCTCTTTCTTTGAATAGTAAGTCATTAAGCATCCTTCCATGATTGTGACCTGAGAATCTTAATGAGCTGTTGACATTATAAGTGTACCAGATAGAGCACTATCAAAAGCATCGGTGCATATAAATTTGGAGGCTATAGATATTGTATAGAGACTCATCCTTAGTAGCAAATTATTCTCGAGGCACCTCTTCTCTCCATATTTGTTAAGAAAAGTCGAAGAAAGGAAATATTTCATTCCCCATTATAGCCAAGAAACTTCTACCCGAAACACATTTTCCATTTCAATGTTTTCGTAAAACGAAAAATGCTCAGTCAAAAACGATGCCAAACGCACCCTAAATATATATGTTTCAATTCTTTTTCCCCGGTTTTTCTTTTTTTTAGTGGCTCAAGTGGGTCAAAATGTCCTCTCAAATGACCCTAAAGTAGAAGGTGGGTCCGAAAGAACCAAAATTATTGATTTATTTCCTTATATTATTGACTAACAAATCCTAACCAATTAGGAGGATATGTGAGTGGGAATATAATGCCTAACCTTGATTTTTTCAGTTGAAAAAATCGCATTGCATGCCATTTTCTTTCAACTACGGCCACTACTACACTTATGTCTCCTAATACATATCCAAATAGCCAGAGCCAAGGTCAAAATAGAAACAAACTCAAAATTTGCTAAGCAAAAGCTTTTTTATATTCTCGTGCTAACTTGTAGTTTGTTTTTTCACAAATAGGGGTAATAAAAATATTATAATTCAAAGCACACGTGCCGGTATGCAAATTCTTTTTCTACGTTTTTTAATCCCTTTTAAAGAAAATGGTAGAAGTCAATCTCATACCAAAAAGCTTTTGCGTGCCCTTTAATTCTAAGATGGCTATATTATGTAAAGTCGATAGAACTAGTATTAAATATGGTTCATTGACTTTAACCCATTTGTGTGGAAACAGATTAAATTCTGAAAATTGCTTTTCAAAATCGTCAATTCATCATTAAGGGTGGTAATTGAGAGTCTTTGCATTTATATTTGTTGAAATATGAAGCAAGATCGGTATGAATGAACCCGTAGGCCAAGGCAACATAGGATAAGATGTTGATACTTTGAATACTATTTTTGATGCAGTAATATTTAAAAATTAAAATTAAAAAATTATTGGTATTTCATTGGTCACACCTATGACCTATGACCTATGACTCGGCTGTTTGAACGCGAGATTTTACAAGTTGCAATATTTTCAACATATATTTATTTCTTATAGATTGCACGTAAGCTTACATACTAACGAATTCACATAGCCAAAAATTAAAATTCAAATCTCAAACTAAAGAATAGGTCCAAGTAATCAACTTTGTAAATGGTCATGTGAATTTCCATTTGTAATTTGAAGCAACAACAATTTTTTCATCTTTGTTTGGTGAATGAGTTTGCGTAAGGATCATCTTGATGTTGAAAATATTCAATAATATATCGTCCGCGGAATGTGCACTGCTCTAATCGCATCGGTAGGTAAAAGTGTACTATTTCTAATAAAGCTTAATTGCATCCACAATTAATCCCACGTTAATTCCCGTAAAAATTATAAGTCTAGCATTAAAGGAAAAAAAAGAATGAATACATCATGACGCTATTTAGCATAACGCTCATTTTCTAACATAAAGATATATTGTATATGCACTGTTATAAAAATTTGAGTGTAAAAACCAAAAAAAACAAAAATTCCAGGAAAGTGTCCGCACATTTACGCATCATGCCTACCAAAGTTGCGTATATTTTATATAAAAGCCTTATAAATTCATTTGAAAACAAGAAGACGAACGTGGCAGACTTTGATGATGAAATCCAACGGCCTCGACGAAAAGGTTCGTTTCCGTAATCAACCCCCCACACGTGCCGCTATACGATTGGTTGGAATAGTCGTATGTTAACAAGGGCCGATCAAGATGGCCGTCCTTTTTTTTTTTTAATATCGTTGTGGGCCCCGCCAAATTGATAGGTCGAGTTTGGAACTCTTGGTACTTCTCAAATCTTTTAACACCACAAAACGCAAAAGCATTTATTCTCTTGAAAAGCCAAACACGCCAAAAATTTGTTTTCATTTTTTTTTTCAAAGCACGAATGGATGGTCCCTTCATCGTGCGATTCAAAGGACATCACAAAGAAGAAAAGGAAAAATTAGTGAACGTATGTAATTTGACTTTCGCAATCAGTTACTTGATTTATTTTAATGGTTGACATTTCTGGATATTGATTTCATCTTGTTAAATATATGAATTGGACGATGCACCGCATTTAACGACTACCAAATAATCTTTAGATGCAATCGAGTTTTAGTTGTAGAAAATAGTTGAAAATTATGCGTATACACTTCCAGTCCTTATTACCATTATTATGCGATATATGACACTTTAATTTTGCCTAGTGTTTCAAAACTATTCAAAAAATTTAAAAAAAAAAAATTGGATTGATAAAAATGAATAGAAGGACTACAATACAACATTTCCCCACTCAGTCTCGATCGAAAAATCTCAAATTTCATAATTTTATTTATATCCTCAAACTAATGACGCTACAGGCAAAGGGCGGTAGGCTTAACCAACGTTAAAGATCAACATCAAATAAACCAAGAAGGGGTCAAAGTTTGATCAAAACACAGTTGTACGGTAAAGAATAATATTGTACTTGCAATGAGAATTAAAAACTCGAAGGAAGAAGGCGACACTGTAATCTTTATTGCAAAGAAGAAAAATCCAACCAATAGGAAACGGCTGTATGGAAAGCTACGGTGGTTGTGGGACAGAAGATTAGATGACAGGCCCTGCTATTTGGGATCGGGACCCATTTCAGAATTGGAAATTTTCCTACCTCCACTCACACGTAATCGTTGTGGAAAATTGAAATTGGAGTTTTTTTTTAAAAAAAAATTTAAGGATTTTTTTTTTTTGAAAAGAAAAAAATTTAAGGACTGACATAAGATACGGAGGGTAGTTTTTCAGTAAGAGATTTCTGATTTTAATAAAGTTAGAGATCCGTTAAAAGATAAAAAAACAGTGCATTGAAGTCTGTATTTTTTTATCTTTTAGTGAACTGGAACATTTCTAATCATACGGAAAGATTTTTGCGCTTTTATTTCTGTTATACTCATTCTGAAGTGCTCCTATGTCGCGTCACTTGCACGCTCCGTCTACTCTCCGACGCCGTTTGAGTTCTGTACTTAAGATTCTTTTTCACTTGGGTCAAGGTTCTTGATCCATCTAAGTTTTGACAGTTGGGAATTTCAATTAAATTAATATCTTTTTTTTTTCTTTTACATTATTAAAATAATACTATCCTTACTAAGTTTAAATATTTAAAATTAAATATTATCACTAATCGATAATATTTTGGTTATGCGTATACATGACTTATTGCAAAATTTAAAAAATTTTACTAATTAATTAGCCAATACTCACAAGCTCACGAACCCCGCGTTTAGGTCCTATTGCCTTGGTGGCGGCAGATCAAACCAATGCTTGTGACCTCTGATTTATACAAGTTAACCGATCTATTATTTAAGAATAAAATAATTTTTCCTTAATGCACTAATTTCATAGCATTACCAAGGACCTTATACTAACATGAGTCTATTAAACTTTGAAAAATCACATTACAAATTTAGTAGTGAATTAATACTAATTCGTATCAGGAAATAATTTTGGTCTGCAAGTTTAACGTGACGTTTGGCTTACGAATGGGTGGTGTAGACTGTAGAGCGGCATTTTGGCTTATGAGTGGTTAAACTAGAACTTGGTCCTAACACGTCAAGTAAAAACTTCCAAGTCATTTTTTATTCTTGTTGTGTTGGAAAAATAATAATTTGTGCAGTTATGCCAAGTACCACAAAGAGAGGTGATTTTGTGTCATCAACCGCCATCAAGAAAGCAAATAGCCAAATACCATACGTACATACAATGTATAACATTTTAAGGCACGTGGTCAAGCTTTGCGGGTAACCTAATACAGCCATAACGGCAGAGTGTAAAATTTTGCTTTCTCACCACATCTGCCTATTTACATTTAATTAAGCCGCCATTTAATGTTGGATTAGGATGTTTTCATAATATAAGTTCTCGTGAGTTTTTTAAAATTTTATATTATGTGTCGTTTATTAATAGTTGATGGATAAGATTTGATTTCTTTATATTTTATTTATTATCCATTAATCACACTTAAGATACAGCGTAATGCAATGTATAAATTTGGTGGTATTAATAACACTTAAGAATTTTTTTGTCCAAAGATATCATGAGCAAATAATCAAGGAGGAATTTTTATTATTTTGAACATTTAAACTGAGTCAATGTAAGGGCAAACTCGGTCAAAATCGCTCCACATATTTCCCCCAAGAAATCGGTGATTTGATATTAAAATCCTAACAAACAAGGCTCTTACAATCTTTAGATTGAGTAGAGGAGAGGAATTTGACCTCTATGAATACCCTGGATGAGTTTATAACAGATAAGTGGAACTCTCCCACTCTATTTTTCATTCTTTTTATTTTTTATTACAGTTTAACCTTAAGATTTTTCTTCATAACTCACCAAACTAGACTTTATTTATTTCTCCAATGAGAACCTAGAATATGAATTGAGCGTAAGAGAATTTACGTCGAAAAAACCTCTAGCACCTCTTATTAATTTTTATGCTTTCAGTGTTTCGCGGATTATCTACTCATAGACTTAGGGTGTCCTTAGAGATTAGTACTTATAGATCATCTGGCCACAAATTATATTCCCTTACTTGGTGGGTGTCCTTGGAGATTAGCAAGCTACTTTCTCACCAAATAAATTTAATACCGGCGCAGAGATCTAGTATCTAGCCGCTAACCGACTCGACCTAATTTCGATGTCAACACTGAGATAATTAATTTAAACCATAAATTACTGTGTTTGCATGTGGACAAGCCACAACAAAACCATTTGTATACAGAACAATGAAAGTTTGGTTGTTTTTAAGCCTTTGATTTGATATATCATGTCTATCATTCATCGATAATTAGGAGTTTCAAAGTAGGCTCTTGTTATCTTATTAAGGTAATAAATATAATACACTTGTTAGATATTTCCAGCTCTCCCCAAAATTTATTACTTTTACCTTATATTCCCACCGCCATTAGATTTTTATCAAAATGTTGTTATTTACTAATGTTTGTTACCTTATTAAGTAAGGTAACAAAACCCAACAATTTTTGTCTCCTGTTCATTTGATTCAAATATATCCCATTAGTAAACTTTACCTGTAACACGTCACATAACCAAAAAGTGTCTTGCAAAATCAAGATGCATTAACCTTTTAAAATAGTCAAAAAGAAAAAGATTCAACCTAGAATTGGAGAAAAAAAAAACAAACATATCAGTGATATACATTACATAGACAAATTAACTGCAACATTTCGTTTTTTTTTTTTTTTTGGCCGGGGGGGGGGGGGGAGGGAGTCAGGATCAAAGCTCATGCTAAGAATAATACTATACATATATAGTTAATTGGCACATATAAATTCATCTATGTTATTCGAACTTTGAAGTAATGCTTTTTTATATGGGTTATAAAAATTTCAAATGTAATATCACTTTACTATTAATTAGATATGCAGGATACGAGACTGGGAGAGAGTAGTTAAGAATTTTTTTTTTTTTTTTTAATTTGATGGTTATGACAAGTACCATAAAAGTTAAATCCCACCATCTCAGCTCTCTATACCAATTTAACAAATTTTTTGTTATGCTATATATGTCTAACACTAATGTAAATTGTTTTAAAAAATTTAAGAAATTATTTTGTTTTTGTAAAATGTAAACCAGAACCGCAGGTGGAAAATACAGTGACATGACCCAACAAACGTGATCATGATAAGTAACCATTAACCACTCCAAACTCAGGGCACCAGCCGCGCGTGTAGTTTACTCCCAATGCAGGGCGCGTGCAATGATATGAAAAGGTATAAAGTGAGAGCTGAGTGGGGTCCACCACGGCCGAAGCATGAATATAAATGGAGAGCTGCGAGTTCAGTGGCATAATTGAAGCAGTGTTCTCATTTTCTCAAATCGAATCACCAAACCAAAAACGACATTCATTTCACCAAAATCTAAAAATTCAATGCCCGTGGTACAAATTTTTCTTTTGTTAGACTTTTAATCATGATGTCCTTCTTCGATTATGACTCTCTGAGAAATTTCGTTTAATCATTTTCATATATATTTTTAAAAAATCCTCAAATTTTACGTGTATATATAAACGTTCACTCTTCCAAAGGAATTGTACGAAACTCACACTAGCTTGAGCTTCTACGATGGGCGGCGATAAGGCCATCAGCCTCGAGGAAATCAAAAACGAGTCCGTTGATCTGGTATCCTTCTTTCTTCCTTCCTTCCTTGTCTTTCCTTTTTCTGTTTGGTTCCCGAGAGAAAAAAAAGAAAGAAAAGAAAGTGCAATAATATCAAAACACTCAAAACCGAAATGAACTTTCTGTTTTTGACTTTGTTTTTGTTGAACTCTGAATCAGCGCCGTTTTTGGTTTTCTGAAATTTCTTTGAGGAAAAGTAAAATTATATCAACGCGTTTAGTCATGTTTACGGATTAATGATTACAACGCTTCGCTTATGTTCTTGAAAACCTCATGAGATTTTTGTTTTTCTTGTCCTTTAAAACTTTTGCTTTTTGACTTTTCGGGGTTTTGTTTTTCCTTTTGGTCAATTACTGTGGCTGTGGCTGAGTTGTGATTACCGTATTTCTCTTTCGCACAACGAAGATATTTCACTTTGTGTTAAATTAACGGCGGCGGCGGTGGCGGCGTGACTTTTGTGGCTGTCACGTCTCCGATGATGCGGTGATTGAGAGGAAGTCGAACAATTTATACTTTTATAAAATACTGTAAAGTTTTACGCTGACTTGGACGGCTCAGATGCGACTGTTATTATAAAAATTAACAATTGTTTTTGCTTTGAAAAAACTATGGCTAAATATCTTCTTGCATCGATGTCGTGTGGTAATGCGTTTGTACATTTTATTGCGGAACACGCACCTAATCACGTGGAAGAGATGACGATGGATGCGTTATAGTTAGTTCTCTTCGCGCCGAAGGGCGACTGTGAAAACAATTATTAAATTTTTCTTTTTGTATTTTATTAAAATTAGGTATTAGTCTGTATACAGTATCGTACAAGTGTTGTATTTGGGAGTACGTCCGTGGTACTTTATTCTGTTTGTCGTTTGATGCGTTGTGATTAATTTTATGGATTTTATAAGCTGAGAGAATCAAGTTCTATTCTCTGAAATAGCATCAAATTCTATTCAATAAAATAGTATTAAATTCCAGCAAATAGATTTTATTCTTATTCTTTTGATTTTCCTGTTTTATAAATTTTCTATTGGATCTGAGGGTGAGAGTGAGGGAGTTTTTTTTTTTTTTTTTTTTGTATAGTTTCTGTTCACGTGTGATCATTAAATCCCAAATTATAGAAAATTGTGATGTTGTGCCTGTCGATGCATTTGACAACCTAACGTAATAATACAATAAACTGAATTTGGTCAAGTTGATTCTTATGGGCATAAAATCTGTTTAATTAGGTGTAATATTAGGCTAATGTCATACTTTACGAAGTTGGGATATAAATGCTCGGAAGCATACGAAGTTGGGATATAAATGCTCGGAAGCATAGCATATTAGTATTGATGATTTTTTTAATAAGCATATCATTATTGACAATACTAGATAATGGACATAATTTTATTAGACTCGTAACTGGTCAGAAACGTTTCATGTTGAACTGGCAAAATTTGTAGGAATGTTTAAAACAGAATTGTTGTGGAGATAGTTTGGTAAATATGAAAGAAAAATTGCTTAGACATTGAGTCCAATAATTGTGTCGTGTAAATTGTCTGAAGATATTCATGTTTTGACATCATTATTGAGCTTCAATATTTTGTTTACAGGAACGGATTCCTATAGAGGAAGTTTTTGAGCAGCTGAAATGTTCAAGAGAAGGTCTGACTTCGGACGAAGGAGCCAACAGGCTTCAAGTTTTTGGCCCCAACAAACTAGAAGAGAAAAAGGTCTTTACTGCTCTTAAATTCTCCTGTATAATTAGCTTCTGAAAATATAACCTTTTTTAATTTTTTAATGTTCTGCAAACAGGAAAGCAAAATCCTCAAGTTTTTGGGATTTATGTGGAATCCTTTGTCCTGGGTCATGGAAGCTGCTGCCATTATGGCTATTGCCTTGGCAAATGGTAGTGGAAGGCCTCCGGATTGGCAGGATTTTGTTGGTATCGTTGTCTTGTTGGTAATCAACTCCACAATCAGCTTTATTGAAGAAAATAATGCTGGCAATGCAGCAGCAGCTCTCATGGCTAATCTGGCTCCTAAAACTAAGGTAACAACAAATGACATTAACTTCAAAATGTCACATCATTTTGGTAAATATATCCTTTTTTGTTTTCAACAACATGATCCGTGGTTTGTTATGATGACAACGTAGGTACTGAGAGATGGCCGATGGAGTGAGCAAGATGCCTCGATTTTGGTTCCAGGAGATGTAATCAGCATCAAATTGGGAGACATAGTTCCTGCTGATGCTCGTCTTCTTGAGGGTGATCCATTGAAGATTGATCAGTCTGCTCTCACTGGAGAGTCTCTTCCAGTCACTAAGAACCCATATGATGAAGTTTTCTCTGGCTCAACATGTAAACAAGGTGAAATAGAGGCAGTGGTCATTGCCACTGGTGTGCACACCTTTTTTGGTAAAGCTGCCCATCTTGTGGACAGCACCAATCAGGTTGGACATTTCCAGAAGGTTCTGACTGCCATTGGTAATTTCTGCATTTGCTCCATTGCTGTTGGAATAATCGCAGAAATCATAATCATGTATCCAGTACAACACCGCAAGTACAGAGACGGAATTGACAATTTGCTAGTTCTATTGATTGGTGGAATTCCGATTGCTATGCCAACTGTTTTGTCTGTCACCATGGCCATTGGTTCCCACAGGCTCTCTCAGCAGGGTGCTATCACCAAGAGAATGACTGCCATTGAGGAAATGGCCGGTATGGATGTTCTATGCAGTGACAAGACTGGCACTCTAACCCTGAACAAGCTGACTGTTGACCGAAACCTGATTGAAGTGTTTGCAAAGGGTGTGGAGAAAGAACATGTTATCCTTCTTGCAGCAAGGGCTTCAAGGACTGAAAATCAGGATGCCATTGATGCTGCAATTGTCGGGATGCTGGCAGATCCAAAGGAGGTATAATCACATTCTTTCTCTTTGTGTCTGATAATTATGAAGGATCAGACTTTTGAGTTAGCGTTTTTCTTTTTCTTTTTTTAATTATTGAGCAGGCAAGAGCTGGTATCAGAGAAGTTCATTTCCTTCCATTCAACCCTGTAGACAAGAGGACTGCTCTGACATATATTGATTCTGATGGAAATTGGCATCGTGCGAGTAAAGGGGCACCTGAACAGGTAATAATGCTATTCCTTGCACCGTCATATGGAGAATGAATGCCATAGGTTGATAATTGCTAATTGTTTTTTGGTTTTCATGTTGTAAATCAGATATTAGCCCTCTGCAACTGCAGGGAAGATGTTAGGAAAAAAGTTCATGCAGTGATTGACAAGTTTGCTGAACGAGGACTACGGTCTTTGGCTGTTGCAAGACAGGTCCGCAACTTAAAAATTTTCATTCAATGTCCTATGTCCGAGGTAATACTAGTCTTTAACTTATATCTCTCACACAATATATGTCTTCAGGAAATACCCGAGAAAACAAAGGAGGGTCCTGGGGCACCATGGCAGCTTGTTGGTTTATTGCCTCTTTTTGATCCGCCCAGGCATGACAGTGCTGAAACCATCAGAAGGGCTCTGAACCTTGGGGTGAATGTGAAGATGATTACAGGTAAAACTTGTTTGTTAATATTTCCAATGTTTGAAATTGTACATTGATTTCTTTTCAAAAAAAAAAAAAAAGAAATTGGACATTGATTTGGATGGCTTAAAAATTTGTATAAATGTGATTAGGGGATCAACTTGCTATTGGCAAGGAAACCGGTCGAAGGCTTGGAATGGGAACAAATATGTACCCCTCTTCATCTTTGCTTGGTCAGGATAAGGATGCTTCCATTGCTGCCCTTCCTGTGGATGAGTTAATTGAGAAGGCTGATGGATTTGCTGGGGTGTTTCCAGGTGCGTTTAGTTGCCCTACTTTCTTTGTATACAGCAACAGAGCTGTGCATAATTCTAATCACTCTTTTTGTCAGCATGCATTGCGCCTATAAACAAGTTGTGTAAATGAAATGTGAAGATATATTTACAAAATGCAATTCCTTACGTTTTTCCTATTTACATATGATAGAGCACAAATACGAAATTGTTAAGAGGCTGCAGGAGAGGAAGCACATATGTGGCATGACAGGAGATGGTGTCAATGATGCCCCTGCTTTGAAGAAGGCTGATATTGGAATTGCTGTTGCTGATGCTACAGATGCTGCCAGAAGTGCTTCTGACATTGTCCTTACTGAGCCTGGACTGAGTGTTATTATAAGTGCAGTGCTGACCAGCAGGGCTATTTTCCAAAGGATGAAGAACTACACGGTAAGCTGCATTTAACTTTTTTTTTTCTCTTTTCCTTTCCCGCCATTCAGTTTGAAGTTCCTCTGTTTTATTCAGTGTCTAATGTTGCTTTATTTTATCTTTATCATCTCAGATATATGCTGTTTCAATTACCATTCGTATTGTGGTAAGTGTACCAAATATATTCCAAATATCTCTGTACCATTGATAATCAAAGCGTGCCAATCTCAATCATTAATATTGATTATCTCCCAATTGCAGCTTGGCTTTATGCTTATTGCATTGATCTGGAAGTTTGACTTTTCTCCATTCATGGTTCTGATTATTGCCATTTTAAATGACGGTGAGATCATCTTCATAAACCAATATGTCTCTTATCAAAATTTTCCTCTTCAACTTGGAAGATCAGGAGTTTGATTTTCTTCATCATTTTAGGAACAATCATGACAATTTCAAAGGATCGCGTCAAGCCGTCCCCTCAACCAGACAGCTGGAAACTAAAAGAGATTTTCGCCACTGGCATTGTGCTTGGAGGTTACTTGGCCATCATGACTGTTGTATTCTTTTGGGCAATGAGGAAGACTGACTTTTTTTCGGTATGAGCAGTCATTCAAACATGACCTTGATATAGCTTTATTTCTAATTGTGGCATGATATCTTATGAGTACGCTTGTTTATCATTTTCCATATTGCAGGACGCCTTTGGTGTAAGATCATTAAGAAATAAACCTGATGAGATGATGGCTGCTTTATACTTGCAAGTCAGTATCATTAGCCAGGCCCTTATTTTTGTCACGAGGTCCCGCAGCTGGTCCTTTATTGAACGCCCTGGACTTCTCTTAGCCACGGCATTTGTGATTGCTCAGCTTGTAAGAGTTCATTTTCACTTAACAAATCTTAATACCACCATTCATTTGGGCTCTAGTTTTGTGTCAGTTCATGATTTCTTGTGGTACCTTTTCATCGAGACATCGACACTTAATGAAATGATGCACTTATTTCAATAGTAAACACAAAGCATCTTTAAATACAATGAATCATTTTCCAATTGACAGGTAGCAACTTTCATAGCGGTCTATGCAAATTGGAGTTTTGCACGGATGGAGGGTTGTGGCTGGGGTTGGGCTGGGGTAATCTGGCTTTACAGTCTGGTCACATATGCTCCCCTTGACATTCTCAAGTTTGGAATCCGCTACATCCTCAGTGGAAAGGCCTGGGATACTCTTCTGGAGAACAAGGTAAACTGTGTAGGCAAGACATATTTGTATGGTCGTGTATTTCTAATTTTGCTTGGTTTTCTTATTCGCTTGCTCCTGTGATAAATTAATAGACTGCCTTCACTACCAAGAAAGACTACGGTAAAGAAGAGAGAGAGGCACAATGGGCAGCTGCACAAAGGACCTTGCACGGTCTTCAACCACCCGAATCAAACAGCATTTTCTCTGACAAGAACAGTTACAGGGAGCTTTCAGAGATTGCCGAGCAAGCCAAGAGACGTGCTGAGGTGGCAAGGTAAGCATGTTATGTTAGCTATTTCATTTTTCTATTTCTTGATTATCAAGAAGAAACATCAACTTGACTGTAATTTGCAATTGCAGGCTGAGGGAGTTGCACACCCTGAAAGGGCATGTTGAATCAGTGGTGAAGCTGAAAGGACTTGACATTGATACGATCCAACAACATTATACTGTTTGAAGGAGCAAGGTTTTGTGAGAGATCGAAGTACCATCATGTTCCCAAGCTGAAAACTATAATGACGAACAAGGCTTTAAAAAGGAAAAAGAAGTATTTTTCTCTAGATTAGGTTGTTAATTTCTCTTTCTAAAAGTTTAGTTTTGTCTACTTTTTTAATGTCTATATGTTTTAAATGCTGGGGGAAATCATATGAACCATTCGATTTTCTAAAGCCGAATAATTTATCTTCCACAATTTTTTTTTCATCTTGACTTCAGTATGATCTTATCTTGCTCATCGTGCATCATATTTACCAGTGGATGCCACCAGAATCTTTGAAGCTAGATAGAGTTGCTAGGAGGGTTGAGTTTCATCCAAGCTATTGAAATATATAACGGCTTTACGCGATGATTTCTTCATATCGAGGCATTGCCTGATAATGAAATGCTGTAACTTTTTAATATCGAGGCATTGCCTGATAATGAAATGCTGTAACTTTTTATGTAGTACACTGTAATTATAAAATAAAAATTTATAGTGAGATGATAGCGTTAATATATATAACTTAAGAAGTAAATATATTATATATTTTTTAACATACAAGTGTACGATCAAATTAACTAATTAGGTTCTCAATTCATAATAATTAGTATTTATAAAATATTTTATAATATATTAATTAGTAATTAAAATATTCTGGAATCAAAATAAAATAAAATCAAAATTGAGATGAACTATTATAAATTACAAAATTAACCTTAGTTAATTAACCTGCTATAATATAACTACTACTAATTAGGATCAAATCAACTAATTAGATGAACTATTTTATAATATAACTAGTACTACCTGCTGCTGCTGCTGCCGCTGCCGCTCCCGCTCCCGCTCCTACTGCCGCTACTGCTACTACCGCTACTGCTACCCCTACTGCTGCTGCTGCTACTACTACTACTACGACCACAACCGCTACCGGCTGCTACTACTACTACTACTACTACTATTCTTCTTCTTCTTCTTCTTCTTCTTCTTCGATTAATCTTTCTCCTACCTACTTAAAGGTATTGACCGAGTCGGCTACTGATAACTAATGGAGGCGTGCGCGCCATTGAACCGTGGTGGCAGCCACAAGGCCGCAAATGAACAGATAGTCAGTGGTATGCACCGCCACCTTCATTAGTTACAGTGCCGACCGGCGATTACAATAAAGGTGGCGGTGGGACATAAGTCACTGTATTTCGATAGAGGAATTACGACCGCCGCCACACTTTGATTGAGTTTGCGCCACCATCAAATCTTCCTTTGCCGATTTCGTCAGCTCCCTTGCTTGGATCAGAGAATTATGATTTCTTTGTTACCTATAAACTATCAATTTTTTTTTTTTAATTTCCAGTGCCGTCACCGGCGCTTCTACCGACACTGGGATTATAATCGCCGGGTTTTTTTTTTTCTGTTCATTTATTGTTAAATTCCTTTTATAACAAAAACCTTTTTTGAAGAATTACCAACGAACGTTTATACCCAAGAAAACTATACAAGACAAGACAAAATGGTAGAGAAATTTCAGTAAATTCATGAGCCGTATCTACCGAACGCAGGTATTTACCCATTTTTCGTTTCAATAAATCTAAAATTTACCACCGGCTATCTCATCTGTGAAATGGAATATTTGAAATTTACGTCGTTTGGCATCTGTTACAGACTCCACCACCAGTGACAAACTTCAGTTCCTGGTATCGCCTGCATCAACGTTGATTTGTTATAATAATAACTCTGGTTGATGGGCGAAAATAAAAAGACGCGTAAGGCCATCCCGTCAGTGATGGGTTTTCATTAGAATTACAACAATTGCATACAGAATTAATTACAAATATGGGGCAGATTGACTGGTAGCTAACAAAATGCCAACAACGTACTGATTCATTTAGTATTTCTACCACTACTGCACAAAAGCTAAGAGAACAACGAAAATCTACCGCAGGTGAAATATTAGCAGGAGCCTCCATGCTGAAATATTTGCCGGAGGGCTTGCGGAAGGTTTAATACAACCTCAGCATATGCTGCGATAAAGAATCCAGGAAAAAAGTAAAAAGGTTAAACATACAGAAGATGTTAGACAAGTGAAGGCAGTTAAAGGGCAAAGTAGATAACCAACATAAAAATCATTTGACAGACATTCAATCGGTTTTGTGCCATTCGATATCAATTTTAAACTTGAAAGCTTTATAGAACAAAATCAATACATATTTCTAACCTGGATCCGGTTGTTTGATGGTTGAGAAAAGTAAATAAGTTATCAATTCTTATTAAAAAGTAAATACCTTCCGGTAAGCTCATGTTTCGTAAGGCATCCTCTGCATAAGATAGGCGAGCCGGACTTGGGGCACTGATACTGTCTTTCTTAAATTGAGACGTTGGCCATGCCAAGACTTTGACTCGAGTTGGAAGCACCGAGACAAGATCAGCATATCTAAGACATACTGTTATCTTGCTGCAAAAGGAATTTAGATCTAATGATAACATGTATGTTCTTCACCATGATAAGAATCACTGAATTCTGATTCTCAAGGAATTAGCAATTTCTAAGTTCTGAAACTTATAACATAATGATATACAAGATGATTTACGTACAAACAGGTTTCCCCTCTTTTTACTACTTAACAAGTTCAAAAAGAAAGAGAAGCCAACAATGGTAGTTCCGTTTGGTTAACATAAAATAGGAGGGCTCCCCTCCCCCTTACCAACAACCCCCCCCCCCCCCCCCCCCAAAGTTTAAGACAACTGGTAATTGAATCCCCTCCCCACCCATGTCAGCTAGATTCAAGATAGGGGTTAATTTTTGTATATAAAAATAGGAAGATGCAGAAGAAAAGGCATGAAATGTACCAACCAATCAGAATCATCTACTACAAATTCAATCATGTGGTAGGGAAGGCTATGATACAGCTCTCCTATCTGATTTCCATACAACTCCTTGATAAGCCGAACCTGCACAAGATTAGGAAAATAAAGTGAGATTATTTTGTATTTAATCCAATAATGTGTGCACCGGAAAAATATATAAGCTACAAATATGGAGTAGCTCTTCAAGCTGGAACCAGTAAAGTGAGGTAATGACTTCAAGAAATGAAATTACACTTGCTTGTCAATATAGTCTTGCATCTTACACATGGTTTTTCTATTGAGCCATATTGAGCACCCCATATCAAAATCCCAGGCATTTTGGTTTCCTTTTACCGGTATTCTATATCTAATCAACTAGATCAATATAAAAGATGAATGAACACCAAGTCTCTTCAGAAATTAAGATTCATTATAGTACCTCCCACCAAATGAGTTTGGTGCTCCCCATTAATTTTCTTTTCTTATATTCTTCACAAAACAAATGCTATTAACATGATAATAACAAGAGGCTGGATAAATTTTAATGGCTCATTTTTACTTCTCCTTCACATCTTGAGATATAAACAAGATGCTTAGGAGCTAAAATTGTACATGCACACCAACAACTTACCTGTTCTCGTCTATCTACATAAGCCTGCAGAAGCTCTCCAACGTGATCTATGAATCTCTGCAAACAAATTATGATGAGCAAATTTGAAATGGGCCAGCTACTACAGTAGCAGCAACTAAGAATGAAAGTTAAGCGCCCAACCTTACCATAGCATTGGAGGAAAGAAGATCATTTTCAGCTTCTCGTATTGGTAGAAAGAAAGGAATTGTGTGTTCAAGGACTGTCATCTTTTCAAGAAATGACTTGCTCTCAAGCACACAGTGATATGGCTCACAAGGTTCTCCTGCAAAAACACGAAAATCAAATCAGCTTCCACCTGCTTAAGACCAAGATATGATCTCTACCACAAATTTATACAGTTACAGAAACTCAGAATAAATTTGAACATAAAACTTTCCACATGGATCAGAAATCCTAAGCATTGATTGTAAAACCACAGGAAAGTGGGGGAAACAACTTCAACCATTTGGCTGAGAAAAGAACTGATATGGATTTAAAAGTACCTGCAAAAGATGTCTCATATTGTATGCCTATTCTTGCCCCTTCCAAACAACAGATCACCTGTTCATTCAAACTTAGGTAACATTCGAAAAAAGGTAGTACCAATGCGATAAGATTTCGTAGAATCAAAAGATAAGACTGCACTAAAGATTATTTCACATCTAGAAACATTAAAATAATACTGTTATTACATTCATTTTTCCCACCTCAATAGCCAAAGATCTTTTTTAATGGTTATAATCTACAAATATGTTACAATCTAGACGCATACACTTATCATACTACCCAGATATCTACTGAGACCAGCTGGGAAATCTACTCCCACTAACAACACTGAGGAGAAATCTATCTCTATTCCATATTATTGTGTTAAGGGTAAAAAGCCCCTATGGGTACTCAAATTGGTGCCTCAAAATTGTTGAGAGCACCATCCCACCATTGGGATTGTAACCCAATGGCAATACATAAACATCTAATATTCATATTCATGTAACAAGGTAAAAAAAAAAATCTTCATAATTTCTGATTTTAACTTCATGCAGAGCAGATTAACATGAGTACGTCAAGAAAATCCCTAAGAAAATCATCAGAAAATCTACAATTAGTTATGTTTTTTACTCCCTTTCCTTCCAATGTACGTGGCAATCATATCAATTTCATCAAGTGGATGTAACTCAAATTATTATTAGCAGCATCTGTTACCTTAGAACCAGCTTTATAGGTGATTTTTTCCTGAAAATCGGAATCAGCCAAGATGTTTGCATCCCCTGGCATTGCCCTTCGCTCCACCTCCATGTGAACCTGATAAACAAACACAGTTGATTTTTCTGAGCACTAGATCATTTAACAAGACACAGAAAGCCATAACACAAGTAACATAGATAACTACCAAGAAGGATTAGTAGGGAAGAGGATTACAAATAGCATGACCATCACATAAATAAATGTTATCAAACGTCAAATATTAACTAACTAAACACCAAATGGAAAAAGAAGACCATGACAAAAATAAAAATAAAAATAAAAATAAAAACCAAGCATTTAATTAAGTCATACCCGTTCTCTTATTGTGGCTAATAAGCCATCATTCCACTCGTCGCCATCTAAACAAATCTCTGCCAAAATATAATAATAATAAAAGGCACTTCTTAATCAAATCAACGGCAAGGGGATGCTTGAACATGATGGGAATATAATATGACTATTCAGTTGCAGTAAAACCACTACCAAATTTGTTGTGCATGATGTACGTAAGAACAAATGCAAATAACATTTCAAAGCTACCTTGAGTTTGTGATGCTCGTGCAGCTTCGAATTCCTTCTGTAGACGCTCAAATATCAACTTATCAGAATCCCTAAATAAAATCACCATACCTTTCACTGATTAATTCATCACTTAGTTCATCACTTAGCTGCAGTCAATATTAATCTGAAACTGACCCAAAATATGAACATAAATAAACCTTTTACTATAAGTTTCAGGGCATGCCAACAGATCAAAGATTAACATGTTATCATTATCTATATCTACATTGAACTTGACTGGGGTAGGCCAATTGTAAAGTTTATCCAACTTCACCAATATCAGCGTGGAAAGAAACTTTTCTTGTATTCATATTTAACTGTCTCTGGTGCTGATCAAAAGTTAGCGCTTCAAATTACTTATAACCAAAAACCCTAAGTACTCATGATAGGGAAGGAGAGGTGGCAAATGAAAGAAAATGAAAAACGTTGAGTAGAAAGACACCAACATAGACACTTTAAGAGCATCTTCGTGCATTCTTAAATCAAACCTTTAGCCTGACAACTCAAACCTCATTCACTTCTCAATAATTCCATAATAATTAATTGTTCATACAGAGAAAATGATTTCATAATGCTAAACAACAACATTACAAATGAGGCAAATAAAGATTGTATGATTTCCCAGAAGTTGTACCGGGAAAGCCGCTCTGCCAATTCTCCATGCCTCTTGACAACATTTGAAACTGTCAGGGAGAAGCGAGTCTTTAATTTTTATAGAAGTAGCAAGGTTACAAACATGGGATGAAACAAGAATGAAGAGACATAAATAAATAAATAAATGCTATTAGGTACATCTAGCTCGCGTTGTCTCCAACCGTATATCTTCCTCTTGCATAAAATTCTGTGATGCAGCAGAAAATACCATAATTACCCAAAGGAAAGGGAATGTGGAGTAAAAAAGTTATGAAACAAAAATAACTAAATACTATCCATAAACCACATTACATAAGTGCAATAACCTCAACACATATTTCACCCCAAGATAATCAAATCCAAAATCAGAACTTGTTTCTCTAACAAATCAAACAATTTTGTACTCTGTTTATTAGAATACCACATCAATGTTGGATTAAAAAACATTGGAAAATCAGCACAAACGACAGATTCCCACAAGCTGTTGCTTCGCAAAATAACGACACTAACACTGTTATGAACCCACAAGGTTGAACTCATGCTTGTAAGAGGAGGGTGACGTGGGATCAATAAACCACCAATTAGTTTCATACCTAGTCGATGTAGGATCCTAACATTACGGTCTTGCCCTTATGTCTAAAGCAAGCAATAAGGAATACCAATTATCAAATGAGGACATGAAAAGGCTTACCACTTCTCCCATAGCAGGATATGAACGTACAGAAAAATGCTCAAGTGGCTGCAGAATTATTATACAAATATTCAAATAATTAGTTAACTAAATAATCATATTAAAATTTGCGTAATTGGAACTATTATAGCTTTCTGATAAACTAAAATCGAAACGGCAATTATTCTTTCCGTTAAGGGTCAAAAAAAAATTTATAAAAACCTTGCGTGTGGAGCTTTCGCCTAAAAATGGATTCTTCTTTTGCTTCTTCTTTAGCGACTCTTCAATGTCGCTCTCCATTGAGCTTCTGATGGTGGGATAAGTCGGAATTTGGTACCCGATTAGGGTTTTGAAAAAATCCGGCATTCATTACTTGAACCCGGACCCGAGTCTTAGTGGGAAATGAGATTATTGGGGAATTGCGTGGATATATCCCAATCCCTCTAAAATACCCAAAATATACCTTAAACCATTAAAATCTTTTATTTTACATATATATACTTAAAAAATAAAGAAAAATATAAAAATAACCTTAATAAAATTACTCTTCAAAATTGATATAATCCCTTAAATCACAAAGTTGACGTTTACTCGACTTGTTTAAAAAACTTACTCTATTTTAACTTGATTTTGTTTTAAATATTACTTGATTTAATATTCGACTCATTCAATCTTCTTACTCGACATCCTACTCGACTACATATTATACTTACTCAACTCACTTCACCTCTTACTCGACTGAACACTTCACTTACCCGACTTTGTATTTGACTTCTTTAACAAATTACATAACTCTTACTCGATTTGTTCAAAATATTTACTCGATTTTTATTCAATTTTTTTAAAAAATTATTAGTACTCAACTCATTCAATAGACTTATTCAACTTACTACTCAACCTGATACTCAATTTATGTTCTTCACTTTTTACTCGACTAAATATTGGACTTACCCGATTTCGTACTCAATCTCTTTAAAAATTACATAAATCTTACTCGACTTGTTCAAAAAATTTACTTAACTTTTACAAAATTAATATTATTAATTTCTCCACTTAATACTCGACTCATTCAATATACTTACTCAACTTTTTACTCCACTAGATACTCAACTTGCTCATCTCTTTCATTTTTTACTCGACTAAATTCTCGACTTACTTGATTTGGTACTTGACTTCGTCCTGGACTGATTTTTAAGGGTATTTTTAACTTTTTCCGCCTTCAGAGGCATATGTATGTAATGGAGTATAGGTTTAGTATTTAGGGACAAATATAATATATTTAAATAAAAAACCCTTTATTGTAAAAATATTTTTTTAAAGAGAAAAAAAAATGTTGATTATTGTGGAGCTATTTGAACCTATCAATTTCTTTTCAATATATATTTTTTATAAAAATAATTATCAAATTATACCTTATTATTTTAATTTATTAATTCTAAAAAAATCACAATATTATTCTAGATTAACTACTTTTTTTTTGCTTTATTGTAACAATAGTCATTAGTCAAAGCCTAAATTAGTTTCTCTCTCTTTTAATTTTTCTTTTTTATTATTTCTTGCTAAATCAAATTTATATTTCTCTTATTTTTCACTATAACATTGTAGGTTCTTACCTACTATTATCATTCAAAGTTTGTGCTTATGAGAATTGACAATAAAATTTATAATAGATTCAAAGTGGTGTGAAAACTTTTATTTTTTATTTTTACATGATGGATATTTTTCCTTTCGCTTCGTTTTATATTACAATGGGTATGCATTTGTTAAAATTTGGACAATTTTATTTGTTAAATGTAATATTTACTTTATATATCATAATAAATTTTTGACAAGGGAATGCAGGGTTGACATTCTATTAGTGTCAAATTGAACTAAACCAAACTTGAAATTTATTTCTATTTTTATTCAGTTCGATTTGATCATATCAGGGTTGAATTCAGTTCAATTTTAAATTAAACCGAACATTAAATCTGTCGGGTTACATTTATATATATTTCCTTAAGTATCAACCGAGACCAAATTTTGATACAAAATTATAACCTAAATCCAAACCGAGTTGAATTTGAACCGAAACCAAACCAAATTTGAAACATGAAACTGAACCAAATTGAACTAATTTTAAAACCCGTTTGGTTGAATTCAAAAATCGGAATGGATTGCAAGCCGAATTACATAAAAACCAAATCAAACCCCGAAGTGCCCATAGAGGGGATGAATGGAGAAAAAATAATGTCAAATAAGTAATTGATCAAATTGTATTTTCACCAAAAAAATTGAAAATTAAAAAAAGAGTACAGTGAGAAATTTAGTGAGTTCAAATAGCGGGATCATAATTTTTAAGGAATCTGAGGTTCTAATTACCCTGACCTATTAATAGGAGGGGAATTAGCCTAACATAAACTATTGTTGATGGTAAGACTCAAATCTGCGCCCCTTAACCTTTAGGAGTTAGGCTTTTTTTTTTTTTTGTTTATTTAAAATTTAAATTAGCTTATTATAATGAAAATATAGTAATAAAGTTTTAGTGGTATAATATTCACTTTTAAGGTGTTAATTTCTTGCATATTTGAGTAAATTGGAGTTTATTCCTTAAAAAAAAAAGTTTGTTATTATCATTTATCTGATGGTCAAAAGTTCTCGTTATGGTGACAAATGTAGCGAAATAGTTGTGGTTGATAACACAGAATTTGTCAACAATAAGAGAAAAGATATGAATGTGATGTTGAAAAAAAAAAATAATGGAATTATTTGTATGATGAGTATGTATCTCTAGCGCTCTTATATTATTCGTTTTGTCTACTAATCATTTGGAAAATGAAAGGAGTCCACGGTTTCTTTGCAAAAATTTGTTTTGATTAATGTATTCTCAAATAATTTGGTTAATTGATTTTTGGACTTCAGTAATATTTAATAACTTTATTTTGCAAGCTGAAGGTTTATGACAAAGAAAATTTATCGCTGTATTTGTAAGATATTATATTTTTAATGAATAATACACTATATTTACAGAATCTATATTTTGACTTACACATAATTTTTATGCATTTCACTCAGTGATAGTGAAAATAATAATAATAATAAATTAATCACATGAGTTAGAATACAAAACCTAGACTCAATTATATTAGGGCCAATAAACTGGTAATAAAAACTTAAAACTCTTTAACACAATACTTTTTGTAGGCTGGGGATCCATTACTAAATTTGTTTTTGGACAACATCATGAATTAGTTGATGAAAAAAAATACTTATTTGAAGCATGTTTCGAAAACTATGAGAAAGTCAAACCCCGCATGCACTTGTATAAAAATAACTGAATTTTCAATCAAAACTTACAAACCATAAGAAGTTGATTAATTTCCTCAAAATTCAATACAAAAAATAAGCAAAAATATTTCTAGTAAGAAAAAAAAACCCATAATACTTGGAATTGAACAATTATAGAACCCAAAATTAATCAAATAAAAAGAAACAAAAACAAAGAAGAAAAAAATAATTAGACACGTTTTTACAATTAAAAAATGCTAAGGTGAGACCTTGTGAGAGCGAGCTGCCGAGAAAGAAGAGAAACGAAGAGAGAGAACAAAAATAAAAACTAATAGCAGCGATCGTCCGTGCGAGCGGGCTTAAGACATCAACAACAACAACAACAAGAGCCAGAGCTTCAATACCCAAAATCAATAATACCCAATTTAATTTACAAAAAAAATGCACTCACAATTTTTTAAAAAATCAAATTAAGAGAATAATAAGAGCCAAAAATCGAAGCCGCGAAAAGCCGGACCCAAGTTTGAGTGAAGTTTCGATTTCTCTGCAATTCGTCAAGTTCGTTAAGGTAAGGTTTCAATCAATTTAAAAACTTTAAATTTATACTCTTAAGCTTAGTTTTTACTCTTCATTGTGCTTACTTTTGTTGCAATTTTATTTGTTTCCAATTCATGCTCTGTTTTTACCTCAATTTATAAACTCACTGATCTCTTCTGTTTAAGTTTAAATTTAGAATTTTGAACTTTGGAGCTCGTTGATTGGGTGAAAAGAATAAAGGGTTTAAATTTAATTTGGTGCAGTGATATACTTTTGCGGTTCGTGCAGTTGGTGAGAAGCTGGGTGATTTGAAGCTAGGGTTTTGATTATTTTTTATATTTTAATGAATTTTGGTTGCTTTTGCGGTTTTTGAATAAGTTGTGGAGTGTGTTTGATCGTTTAGGGTTTTTGGGTTATTGGGAAGATGAGATTTGGGTTTGCATTGTATGGCTTGTGGATGGGTGAATTTAGAGTTGTTTGGAAACGGAAACAACTTTAATTTTGGTTTGTAATTGAGGTAATTGGGTTTTTGTTTTCATTATTTATTTTATCTGGTGGATTGTGTGGATTGTGTTTTGAGTTTGTTTATAGAGATATGCAGAGTTTTGAGAGTTTGATTTGAATTGGAGGGCAAGTGGGTGGGTGAATTGAGGGTTGTTTGAATGTGGGAATAAAAGGCAATTTGGTGGCTTTTTTTTTTTTCAAATTTTCTGTGGATTTGCGGTTCCGCGGATGGTGTATGAATCTGTTTGTTGAGAAATGCAACCTCAGCAGGGTTCCAGAATTGATTTGGCTGAACTGAAAGCTCAGATTGTGAAGAAGATCGGAGCAGACAGGTCTAAAAAGTATTTTTATAGCTTGAACAGGTTTCTAAGTCAGAAGCTCAGTAAAAGTCAGTTTGATCAATCATGTCTTCGCCTGCTTGGGAGGGAGAATCTCCTGCTACACAACCAGTTGATTCGTTCAATCTTGAAGAATGCATGTCAGGCCAAGACGCCGCCACCAGTTCAGGAAACAGTGCTCGCTAAATCTGTAAACCAAGCACTAAAAGGCTCTCCTAGTAGAGAAGATGGCCATGAGCAAAGTGGGTCCCTTACTCTGAATCAAAATCAAAATGTTCCACCTATTTGGTCAAACGGGGTTTTGCCAGTTTCCCCACGAAAGGTAAGATCTGGGATTCGTGAACGGAAGATCAGGGATAGGCCGCCTAGTCTGCTGGGGCCAAATGGAAAAGTATGTGTTTCACATCAGTCGGTGGGTACAGAAGATAGTGGTAGTAGGTTTCACATGGAAAATGGGGATCTGATTACTTGCGATTACCAGAGACCAGTTCAGAATCACCATGCAGTGGCACAGCAATCTGAGAATGAAAAGGAGGAATCAGTTCAACCCACTGAAAAACTAAGAATACCTAGTAAAGATCAGATTGGAGCTGCTGTGTTTGAGGATGGGGACGAAGTGGAGCAAGCTAACCAATTAAATTTCTCAAGGAGTCCTCTAATTGCACCTCTTGGGATTCCATTTTGCTCAGCCAGTGTTGGCGGGGCCCAGAAACCTATTTCCACAGCAAATGCTGGTGATTTTGTTAGCTGTTATGACAGCTTTGGGTTGTCTGATTCAGAGACGCTACGGAAACGCATGGAGCAGATTGCAGCAGTACAGGGCCTTGGGGGAGTTTCATTGGAATGTGCTAATAAACTGAATAACATGTTGGATGTGTATTTGAAGAGGTTGATCAGGTCATGTGTGGAATTGGTTGGAGCGCGGTCTGCACAGGAGTCAAGAAAGCACCCTGTCAATAAGCAACAGATACCAGGCAGGGTTATAAATGGCATGTGGCCTAGTAATCACTTACACATGCCGACTTCCAGTGGACATGTAGAAGTTATGCAGGACCAGCGACAGCGATGCTCAATATCTTTGCTTGATTTTAAGGTTGCCATGGATCTTAATCCACAGCAACTTGGTGAAGATTGGCCATTGTTGCTGGAGAAAATTAGCATGCAATGGTTCAAGGAATGAAAAATGCATACAGAGATTTTCCCATAGCTATATTTGCTGACGTCAGTCTGTTCTGGTTCAAAGGGCTTGACGACACTGTTGGAAAGCTTTGAAGAACCCAATTCATTCCTCTTGCCTATGAACCAGATGACTGTTACTCAGATAATGCTCTTGCCCGTGCAAGATAAAATTATGGGATGAGCATCGTGGAGCATCAATGTTTCTGTATTCTCCCGTTTCAGATCCTGGAAGCATCAGGATATCATTTAGCAGCAGCTAAGCGGGTGTTCTTCCAAATATGGAACCCCATGCTCGGTTGTTCTGTTGTACGATTACACTGATATTGGCTCTCCTGCCATTGCTGGAGATATTGAGTGTTTCCTGTAAATTACAGCCAATGAAGAATCTAAGAAAGTTTTGCAGGCATACTGTTTTATAGCTTGGTGAAAGTTAAAATCACTTGTGTAACAGCTGCAGTGTTGCTCTGTATGTAATTTTAGAATCTGAGAATTGATTTAATTCCAATATTAATAACAAGTTGACATCCATTTTATAGTCCTTGTGTTCATAATTTGAATGTTTCGGCTTATGCTATTCCGTCTGAGTTTCGTAGAGGTGTGTGATTTGCTTGCTGTTAATTAGCCGTGAGGCAGAAAGTTTTTATGGCTCTGTGGATGCTACTAAGCTGCTTATTTTGTGTTCACTTCTCTGAAGGATATATCTTGGTCTTAACGATTTGAAAGCCATGCGGATCTGGATTTACTTGAACGTGTTAAATTTGGTTCGATACATTTAAAAGTTGGGCACAGGTGTAAGCATGAAGAAATTACAATGAAGAATAAAAATGACATAATTTCATAAAAGGTCTTGTGGATTGCCCATGCTTAATGCCTCGTTCCAATAAACACTGTTTCATCCGTAGCTATTAAGGACGTCTTAATTTCGATGCATCAGCTTCCTGCTTGCTTAACTCTAATCAACATTTCGCTCTTGGTCCTTCGCACGCATCAGTGCCAGATATGATGCTGACTGCTTTGTTTTCTATTTAAAATTTTGAGCAGGTAACCTGCTGATGTTCAACCATTCAATTTGGAACACTGTGGCTGACAATCTGGGTAAGCGGAAAGAGAGAGTGAACTTACAAGACTGCGCGGTGAATGTGCTGTTGAGAATAAAAGGCATTAAAATCAGCTTTCAGACTCTTCCATGATAGACTGAAATCATCTCAACTGAACTTTCTCCAATTTCTCGTCTCTTCTCTCATAGCTGGCATCTCGAAAAGAGAGGGAAATTATAATCCTTGTTGAAGTTGTCTTGTGATGTTCCACAGAGGGGCAAGTTCTGGAACTCCCAAATAGAAGCCGTTGTCGCATGCTCGAAGACTTGCTGAACCACCGGAAATTTAGCAGGAGGTACAGCTTCAGTGACCCACATGTAACTTATAATGGAGGACCAAGTGCTTTAAGTATTTCCCTTTTGCTGCTGAGGAGTGAATAACCTCCACCAGTTGAGAAATTATCTAATAGCAGCCAATTACGGGCCTTGGGGACTCTCAAACAGAATGCTCGAGTCCGGTTGCCCAGTACTTGTTCTATTCTAGCGTCATGGTAGCCAGTTATTTTAACTTCAATAATAAGAAAAATTGCGGGAAAAATGTTCCAGTTTTGCTGATAAACAACTGTCTATTCTTCTGAAAGCCACAACACCTCAAATCTCAATCCCCAACTTAGCCCATATGCTGTTTCCCAGTTGCAAATTCTGTGTTCATGTTGTTTTTCTTGTCCCTTTATACAGACAGGTTTTGAGTTCCTGTTGATGTATGAAGATGAAATTGTCGTGATGTCGGGAGCATCTGTTCCTTCGGAGAGCAAGCATTTAATTTCAGTTTGTAAAAGAGTTCTTTAGCAATTTCGTACACTTTTGAGCAACAAATCCATTCATACACATTTGTTGGTCGCTTGTACTCTTCTTTATACTCATTTGGCTAAAATGATACGAAAGCATTACGATGTTGTTTGGTACCCATTCAAAAAGAAAAATAGATGGTGTCCAACGAATAAATGGAGAAGCGCTGTGCTAATCGGCACTGCAATTTTAGGTATGGTCTCGTTGACGCATAAGGATGAAAGATTGCACTCCATCCAACCCAACCAGTACTTTTGTTATTCATATGTAATTATGTATCACTTTCTCAATTTCTTCCAAGGCAGTAAACTTTTTCAGACATTATATTTTTTTTCAGGACCCACATACGGCTTATCCGATACACTCACTTTTCCGAATGGATAAAATATAAAAAGTAGAATAACGTAATAATGTTGAAAAGAGCAGCAGCAATTTACAAGCAAATTCTCATTCACAGTTTTCCTTTTTTTTAAATTGAAAATGGAATTCCCACCGCACAGCAGCAGTGCCTGGGTTTATTAATTCATGGAGACGAAAGACATTTGTTATGTACACATTAAGACCAATAAGAACCAAGATGAAGAGATGCACTTAATTTTTACAAATGTCAAATGAAAATCAAGAGTAAATCTCCTACATCATTTAGGATGATGATGGGGATGATGGCGCAGATTCTGCCGGTGCCTTGCAAATAGGGCACCAATTTTTCAGCCGCAGCCATTGCTGTATGCACAGCACATGATACCTATGCTGACAATGCAATCTCCCCACTTCATCTCCAACATCATACTCTTCCTGCATAAAATAAGACAAATATGCTTCTTTTAAAAAAAAAAAGAAAAAACTTGAATTTTTTAATCCAATCCTCATCAGGGCAGGGATGCCTTATTGGATTAGGTTTGGCTCCGGTAATTATGAAAAAAAGACAAGTAGATGCTTTGAGTAATCAATTAAGACAGACCTGGCAGATACTGCATTTAACATCGTCGTTATTCCCACCACAGCTCAAGGCCACATCAAGAGGTGAAGGCTGACAGATGCTTGTCTTAAGACATTTTGATATTGCTTCTTCTGTTAGTGCAGTGCTCACTGTACCCATCCTCTCTTCAAGAGCTAGAAGTTCCTGCCATGGTACCAATAAATGCTATAAAGTAAGCTACTAAATAAAAATGATGAATAACTTGATTAACAATTATATTATCTTAGCATAGTAACATACCTCATATGACATGTTATCAATATCCAGTCTCATCTCTCTATGCTGATCGGGTAAGCTCAGGCCAGTAAGGAGCAAATTGGTCTCTAGAACAAGCAATTGCTGCACGGCAAGGAAGAAGATTTAACAAAAGGCAATTTGATGGAATCATAGATGACTTAAAACTTGACTACCTCATATGATAATTCTTCATCTTGTTCAATCCTCTCAAGCGCCAGCAATACCTGAAAAATATTATAAAATGCAAACTATTAGACACTCAGACCCCATTGAAAGAAAATCTTCAACAAAGTGACTTGAACGACCTTCAATTTCCACTCCCTGAACCTCGCCCAGGCAAAGGGGATGATCTTACACCAACATAAATGTAACTTTTAACATTCAACAATATCAAACAATACCTCTGCAATCCCATCAATATTGTAGCGTGCAAAGTTATCATGATTTATTACAGAGCGGGTAATGCCACCAACTTCTGAAGGACTACTAGGCATAAGAGCTCGTAGGCCTCCACCATTGCTACCAGGTCTAATGTAAGAACTAGGGCGAATTGAGAGAGTTTCAGCAGAAGATTGAAGGGACGATGAAGGAACACTTGAATCAGCAGGTATTTCAGATTCGGGCACTCTAGATATCACAACAGAGGACTCATTTGGTGCTAAACTATTTCTATTTCCTTGATTAGAAAGCCTTGCCCAGCTGTTACTATTTGTTGATCTCCTAGTCCTGACAGGTGCAACACCATTATCCCTGTTAGGAGGCCAATTTCTGGCTCTTCTAGAATTACAAATGGAGATACCATTATTAGAACTGAGATTTTGCATTTCCGATGATGTTTCATTGGTCTTCTTCCCTCCAGAAGAGGAGCTACTTTCTCCTTCTGAATTTCTCTTTTTAACCATATCCCTCCTTCTACTAAGGCTTGAGTCTGATAATGAACTACTACTACTAGGGGGGATGATATCAGATATTGAACTGCATCTTAGATTTCTCAAGCCACGCCTGCTTGTATTGGTAGATGTTGCTGGGCTGGTATTTCTAGATGCCAGAGACACAGAGGAACCAACTAAAACATCTCGGCTGCCCACTCCAGACCTCTGATGGAAGGTCCTACGAGATCTTGAATTTGATGCTACACTAGAGCTCCCCTCTTCCATCAAAATAACCTCCCTAGAATCCGAATCTTTGGATTCGGAGAGAAGGGCACTTTGAATCTTTCCAGGTGGGACTACAAGTTCTGAAACATTTGGCTCATCATGAACACTACTAGTTTCAGATGAATCAGTTTCAAGCTGAGAAGGTTGCTTTTTCCTAGGATTTTTGGAGGATTTCCTTGCACTGCTGAGAACAGAGCAAGTCCTCGAGGAGCTTCCAATTATTTCCTTGCCACTAGAAGAAGAGCGAAATGAAGGCCTTGAAGATTTGGCTTTCTCTGAGCACCCAATTTGGGTGCCTTTCATGGAGTTCAGTCTGCTGCTGCATCCAATTCGGCTGCAAATTTGAGCATTGTTTCCTCTATTGTTGACAGTATCCCTCAAAAGAAGACCAGAACTCTTTCTAGAGACAACAAGCCCACCGATAGCTCTCTTACCAGAGTATCCATCCATATATCCACTGAGAACCCCTTAAACTGAAACAACAATATTATATAATACATATAGTTCAGATTACTGAAGTCTGAAGCTTTCTGCTATGTGATAAGCCTCGCATTGAAAGGAAAATGTTTGTTCTTTCAAACTGAAGAAATGACACATCATAACAAACATAAAATTAGAGTCCATTTCTGAGGTTCTGCCCTTTCCCCTACTCCACAATACGCTATATTTGCAGAAGATATAACCCAAAATATTACCGTCATACCTAAATCCCAATAGTTCTCTCTTGAATATTAATTTATAACATCAAATTTTTAATTCATAATATCAAATTTTCATAAGCAGAATTTTTGAATAGTTTCTTTGTGAGATTGTTTAATGACCAACTGCAATCTTCAACACTATCGGCATATACACTGCAGTTTTCATGACATCATGAACATACATGCAAACACAAATATGCATAAAATTACGATAATAATATGTGGATAAAATGAATAAATTTCTTATGCTAGCTTTCATCTAAAGCTACAAGACGAAGGCACCAATACCAGAAGCACAAATTTAGCATCTCTCTCTTAGTTTAAAGTTCCATTGAGCAACTGGAATTGAAAATTTTCATATGCTGGTATGAATGAAGAAACCAGAACAAAATGTGTCAAATTGAATAACAAACATCTAACAAAAGATCACCATATCAAACCCAAGTCAAATAAAAATAAAACAAACTACCTCAAAGAAATTAAAATAAAGCATATTACCTTTATTATGAACGAAACAAAAAAAAAAAATGGAGAAGAAAAAAATCAACCCATAAAAGAGAAAGAAATAGTTTCAAGTTCTCATAAGAACATAAAAAAGAACAGAATTCCCATATACCCACATGGCCATTAATTAGATCCCAAGAAAAGTGGCCACTTTTTTAATTTAAGGCCAAAGCTTTACTTTAATTATTCTCCGCACAATCGCTTCTTCCTCCTTTATTTTTTTTCTAAAAAAAAAAAATTAATACAACAACAACACAGCAACTCTCTCCGAGATTAACGGACTCTCAAAAGCTTAATACCTCAAAATTAACAAAATCCCCCCCCCCCCCCACCCCCAAAAAAAAATCATCTTTATAAAAGAACAACTATCAAACAGCTGATGGCCTGAATTTAAGCCAGGTAGATAAAACCAAAAAAAAGAAAAAAGAAAAAATTGTTAGCAAGGAATGAATATATTCCGTTATTGAATTGCGCAATAGAAGCAACAGAAATAAATTCAATATTCTTGCTTCACCTTTTGTTTTACTTCTCCTGTTTGAAGAGCGGAGAAAGTATTACGGTTCTGTTTGTGTTTTTTTTTTTTTTCCCCCCTTTATTTTGGTTTGTTGAGAGAGATTTCGGGGAGAGAGAGAGTCCAAAAACGCGTGTGAAAGATCCAATGTTCAGCTGCTGCTAGACGTCTTGGTCTCTTTAAATAATGTTTTTATTTCAAGTGAAAATAACACTCAAACCCCAAAACAATAGCGTAATATATAAATAAATAAACACGTAAACAAATAGAAAGGAAAATCCTCTGTCCCTAGCATTTAACGTGGTTGGACATTTTAATAGAACAAAACTAAACTGTTTCGGCTCAGGAATTAGGCGGTTGTCTGTCTCTGATTAAAAATTGGGTTAAAAAAATTACAAAGAGAATTGGCGATTAAATTTAGTTCTTAATTCAATTTAATTTTAAAAAATAATTGATTCTGAATTGATTAAATTCGATTTAGTTCTATTTTCTAAACACTCTATTCTTGAGACATAAATGATGGCGGATTTGATTTTATGATAATAGAGGTGGAAGAGCTGCATGCACTATTGACCTTGGCCACAAATTTAAAAAGAGATTCATGTGATCATTCTTGAAATATTAACAGTTCAATTATATATTAGAGTAACTTCGGGGGTCTAGATGTTCTTCTTCCTACTTAGTGAAAGATTTGAGATTACTTAAAAGATCAGTTTGTTAATTTGCTAAAGTAAGCAGTGCCGTCCATCTACGATACGAGTTCGTGAGCTCTCCGCCGTCGGCTATGGGTTAGGAGAGTCAAAGATCGACGGTCGGTGAAGACGCGTTGCGTTATGATGTGATAATACGACGTATGCTTATTAAAAGGCACAGATCAAAAGGATCTCTTTGGGCCCCACCTTCCGTCCAACAGCATTACAGCAGCCGCCTAACCTTTATTTTTTATTAATTAATTCATTAATTAGTTTTTTTTTGGTCATTTCGTTAATTAATTTTGTTATCTTACTTGAAGTTGAAGCGCGTGCCTCACACTTGACCTAGCTGATAAAGATGGCTTTTGATTCCTGAATTGACCCCCGTGATATGTTGGCTCTAGTCTTTTTGTTTCATAAGTTTTCTCTTTCAATTTTATTTTGAAAATGTGTGGCTAGTTCTTTATTTAATTATAACCTATATTTTATTTCTAATTTTATGTGATGAAGATAAATAATAAGTGATAGGCTTTATCTACTTGAAACCATTATTCTTCATTTTCTCATGTATATATAAAGAAATGAAATTTCATTAATCATAGGATAAGTGGGACTAAATTACAAAGCAAGCTACTACATAAATACAAATAAAAAATTTCATATGAGAACAACGTAACTTATTATAAAATTAGACACATATTTAACGTTCTACTTATTAAAGAGTCTCCTAATAAAAAATAACTACTCTTATACAAAGTCATATGTGTAGAATATTTCGAGTTTGTTTTAATTTTGATATTCCATAACTCATCTCACAACTTTGTAGATAAAAATCTCAAACTAACATTATTATTTTTAAAAAATTATAGTTATACATCAAAGTAATAAGAACTTGAATTTCATTGTAAAGTCAGTTAATATATTTTCATTCCTTGTGAGCTTTCACATAAATAAGTGTGATAATATTTTTAGCCACTGACATCTATAATGTAATATTTATGATAACTTGACAGTCTAAAAACTTATATTTTTATAAATATAAAATTTTCTCTCATTTGAAGAAATTCGATTATTTATACCATGTAGAGTATCAAATCCCATATGTACCATATAAAATATCAAACTCTATTCGATTATCTCCTGTGATCATATTTTATCCAACCCTCTTTCTCTCAACAAGAAGGAATGATATTCATGAATATCGAATTTTAATCCTAATACATATCTTCTCCTCTCTTTATATAATCATAATATGTAGTATTTTTCTTTTATCTTTTATTTTCAAAGAATTTCATCAACCAAGGTAAGTCGTATCTCGCATGTTCGGCTTGTAACAAGTGGCGAGTTTGAAATAATAAATATCGGCGAATTTAAATGGCAAATTGTTCTATCGAACTTGAATGAGCGCCACGCTCCTTAGAGCGTTGGGTTTCCGGCGTCGGTTCCTTGGTTACCCAATTGCTCGAAGCCAAAGCCGTCAACAATTTTCTAATTCTTTCATTTTCTTTCTTTTTTGATCCTTTCGCCCTTTAATTCGCCAGGAACTCACGAGTCCCCATCACAGCAATTTCGATTTTATTGTCAAAAGGAAAAATCATGACACGTCTCTCATTTGCTCGATTTCTTGACTCTTTCAGCTTAATTATCAGCATTATGATTTATATTTTAATTTTTCTTTCTTTCTTTCTTGTTTGGGTTAAAAGTGCTTCCAACGAATTTCTTTCTACTTCTTTTACAAAGACGCTTCTAATTAAGTCTCTAGTGAATCAATTTCCGGTTTGTATGGTCACAAGTCGACAAATCCATCCATAGTTTCTCTAATGGCTTTTTGCAATAAAATCACAAAGAATAGCCAAAGTGTTCGTGGTACAATACGTCACATTTACATTTACAATAAACAACCAATTTTTTTTTAAAAAAAACAAAACAATTCCACCATCATATATATATATATGTGCATGTTTACATAAAAAAAAAATAAGTCGGAAAAAACCATCAATAGATATTAATAATAAAACGAGTTAAAATTGGTTGAAGATTTGTATAAGAAAAAAATGGTTGAAGTCTTGAAGACTTCAAGTTCAATTTTTTTTTAAAAAAAAAAACTTTTATTGAATAAAATATAACTAATATATAGCTCTTAAAATAATTGAACAAATATTCGTTGATGATTTTGTGAAGAAAAATAAATTATTGGAGAGCAACCCCCGTTGAAGGCTATCGATGCGTGATTAATAGAATAATGGATCCCAAGTTTCAAAAAGATGTTGTTGTTGGGCAAGTGCTAGTCCTCAAAAGCATTGATTAATTAGATGGCAAAACTTGCCCGTGGAAAGCACTTTTATGTGCATCAATGGTGTCTCCTTCTCGTATATTGAGGCTTACATACCAAGATTTTAATAATGTCAACATCTCAATTTGTATAATTGGGGAAAATAATAACTTAGTGGGGGGACCGCCCAAATCCCATAAAGTCAGGTCCAAATGGCCTTACTATTTAAAGAATTAAAGAGAGAAACAATGATAAGAATAAGAAACATTCAATAAATAGATTTAATAAACAAATGTAACATAATCATCAAGATAAATTAACTAAAATTTGGCTTCCACGTCTGCCAAATGTAAGAATAAGAGAGGACCAAGTTGCCCCACAGTGCCACCTTGTGATGTAGTTCTAATTTATCCTGTGTTTATTTTCTTGTTTGCTGGCAAGACAGAAGATAAGATTTGATAATAATAAAATAACAGGGAACTGAAAACCAGAACTCAAAATTTGCTCTAATTAGTTAGTAAATCGGTATATTTCACAAAGGAAGGAATCGAACGATGTACCACGGCAACCAAACTATAAGGGATATTTGTTTATTCGTAACTTTTTATTTAAATTAGGCAAATTTTAGAGGTCTTTGTGTAATTCCCTAAATAATAACTTATATGTGGGCTATATTAGTTGATTAATTAATTAATTAATGAGTCATAAAAAGAGATTATGGGCAGGTTGGCTTAAGCCACCAAAAAAGGCAGTGGGAATGTGGGATGTTTTGGTGACGTGTCGTTAGGGCCGGGCAAAGCCTCAACAACTCAAAAGTGCTTTCTGGGGTGTTGCCAGAAGCAACTTTTTGATTAGGTTTGGTATTTCGGATTCTATTGGCTTGGCTAGTGGGAAGATATCATGGTGAGGGTTTCTTCAACCGAAAACCAGACGTACTTTGGAGTTTCAAGGCTAATTGCTTTTAAAAACCAGCAGCACTTCTTCAAAGTTTGTTTCAATCCGGAAAGTGAGGATTGTGTTCACGTATCATGTTGCCAAAAATGATTAATCACAAGTCCTTTCTAGATAGCTAAGTTTTTATAAGATAAATTTGTAACCTCATTATTATTTTGGTCTAATTTTGGTTCAGTACAAAAATATAAGAGCTTGCTTTTGCAGAGCAATTTTGTTGATAGTATGAGCTAATTCGTCTTAGGATAGCTTTGTCGGGGATGAACAAAATTGAGATGAACCCAACTGTTAGGGATAACATTGGTGGTGGCTGGCGGTGACACTCGACCGTCAAGTTAGGTAAGTTTTAAAGATGGTGCTGGATTTTTTAAAAATCCTAATATCAGTGAAATTTTGAGAATTGTAGAGAAGAAGCTAAACTTATTTCGTTAAAATTGATATGATATTATATAGGAAGTGTTGTTGAGGGTATTTTAGTTTTTTTTTGGACATATGGAAGTTGTAATAAGTTATTCCCTATCCTTTCTCAGGTAGGGACTTTTTGGTGGTTTGATTAATAAACTTGAGTCTTTTAAGATTTAGCCTCTTTAGGGATGGACATATTAGCTGCAAGATTGTCCTTAATGACAATATTTCTTAATCTCTGATTGACTTATTTTAAATGAGCCAATTCGATTTTTAGAGCAGCTGACTCATTTGTTGGTTGATCAGATGACAACAGAGTTGGTTTCCTCTCTCACTCTTGGTGCATTTGATTGTTGAGGAGATATTTTGAGAAGATCCCTGTGGAGGCCATATGATGATGATGTGTAGCAATTTTGGTGGAGAAACTGTCATTTTTACAATGGTCCTTTATTGATATGTGACAATCTTAAAATACTTTAAGAGACATTTTCAATTTTCTTGAGATCTTCTCATTTTTACCTTGTTCTTTCAATTTCCTCTTCACATTTTCTAATGGCTTATTGAACATGGGATTACTGTACATATGTCACACTCTAATTGTATGACCCAAATTTTACCACCAACAATTATTGCTAGCGTTTATAACATGAATAAATAATCAATAACATCAAGCTTATAATCAGATTATCGTCTACCGTGTTCAAATTAAATAACAGTAGTACGTATATAAACCATATTATCGAATATCAAATTCCCTGGGAACAATTATTCCTATATATTGACAGGAGCAAAGGGAAACAAGCCATAGTCCTTGCACGTATATCTTATTAAATATCATGTCCTTTTGGTAATTACAACTTATATTTCAAAGACGTTTCTAACATCTAGGGCATGTATATAAAAATTAAGATGGAATCGTGGAATCTTCTTTTCAATTTACAATTTTTTTTTAAAAAATAAAGATGTGAAGAGCAATTGCGTTAGTACCAAAGAAACAATTAAAATTAGTTTTAATATATTAGTTAATTGCATTGAAAAGGTCAACAATATCTCTATTTCTCTCCACATGTCTTGGATTGTTCGTTTGTTTGATTATCAAAATTTTTAGGGGGTTTCAATTGATTGGCCTCCTCCATGACCACCATTGAGTTTTGCGCAATTCACGCTCCTTTATCAAACTTTAAACAGTATTTTGCACTTTAATTTTTCCTTCATATACTCATTTTTCTTGCCCATTTTCTCTCCTTAGTCATATTCCCATCCCCCTACTAATCCATGAATTTCTTTCTCATCTGATCGAGGTACGCTTTCTTTACATTGTATCTTTTGGGTTCCTTTAATAATAATAATAATAATAATAATTCATTTCCCGGCCTTAACGATGATGCATGGAAGAGAGAAATCCTTGCATTGTTTATTAAATTTTCCTTCTAGGTTGCGTACGCAGCCTAAATCAATTTTCTTTTTTATTTGTTTCTCAGAACCTTGTTTTCATATATGAGCTATTTGCATAGATATCTTTCTTGGAAACGAGTCAAGCAGAAAACCGTATATCGCGAAATGATGACAAGTTTGTTTCTTCAAAGAGTATGGAGAAAAAAGAAACAAGGAAATGGTTGGGTTTAGAAAATGCTTTAAACCATGGGTTGAGTTCTTATTAAAAATAAAATAAAATAAACTGAGAGGGTAAAATTTAAAAGGATTATATCTATTTGGAGGTAAATTTGTACTTATCTTTATTTTTAACATCGTTAATTCCTAGGTAGTTTTTTATGATAGCTGAAGTTAACAAGAACATTATCTAATTTTTTGTAATATTTTTTCAGTTCGGATGTCCGTACAAAATGCTTAGTAATTCAAAATGAAATTAGCATAATTCATTGCCAAATTTGTTACGTATTTTGTAAGATGTGAACATTCTGATAGTGAGATATATGAAAAAAGATTAATTTTGAAATTCCAGGTTATAGAGAAATTTTTGGGATATTTATGGCAACGACAGCAAGAACAAAGGATCGAGCTTTGGGGAAGGACAAGAGAGGCACATCCCCATCAAATTCACAAGCCACTCGTAGCCAAAGATGTAGCAGCAGGCATCATCATAATAATAATACTTGTACTGATAGAGAAAAATCGTCACCAGCAACGGCAACAGAGAAACCCCTTCCAAATTATCTCAAGCCAACAATAAGCTCACGTATTAACGAACCTGTGAAGCTTGGGAATAAGAAATTTAATAACAGCCACGAGGATAGCCATAAGCTTCTCAGAAGGAGATCCTTTGACAAGCCACCGTCGTCCGCTTCTCCTAGAGGCCTAAAAGCACTCATCTCGCCCGGCCCTCGTGATCGAGGAGGATCAGCTCCGGCCCCAGCAGTTCCCCGCGAGAGGAAAATTACTGTTCGGTCCGCTTCTTTCGGTAGAAATACAGTTGCTGCAGCAAAACCCGTCAACCCGAAGGCCGTACGATCTCCGCCAGTTGTTTCAAAACCAACGAAGACCAAGAGCACGTCCTTCGTTAACAGGAAGGATAATTCAAGCAGTTGTGCTTCTTCATCTTCTTCGAGAAAGTCTTTGAGCAGTCGCGACGCAAAACAAGCAGTGGATCATGGAGCTAAGCCAGAGGAAGATTTGGTTAGGGAAGTTGAAGAGGTAGTTAAAGTAGAGACTGAGACTTCAGAAGCACTTTCGGATATTAATGTTCCGAAATCTGAAACCGATCATGATGATCAGGAAGATGTTCATGTTGTAGAAAGCACTGAAGATGAGAAGATCAACTCTTGTGATATTTCCACGTGTACTTCAGAGGATCAAAATGTGATCCCAGAACCACATATTGATGATCATCAAGTGAAGGCGGACACTCGACAAGGAGATGATAAAGAAAAGACTAGCCAGGAGGAAAGTCATGATGGTGGTCTCCAAGAAGAGAGTGTTATAGAGGAGGAGGCTGAATCATTGAAGGAATTTGAGGATAAAGGCGAAGACGATGATCATAAGAATATTGTTAATGAGAGTACTGATCAAGACGATAACAAGGAGGTTGAAGAAGAAGCCAAATTACAGCACGGGCAAGAAGCTTTGAGCCAGGAGAATCAGGCGAAGCCGCCCAAGGAAGTGGTAGATCGGTTAGAGGGAGGTGGTGAAGAAGCAATTAACAAACAAGATGATGATAAGGCAGCTGCAAATGTGGAGGTGGTGTCAAAGGTGCAGGAGGGGCAAGGGAAGAAGGAGACTCCATCCGCGGCGTATAATGATGTAATTGAGGAGACGGCGAGTAAGCTGCTGGAGAAGAGGAAGAACAAAGTGAAAGCCCTTGTTGGTGCCTTTGAGACTGTCATTGATTATGAATCTGGATCATCCAAATAAAAATTAAGTTAACACAAAATTATACATAAAAACCTAATTTGCTAGATTAATTTGGAACGATCGAAGTGATGTTGTACCCTTTTTTTTTGTTGTTTTTTTTTTTTGTGACAATTAATAAGCCAATTAAAATGCTTTGTAATCCCTTTGTTGATTCTCTGTATAGTATGTTAAAATTGTTGTATAAATATCGTCTTTTCTTTTTCATGATACAGTATAAAATGTTAACAAACGTGCCAAATTGCACTTTATGAACATTATGCTTTACAAAATTATACTTCAAAGTATGACATATATAGTCGATTAATGTGGACTTATGTTGCGTAGAGATACCTGGACAATAACAACAAAGAAATATCGGCACAGTGATGATACAAAATAATACTGCATGCATTTGTGATACCATATACCTAAATTCGCTTTTTATTAAAATGAGGCTCGGTATTAATAAGCAAGCAAGGGCTTGTTAGTGAGAAGATTCTCTGACAAGATGCTCGGGTTTACAAGAAAGCGTGCAAGAGCTTAGAAAGTGCAGCTAGTTATATTGCTATTTCATAGAAAAAACAAGCGTCGGGTAATAATGCTAGAATTACTGGATTGTCGTTTTAACTTGTGTTTGTGCTAAAAGCTAAAAGCTCAAAAGTTTTAAGTTTCCACTAAAATTACTCGAATTTCAGTTCGGGTTTCATCCGAATCGAAATTAAAACCGATCAAGTTCCAATGTCTAACCCGTTCGGGTTTCATATTTCGGGTTCGGTCCGACGCCCGCCCGTGGCGTGTAGTAAACAAACAAAGCATTTAAGAAAGAAACTGCGGAAAACATGGCATATTGTGAGGACTATGATACAATTGAAGCAAAATCAGATATCAAACAAATAAAATATTTCACAAAGTACCAAAAAGAGCTAACACTATCCGAGGACGCGCGGGTCTCAGTCGAGTCTTATCACGAATTACAGAAGGCAACAAGGATGCAGCGGCTCGGTATGTGGAGGGACCTTACCTTTCTTCTTCCTGTCGACTGGGAACGGAGGGTTTTCGCTCGCCTCGAGCGGGTGCCCTTATATACCTGTCACTCTATTTCTCGTATATGTATCTGAGGCTCATATGTCTCTGTTATTTGTTTTTTTGCCACCCCACAACACAAGATTTCCACTTTCTGACCATTTCTTTTTATTCCGAGTTGATGAAGTGTTTATGTTAAAAATAATGATAATGTTGTGAAGCCTTAACACTAATAATTGAATCTGGCCCTACGGGCACGACTACTTCTTCGCACTGCTTGTGAACGTGAAAATGGCCTTTGCCTTAAAATTCAATTGTAGAAATTTCTCGGTAGAAGATGCTAGAAAATTAAGGTGTGTGTAACGGAGTAAGAGCTGCAGCAAGATCGAGATGCATCCGAGGCTTATAGAAGAAATTGTGACTAGTGACATAGAAAGCTTCGCTAGATTAGTTGAATTTTGAGTTATTGTAATTCACGCCGTCCATTTGTTGACCTTGTTATAGCAATTATTTGATCCAAATATTGAAGCTCATAGATTTAACTAAGAACTCAATAGTAATATTAAAAATAAATTTTAAGAGGCTTCTTCTTCTGAAATGTAGGCTATGACAAAATCTCATAGATGTGTCGAGAAACAAGCTTAAAAATAAGCTGAGTAATTAAAATTAACATTAAAATGACCTAATTATTTCTGGTTGTCTCACCCTAGTGTTGTATTAATCTAAGTGTACTCTCACGTGGTACTAAAATTGATAATGACTGATTGAGATTTAATACTAAAAACTCTCTTCCGGTAATAAGAACAGCCACAGTATTATTTTCAGCACCAATTCCAGCTGTAGAACCTTGGCCTTTGAGCTTGTAAAAGTATGCTTTATAAATTGATTGATACAATGATTTGCGGATAACAATATACGGAACCAACAATATAATTGGAATTGAAGTGATCGCCGGCCATAAAATGATCGGTAGAGTAATCCAATATAAGAATATAATCAATGATACATACAAAATGGAAACAACACTTGAATTTCATGATTAAAAAATACAATTCAAGTTTTCTCAATACAATTCAAGTTTTCTCAATAAGTCTTGTATTAAACACATACACACACAAGAAATTAAGTCAAAAAAATGAAGAAAAAATTTACCAAACCTCAGTCATACATAAATTTCACAATGTTCTCGCGAACCTTATTACTAGTCATCAAAACTGTTTCCTCGACGGTAACGTAGCTCCAAAGAAACCTGTCGTTCATATAAAAGCTGGCGACGAAAATTAGTGATAAAAATCTCTGCCCTGCGATCAATATCATCGTCACCACCATTATAAGCACAACTTTGTGTTCTTTGAAGTACTCGAACGGAGCTACTCTCATAAGAGTCTCGATCAACAATGCAATATTGCAAGCCTAACCGATCGTTAAAACTCGATGAACGCCGACTCTGAGAAAAACCAGCACCGCATCTTGAAGCTAAGTTCCATTTGCTTAGCTTTATAAGGCTTAAAATCATGTGTAATTTCTTCACTGCTTTCTTTAGGTGGCCTTGCATGAGCGACCGTCCTTGATGCTTACCCATTTGTTTGTTCAAGTGGAGGCTTGTAGTGATACTTGATGCTGAAATTGAGCTGAGGCTTGGTACTTATAAGCAGGAGAGGGCGTGTGAGTGAGAAAATTCTCTCACAAGATACAATACTTGAGTTAACAAGAAAGCGCGTTAGAAGTTGGAAATGATTTCCGAGTTAGTTACAGCTAGTTACATTAGTGTTTCATCGAAGACCATGAGTTGGGATTTGCTAAAATGACAAGAGTTGTCGTTTGTGTGCTTGTGATTATAAGCCAGAAGGTCAAAGTCTTTGGCAAGGTTTCTTAGCAAAACTCTCGGGTGATTCGTTTGTTTTTGTATACATGGTCACAGCTTGTTAGATTAGTATCTTTGATTGAAAATCTAAGGGCTGCCATTCTATTCTTGCTGACCAAGTTTTGATAGGTGCAATTGAGTAGAATTGTAATTTGCCATTGGCTATGATTACAAATAACGAAGTGTAATGATAATAGAACGTACGTGCTTATTGCATATGTGCGAACGGATAGTCCCTGCATCGAAAGTCTACTTTAAAGTAAATTTAACAAGCTAGGCTTGAGCATAGTAATAAAAAAGAGAATGTATTGCTTTCAATTACAACGGTAAATACAACAGAACTTTCATGATTCCTCCATAACATGTTAAACAGGCTAACTGAAGAACTAACACAAATAATTTGTTCAGGGCCGGGTTGAATAAACTACCATAGCTATATCAAATCAATTTTTATGAGCAGCGGCAAAATGTTTACCCAAAAAAAGGCCTAATATGAAAAGGATCAATTCCAAAAATAAGCATATAAGAAGATTAAAATCCAAAATCCGATAGCTACTAACAAAAATGTGAGCAACATTCCAAGCAGTGCGGAGGTCAAAACTTAAGAATTGGCAACCAGATCCTCGGGAGCATCCTCGCTTGGAATTCCTTCACTGAGGATTTTTGCCGCTTCGTCAGCAGTTTTCTGGGTGTTTGAACTTGCTTCCTCAATTTTCTGGGTATTTGCACTTCCTTCTTCAGTTTGTTTCTGTTTGCTTGAGCCTCCATACATCTGTCTTCTGAGTTCCCTACGTGCTGCTCTCTGAGCGAGTTTCATGTCTTTAAAGTCCTGTTCCAGCTTGGCTTCTTCCTCGGGTGTAAAGAATACCACTTCCATCTGCCCGAGTTCTTCATAAAGCTTCTCAATCTTGGTCTTCCAGTAAAGCCCCATTTCTGTGTCCATCTTGTGGTAAGGGGTCTTTAGCAGGTACTCATCGATTCCCCCTGCCTTGTCAATGCAGCGGAGTGCATGTGTTGTGACTTTGACTCTAATGTGACGATCCATTATATAACTAAATAGCCGCTTCTCCTGGACATTTGGCTTCCAATTCCTCCTAGTCCTATCATCATCATCACGGATAAAGTCCTTGAGATTAATATACCCTTCTTTCTCAAATAAGTGGAGTTACAAGAAATGCAAAATGCAACATAGCTGTAAATAAACTTGATTCACTTTGTGGTTCTGTTCACTTATATCCCATAAATTGCTTAGATAAAACCCGATTTTTTTTTTTTTTTTAAAAAGCACATTAGCGGTGTAGACAGTCTACTGTTCTAATACCAGAATGCAAGAATCTATCTGAAGCTAGCCAAAACAAACAGAAACTACCAAGCAACACTGTATCCAACATCTAAAGCACAATAAAGTACTATCATCATCAAGCCAACAATGTAGAAATTTGAATTACTTGTGAAAGCTACTTGGAAAAAAACAATGATTGTTAGATGTTAACCCCAATTGACAATGATTCTTGGACAACTTCCAACCAAAATGACCAAATTCAGAGAACTCCACTCAGCATTACTTTCTTTGAAGAGTTTGATAATTTAAAATGCCACACTTCCATGTACAACTGGAAGCCAATCAAATACAAGAATCAACAAGCACTCAACTCCAACAACTCAATACAGAAGCAGGAAAAATTACAAATCTCAATTGCTTCGTCCCTCTCTTTCATAAATTAAAGAGTACATGTGCATCCTAGTACATATCACTTAATTGTTCCATACAGAGATCCAATTTCTTCACTGTAACTCCACTTATTTTCAACTAATTTTCCTTGAGCTTCGTCATTTCAAAAATATTCACAAGCAATATCAATTACCATCAAAATTTTTGTTTTTTTTAAGAAAAAAACAATTTCCTATGATTCATTCAGCAATAATTCCCAAAAAACCTAAATAAAAAAAATAAAAGAAATTACTTGTTACCGCCATCTTCGCTGACGCGATTACCGAACTGGATGTGTTTTCCAGCGAAGAGACCGCGTTTGGCTCGGTTCATGACGATCCTGCTGTCGGGTACACATTTCTTAAGAGATTCTTTTACTCCTGGAGCCAAGTTCTTCTCTCCCCCTACTTTCCTCATTAGTTTCTTCATCATCTCCTTCCCTCGAAACGCCATGTCGTTTAACGACTACTTCTCTTCTCTGCAATTCTATCTTATTATTATTATTATTATTTTGTTAAAACTACACTCTATCTCCCTGTATTCGCTGTGCGCTGCCACACCGCTCCCGAAAGCTTAAACCCTTTCGCCCTTCCCAGCTGCTTTGTTTATACACTTGCTCCCGTTATTGCCCCTCTGATTTTGCCACGTCCGTTCTTTGCTTTTCTTTTTTCCTTTTTTTTTAAAAGAAAATTTGGCATGCTTAACACAAAATCACTCGATACTTTGAAACTTATTCATAAATTTACACATAACAACGCCATTCATGTTAACATTGTGAATTAATCACTCAATATAAAAAAAACCATGTTGTTTGTGATACTTAAACAAGATCAACATCACCTACTAAATAATTGCCCAAATGCAATTATATTTATCGCTACCAATGATTATTTATAACACATCAAAATATTGCCAATAGTAAATTCTAAATCTCATTGAATTTTTTTGTAGATAAAATTCTTTTTTATCTTACACATTTAAAACACAATTTATAAAATGATCCAATTAAGTTACAATCGACTATAACTTATTTTTCTCACATGAACAGTACACACACTAGTAAAGTCCACATAATTTTTGTGAGAGAAATAAATTACAGCCAGCTATAACTTAACATTTGACTTTATAAAATTCAAGATTTTATTTTTATGTCTAAAATTAAAAGACACAATTTTTCGTTTTATTTTCACGACTAAGCATTTTCGGCTATTCACATCTTGGACTTGGAGTAATTTTGTTAAAGAAAATTAACCCAGTTCAGATCCAATTAATGAGACAATCTTTCATGGTTATGATATCATTTAAATGAATTTGGGGAAAAGCATAACTTAAATAGATACCGAAATCAGCAAAAACATTACGATGCAATGCAATTACACACAGCTTCTGCAAGCACAAAGTTCTTGGCCCGGGCAACTGAGGGCCCCGTGTAATAAGTTTCAACAATTGCTCAGATGTAAAAAATCCAACAGCCCTCAAACTTGAGCTGTAACCAGTACCATATAAGTTTCCGTATTTTACAACTACCGCCATCTTATGCCTCTTTGCTAACATTAGATCAATCACATGGCCAATGGATGTTGAAGTGGAAACGCAAGGAGGTGGACTTCTCATCATGGTGGACAATGGGGCATTCAACTGCTCAGCACAAAATAAAAGAAATACCGTAAAAGCTTTGCAATGAACTAAGCAACTATAGACGAATTTCTTACCAATAACTTATAGCCGATTTTTAAGCTCAAAGAGCAACAAACTCAGGCCATTGGAGAATAGTTGCTCAAACAAAATAAGGAAATACCTCACTGCAGTCTTCACTGTGCAACAGTCCAATGCAGTACCCCCAGTCATCTATAATGGGCACAACCAGATCTCTGAACAAGAGGATAACCACTTTCCTCAGCACTATGGTACCTGGCAGTGGCTGAGCTTCTTCCACTGACGTCATGATCCTCTCAATAGGTTGATCCAGTGATATCTGAATAAGGAATATAGAGCAATACAGTGTATGACTTTAAGTTTAATTTATGGTGTCAAGACTATGACGCGTTGATTTATGATAGAACATTTTAAAACCAGCACTTCGCACAATATGGAAAAACAAAAGAGTGACGCGTTGATTTATGATAGAACATTTTAAAACCAGCACATCGCACAATATGGAAAAACAAAAGAGTAACGATAGACATTCCAAATTGTATCCCAAAATTTCGTCCCAAATGATTTGGCATGTGATGTGTCATATCAAGTGATTGGTAGATTTTTGCAATAAATGAATTATTTATACAATAAAACCATCAACTTTGTGAATGCCACATTTGAGATGAAATTACGAAATACAATTTTGGGATGTCTAACACAACACAAAACAAAATTGGGTACCTGGGGAAGTAGGTATGGGCTGAACATGGATTTCATCAACCCCAATAAGGCCTCTATGCGAATAGCAACCTGCATTATGAGGATATACATAAGAATCAGCGACATGTTAATGCAATTTCAACCAAGAAATCTACACAATTAACATTTTATTGACCAAATTAACAAAGATGCATATCCAAAACGGATTCCCTACAAAAAATTTTAAGCAATAGTAACAAGCCAATAACTTCATCCCATGAAGGAATCTTTTGGCACATTGTCATCTGAAAGAGTAAAATTGACATATAATGAAAGCATGCTACAACTTGCATGATTATCCAGTGTGAACTAAAGATAGTTGACACTGAAATATTAAGTACTTGTTCACTTTCTAATTATTGTCTTTTTTTTTTTTTAAAAAAAAAAAAAGATATCTATCTGTCACATACCATGCCTCCTCCGCTTGTCCATGATATTCCCTTCCATCTTGTAATAGTATTGGAACGCTTATCTAGAGCCACGTCAACCAGACACGAAGAAACCCAATAACCCATATTAACTTACTGGCATTCTCCAGGTTCTCCACAACATAAATACCAGCAATGGCAGAGGTGAAGAGCCATCACAACTAAAGATAAAAGCAATATGGATTACATGCTTTAGTTTCATGAAAGTAGTCTGGAAATAAAAGATATAATGATGTAAAGGACACAAAGCATATAGAAAGATCTAGTACCTGCCCATCATTTAAAGCTGCCTCCATGAGAAAATGACCAGCCTCTTCTTGAACTTCTGAGGATAGAGTTCCAGCAGAATCTGGCCACATTTGTGGATATAGTCTTTTGACAATACCATAGTCTCCTCTAGCAGCTAATTCACGCATCATAGAAACATAGAGGTGAGGTTTTGGCCGGAGACCTGGATTACTAGCCGACCGCTTTACGATTTTTCCAAATATGCAAAGAGCACCCAGGCATATCATAGATCCACAACTAATTTGTAGAAGGCATGAGGATTAGTGCACATCTATTAATGCATAGAAACAAAGCCTTATATCCACTTCAAATCTAAATGAAAATAAGAGTTAGCTATTATTCATGCAGCAAGGCAGTATGAACAGATAGGAGCATAAAAGAAGAACAGTTAGCTAAAAAATGCAAATGGCATAAGCTTGGTGCATTATATTTTCTCCATATTATCTATTCTTGGCAGAATAACAAATCTATTCATATTCTATCTCAATTCTCAAATCATTTAATTTGTATATGCAAATGCTCCTCTTATGTACGTATGGAGAAAGAAATGTGGATAGAGATCCAAGTTGATGTTGCTCGATAATCCAACTAAATACTGTCGAAGCTTCAAGTGCAGCCTGATCCACCAAACAACCTACTTATAATAGCAAAGTTAGAAACAAAGTCAGTTGCAATGTACCTTTAATTGAGCCAGAATTCAGCAATGCGTCCACCATTGCAGTAAATGCGGTTCGATCAAGAATCAAGTTACAACATGATTTCCTCTAAAACACAATTTTCAGAACTGATTGCAGATCCTTGGCATGCACAAAGCCCTATCACAGAAAAGGTATAATCATACAAGCAAGAAAAAGATTTTAATAAAGAAAAACAAACGAAAACAAGAACACAGACCTTGAGTAATGTGGTGTAAGTGAAGACATCAGGGTGAAAACCATCACTGCTACATTTCTGTCATTTGTCCTGTTTTAGAGAGAGGAAAAAAACCACACAATCAAAAGCAATAATTTAAGTAAACCAATCCAGTTCTAGTTAAACTTAAAAATATACAGAGGCACAAACTGGCTTTCAAATACATGCTTGCGACCTTCAGTTGCTCATAAAAAGACATTGCGACATCCAACTTCTCAGTCTTGATACACGCAGATATTAGAGTATTATAGATGAGCCTGTCAGGGTCTAACCCTACATGTGACATTTCATCATGCAGGTTTATTACAACCTCAGGACTGCCAGCACTTATATGTCCCTGAAAGTGGTAAAACAAAACCTCTTAAACAACACAACCACTTCCCAAAAGTAGATATTTGCAACCACCAAAAACAATATTCTGTGTAATTCTTAACTTGACAAGCTAAAAGCCAACAAACACAATACATTTGTGTGCACTTGTGAATAGTCTAGGCATTCCCAAAAGTGTTTTCAGATACCCATTTGCTTTTGCATCTGCTTCCAAGCGCTCAGTTGAAAGAAATCAAAGTATTTCTGGGGAATCTCACATACACTTGTGGCATGTTTGATTTGAAGAAATATAAGGAGAGGAGAGGAGAGGAAAGGAGCGGAGGGGAAAACATAAGGGGAAAAAGATGAATTCCACGTCCAACCAAACAATGAAAATGAGATTGACCCTCTTTTACACTCATTTTCTCTCCCATTCTTTCCTTTTCATTCCTCTCCTCTCCTCTCCTACGTTTCTTCCAACCAAACATGGGCTTGCAGTATTTTCTGGGAAGCATTTCTTTCAAAAAGAAAAATACTCCCAAATACACCCTTAGTTTCAAATTTACAATTCCTTTTGAGAACCATAAGACAGAGCAAAACCTTAATTAATAGATTAGACAACAAGACTGAAGGATTCCCACATTCACCAAGCAGAAAACCATCATGCAAGAAGACCATTAGCACGGCATAAATCTCCTGCACTACGGCAATGCACAAACTGCATCATCAGTTAGCATCACTTTGAAGCTCAGGTCAACACAAACAACCCAGAAAAAGATCCACCATTTGAATTATGATCCTAAATTTTATATTATTCATGTTCATATAGTTGTTTCAACATTTCAAAATATGAACCTGCTTCAATTAGAGCATTTAGCAGGCCACAAATAAGCCGTGCAGACAGCTTAGGACTTCCCACAGCTGTTGCCTTTTTCCACTGACTCAAGTATTTGAAATGCTTCATCAATTCTCCGAGCCTCACCTAAACCCTATCATAATATCAATAATAATATTCACATATTCAGAAATGCTGATATTTTCAGCAGCATCAAAATGTTAAGGTAACTACAAAATTAACCTTCAATACGGTGCCCTCTGTGACACTGTCAACGGAGCAATCATCGGACTTTGACATTTGGTCAAATTTTAAGCACCGAGTCAATGTCTTCGCAATGAAAGCAAGCTTCAACGACTGCGTTCATTCGCTATCGTGTTCAGCTTCCAGTGCTCTTGCTTCGAAATCTCAACCTCCTCAAAAATCTACACGAAAAAATTCCAATTTCAACAACTAATTTCCAGCAAATAGAATGAATTAATAAATTTTAAGGAGAAAACAATTGCCAGATGGAGTTGCCTGCGGCGAGTGAGCTGAACGACGCGGGAGGTGAGTCGTTTAAGATTGGGTGGTTTTTTCTTTAACGGCATTTTGTTTTGTTGAAGTGCCGAGTCGTTTCCGGGTGGAGGGAGATGAGGAAACATCAGCGGTCAAAGAGAGTGATGGTTGTAATTGCGGAGGCGGGAGAGCGTAAAGCTGACGCATCGCTGCTGATGATTGCTGTTGCCGTGTTGGTGAGGAGCAAGAGCTACCGATTCGCCATGCAGTGTAAGTAGCGTACGGTGTGATATGATATGGAACGATGGACATGAGGACATCGACGGATGATGTTTACGATGATAGCCAGTCCACATTTATGTGACAATTTTCCTTCAAATCCTTTGAAGCAAAATTGCAAAAGGTAAATTGCGAGAAGCTTTAAAGTCAAAATCATTGGCGGGCTTTGTTAACGTTCTGAATCTGGGCCTTGCTTAATCGATGTGGGGGGTCTGTGACACTATTATGACGGGCTGCCCAAACACTTTTGTAAATGAAACTAATTCGAAATTAGGAGATGAAAAAATAGTTGAGGGGTCAAATTAGGCATGGTAATTTGTCGCGAGCCCGAGCCCGAGCCGACGACATAAATAAAGTGTCGGAGTCCGATACAAAACCTGAATTTTCATCGAGCATGACTCTTGAATTTTGTTCGAATCCGATCAAATATATATTTTTTTAATTTTTTTTATATTTAAATAATTTCAATTTACTTTCTAATGTATTAAAATTAAACATAAAAATTACTTTAATCAATATCTCAACTATAAAATCATAAAAATTACTCTAATCAATATCTCAACTATAAAATCGTATAAATAACTAAACATAAATAAAAAAATCATATTTAATTCAAATAAAAACACATAATTCAAATAAAAATATATTTTTTTATCATTATTAAGTAGTCTAGTCGAGCCAGGTCAGGTTGGGTCAGTCTCGAACCCTGACCCAAATTTGATCGGGCTTTTATTTTTAAGCTCGAGCTCGAATTTTGACCCTTAAATTTAAGTCAAAGTCTAAAAAATTCAAACTTGGTCAATTAGGCTAAAATTCAGGTTGGATTTTTTTGCCATCCCTAAGTCAAATGTCACTACTCATTAGACAGCGAAAGGGGGATATTTTTGCATAGGAATATTTTTTGGGTTCATTTTGAACTGATGAACTAGTTTAATTCATCCAAAATGCCCACTCCTTCCACTTTTGTTTTTGGAAGGACCTTTATTCCTCTACAGCCGATGTTAGAAACATAAAATTGGTGCCACCCAAATCTGTAATTTGGTATTGTGGTTGGACAATTATAACTTTTAAGTTACAACGCTAGAGTATTTAAAAATTAAGCTGATTTTGTCACACTTGTATCTATAATGTCCTTATTAGTATTATTATCAAAATTATTATTTAAAAGACATATTTATTATACATTATTAATTTTTATTTTAAAATTATAATTTTTTTTTACAGTGACTTTGACATTGAAGTCACAGCATTTTATTTGGTATAATTTGTAAATAAAACTTCTATTAGTAGAGTTGTTATAAATAAAAAATTTTTAAATTAAAATTTAATTATTTAGTTGTCTATGAGAATTTCTATTAGAAATTATAAAATTACTTTAATAAATAAATTCATGAAATTATGTGATAAAAGGGACGAGGTTATAAAAATTATTAAACTCATAAATACAAACATCCAAGTGGGCAGAGGCAACGGAGATTTAAATCGGAAAAAACTACAATATTCATTGCCACAAAATTATTAGGTAGTCTTCGTGTGTAATGCAGATATATCATGTCATACGTATGTGTCAATCACTAACGAAAAGAAAAGGGAATCAATATACTCGTGCTATTGTGCTAGTGGAACAGTGCATTGTGAGTAGTCTATAGACTCTTGATCCCGATCTGTAAAATTCAGGGGGGTGATCCTGAGGAGATTCCAATGATTTCTCGACACGTGTTTAGTCAACGTTAGGTTTAAGAATTTACTAAAATTAAAAATTTCTACTTATAGGTATGGGCCGGTTATCCTCCCGAGCGGATACGGAGAGCAATTTTGAGGCAGACACGATAGAGAGCCTTTAGCTGTAATCTTTATCTTGAAGGAACGCATTGCGCATTCTGCTTCACTTTTGTTTGTTTGACTGGATTAGCACACTCCTTCCTCAGTTCCTTTACAAGAAAAAGCAACTGACATTCCACTTGAACCATGCCAATGAGCATGGAGTTCTCCTTTAGTTTCACATTTCCCAAATGACCAAATTGCCCTCACACGTGTCGTTTTTTCAAAAGCTAAGCTAATCATGCTAGTGTTGCCACTCATTTTCCCCTAATCCTTTTCCTACCTTAATTAATTATCCAATTTACCTCCTTAATCATACTGAACAGTTGAAAGGACCGGTGGTTGCAATTATGCATCATCATTATTGCTATTTCATCGTGTGTGGCCGTTCCCAGACCATCAAACATCTAATCCAATCTTATTAATCATTTTATTTTCCTTTTAATGAGAGAGTAATGACATTCAAATCCCAATTATTTTTGGCAAAATCAAAAGTAGGGATGTAATTTCTAATTTTATAACGTGAGGCCCTTTTCTCAGATTTTGTAAATAATCCGTTAATAAAACAATGAATTAACAATTATATCCCTAAAATCAGTTTTGATATCCAGTGACTTATTTGTTCAAAATTTTAAAAAAATAATGTTGACTCAAAAGCACAAGGAGAATTCAAAGGATAAAGTTTATCCACCTTTGATGAGATGATGAAAGCCTATTGACATTGAAAATTATTATTTTTATAAATGTTTCTTTAATCTTTTTTTAACTTTTTTAAGCAGTATATGTAGTTTTGGAATAAGTGTTCGACTTTTTTCGCAGTTGTCTTAGTTTAGTAAATTATATGTTAGTAAATGTATGATTCGTTGAAACTCTTTGAAATCTTAGTTGTCTCTGAATGTTCTTCATGGCATAAAATATTGGTTTGAGGTTTAAAGAACTAAATTAACGAATAATATATAATCAATGGGGATTGAGTTTCATTTTATTATTTTAGGTACTCGAACAGTGAAGGAAGTATCGAGAGTAACTCTTATTCACAACAATTTCGTTGCCGAGGGATTTTATATTGACTTTCTTGCATAATAGAGATACAACAGTTAGAACAATATCTTGGAAATGGGGAGGATGGACTTGTTTGAAAGGAATTGCAGATTATGTTCTTATAAATTTATCTAAATTCAGAGACGCTAAATGCTATAATCCCATGGGGGCATTGCTTTAACAAATGTGCTTCTGTGGCAGGCACTTTAACAATGTGGCAGTGCATTTAGTAACAAGCACAGTTAGATATGCTGCTGGTACAAGTGCAGAGGATCCAACATTCTCATTTAATGTAGACTGCCCAGACACCAAAGTTTCGCGCGATCATGACATCACGCTGCTCGCAGATCTACCTATATTAAATGTGATATAACACACAGACACAGGCCTTCCAAAGAAAAAACACAATCAAATTCTCACCCAATTCAAATCCAAGTTGTAAAAAAGAATAAATAAAATAAAATCACAGCGCCCAATCAGACAGCGTCAAACTCCGGTGACCGGCAGCACCTGTTCGTCGCGTAGCTGGAATTACGTCAGCGGCATCCGACTCCGGTGAAATTTTAAATTTTGTTTATATTTGTTTAGTCACACAAGTCTTTATTCTTCGGATTTGCAGGAAACTCGGTGGTAATCACTGATTACTTTACGGTTCCTAACGCCCTTATATCCTGGCTTCCAGAAGTTAAAAATAAAGAACGTACAAAATTGAAGATAGAAACAATCCCAAATAAACATTAAAAAACTCGAAACGTTTTCAGACAACACAAACATTATTCGCTAGCTTGCTCTGTAAAGTTATTTTTCTTTCGTCATCACTCACACTTATTCTCTGTTTTCCTTCACTATATAATTGAAATAGATCACTAGCTAGATCAGCTTATTAATTTGTTGATTTATTAAGTTCCCTTTTGTTATTAACTTCTAATTGTAGTCTCTCAAGCATGGAGGTTTCTCAATCGTCTACTTCGTCGTCGTCGAGCCAAGAAACTGAAAATTGTGAAAGGAATACTCAGCCACTGATTCCGGGATTACCTGACGAGATCGGGGAGCTATGTCTGCTTCATGTTCCGTATCCGTACCAAGCTTTGGTACGTTCAGTTTCATATTCATGGAACAAAGCAATTACAGACCCTAGCTTCGCTGTCTGCAAGAAGAGCCTGTCACTTTCTTTGCCTTACCTTTTCGTTTTTTCTTTCCATAAACCGACGGCCAGGATCCAATGGCAAGCCTTGGACCCACGATCTGGCCGTTGGTTTCTTTTACCACCTATGCCATGCCCCCAGGCTGTGTGCCCGCAAGCCTTTGCATGTACATCACTTCCACGCCAAGGCAAATTATTTGTTGTGGGCGGGATGCGGTCAGACACTGAGACTCCCATGCAATCTACGATCATTTACCGTGCATCGACCAATCAATGGTGTCTAGCGTCTCCAATGTTAACACCGAGGTCGTTTTTCGCCTCAGGGAATGTTAACGGTAAGATCATGGCCGTTGGTGGAACCGGGGCCAACATCAACGAGTCAATGACAGCCGTTGAGTGTTACGACCCAGAGAGCGACACGTGGACGACGGCTGCCAAGTTGCGGATGGGGTTGGCTAGATACGACTCAGCAGTGGTAGGGAGCAAGATGTATGTGACTGAGGGATGGACGTGGCCCTTTATGTTTTCCCCAAGGGGTGGGGTCTACGACATCAACAAGGACACGTGGAGTCTGATGAGCAATGGGATGAAGGAAGGATGGACTGGGATCAGTATTGTGCTGGAAGGCAAGCTGTTTGTGATTTCAGAGCACGGAGACTGTCCAATGAAGCAGTACAACCCTGATGATGACACGTGGCAGTACGTGGGTGGGGACAAGTTCCCATGTGAAGTTATGCATAGGCCGTTTGCTGTGAATGGAGTGGAAGGGAAAATTTATGTGGTGGCAAGTGGGTTAAACGTGGCAATCGGAAGGGTATATGAGGAACAAAATGGGGGGATTTCAGCGGAGTGGAAAGTTATGACTGCCCCTGGGGCGTTCAAGGACTTTGCACCCTCTAGTTGTCAAGTGATTTACGCTTAGAACTAATTAAAGTGTTTGAGCCAATAATGTTGCATCAATCATTCATCATAAGGCCAGCTTGTAGTTTATCTGCTAATCTTGGCCTAACCTTGATGTGATTATTGTTTCTATTAGGCTGCTTACTTTATAAAGTGTTTGCCCGCTTTTCGATTTTGTATCTGTAAGCTACAGCTGTGCGCCGACTGTGTGCGTTCCTACTTCCCTTTATATTTGTTTGGGAGTTTTAATCAATCATTATTGTTAAATATTTTGTGATCCCTCCTGGCTTGTTATGAAATTCATGCTTTTGATTATGATTCTTGATCAAATAATAATGTAATTGACCAAAAGTATAAGGCGCCGATTCTTTTTATTATTTTTAGAATTCGGATGTCTGCCGGTAAAACAGACCGGTGTGAAAGCTGAAAAAGTATGACGTGTATATAAAATCATTTTTCAAAGTCTATGTCAGCTCAGATTGTATTTAAACATGTGAATGTCGATCTTAAATTTTTTGTGGACTAAACTCTAAAGTGTAGTGTATATGAGTATACAAAAGTTCATGGGCATCCTTCTTTTTCATAATTAGCATTAGAACAACAACGCACAATATTGATTTTAGAGTTAACATAAATGAGGTTTCATGATTACGGATGCATTTGAAAGTGAGATGCTGTAATTTTTAAACTGTAACTGTAGTAGAATAAAAGTCATAACTGTAAAGTAAAACTAAAGAAAAAAAAACTCAAAAAAACTGCTGAGCTATCAAAACCCAGCTGCAAGGTGTTACGAAACACCTTGGCACTACCATAAATCACTTCCAAATGTACCCTACTACTGTGATCAATATGGCTGCCTAAGGAGTTCTATATGTAAAATACAATATATGTGAAGTCACCGAACAAAGAATGATGAGGAGCTCCGTAGACATCATTTGAAGCATGGTTAAATGTTCGGATCTTGAATTTCACTAGAGCTAAAAATGATAATATACAGGGGGTATGCTCATGGACATGGGGCGCCCTTTCCATTACAAGCCTTTTAAGGGTGAGTCTACCCATACCCTGGAGTTCTGACCGTGTAATAGTTAGTTTGCAAAATTTAATTGGAATTTGGAACAAAAAGCTAAATTTATCAGAAAGGTTTTTGACCTATCACATTACCATGGGGATCATATATAATTAAAAGTGACAAATGTATCTCCACTTTTACAAACAACTCTTGCGCAACCAACTTTCAAGCTTTGTCTCCAAACCAGCTGAGTATAATGCAAGCAATCTGTATATCTACTACAACTATTAGTCTTATGGTTGTAGTAACTCTTCTCAGCAGCCCACGCCGCAAAGGCATCGGCCGATTTCCAGTTCTTGCCACTGCCCCAGAACAGATTTTCACCGTAATTGCTACTCGAATGAACCAAATCGCAGTCTCTTCTCCGTTGATTGGCCCTCCAAGAAGCGAAATTTGCCAATTTCTTGCTCCGTTTCAAAGGAGGGAGTCCAAGTTTTGCTCTCACAATGTTGTGGGGTATTAGATACTGTTGAATTGTGTTTCTTTGACGGGAATGTTTAAGCGAACGTTTTGACGAAAATTTATGGCTAGATTGTGATAATGAGAATGAAGGGAGAGAAGAGAAGAGAAGGAAAGTTCCTAATAGGGCACATGAAAATAACACTCTAACTTCCATTTGGGGCACAAGAGAAGAGAGAAAGATTTGCGTTATTTGTCTGTTTGGTGGGTGCTGAGTGATGATGGGCGGCGCTTATATATAGAAGAGTGATGGATTATTGTTTAGTGAAATAACTGTGTCCCGTTTCAAGGAATCGTTTCACATGTTAAGGCTTCAATTTGGATAATATTATTTGAGGTGGAAATCACGTTATTGAACGTGCACTAGGGGCTTTTTGATTGACTTTTAACTGACAAAACGGCCTCCAATCATTCAACTCGTGATTAAATTAAATTTTAATTACCTCATCATCTATATAGCATAGGTATATACAATGCTAAATTTGCTCTCAATTATTTATTTTTGCAAGTTAGTTTTGGAGATAAAAGTTTTTTTCTAAATATATATAATAGAATTTTCACAAGCTGTAGATAGTCGTTCCCCCCTCCCCTCTTAAATTTGGACTCAGTCAAAGTTATTAATCTTTTTGAAATTAACATGTTCAAAATTCTAAAGTGTGGGATGGGTTTTAATGATTAAATATACTTTGGTTGGGAACATCTACTTTATATAATATGTCAACTGTTTTCTCTTCTAACGAAAATATCCCATGCTAAACCTTTGAATAACTGATTGACACATGATAGCATGTGAACCATTTGCTTGCATAATGTATGAACAAAGAAAACATACTTATATTATACATGTATATTAGATAAGCCACATAATTGGGTCAAATTGGTTTTATTTTTGTGTCCAATTTCCTGTTGACTAAACCAGCCAATTGATAATTTACTTCTAATAGAAAATTAAGTTATTAGCAAAATGATTAGAAACCTATTAGTGGATGTTAGCATTATATTTGCGCCAGCGACCTCTGCGAAGTCTTGAGGATTCACTATCACATGTGGTTTACGGAGTTCACACATGACATCGATGCTTGACACTGCAACGCAATTATTTACGAAGCATTCATTGCCAAAGCCCATCAAACATGTTTGTGCTACTAGCCATGGGCCCAAATGGAAGACTCCTGAGCTAGGCTAGACTCTTGAGTCTCACAAAATTGAAGCCCGAGCCCTTGGTTGCGCAAACGTAAAGTAATTGTAATCACTAAACAATACGCGTAAAAAACACACTCGTCGTAGTCGCGGAGAATAAGAATCATCAACGCGTTTCCATGTCATAAATTTCTCTCCTTTCTATTTTAGTTTTTATTATTTATTTAAGCAGAGGATAACACCATTTCAAGCCGTTGAGAATGTTCTAGAGGAATCTCGCTTTCAACAAAGACTTTGCCTTCGAGACCTAACTATGAATATCTTTCCAGCCTCCCTTCTCGTCGGAAGTCGACATTTTGTCCTATAAATACCCTTTTTGCATAAATTTTTGTACCGAGGATCGAGTGAATCATTAATCCGGTGAAATCAAGTCAAATCAAATAATTGATTTTGAAAAGCAGGCAATCAAAGATGTGTTTGGTGTTCGTGTGTGACGAGGATGAGCGAGTGCTAGGAAGGCAGCCAGCGCCAGGCGCATGTCCGTTCTGTGGAGGCATGATACAAGCCATGGACGTTGAGAAACAGTGGAGATTCTGTTTCTTGCCTCTGTATTTCAAAACCAAGAGGAAGTTTTATTGTACTGTTTGTGCCAGACGTTTGGTCGTCCAATAGTTTCTACATACAATAAACAGGATCTTTTCATCATCTTATCTTTGTACATATGTAAATTCAGTCGGTCTCTCTTTTAATTTCGCTTCGTGCACTTTTGTGTTATGGGTTTGTTTTCCAGTTTTTGGTTTGCGTTATGTAGAAACATTTCTTCTTCTCTGTGTTTGATGTTGACAACTTAAAATTCATGGCCGTGACTTTACGGTACTAGCCTGTATTTCGAATTATCTTTTAGAAGATAAAAATCTTCCCAAGCTTCCAATTTGTACAAGGATCACTTACTTATTTGTTTATTTTTTTTTCTCTCTAATGGAGAAGTTATCGCTGGTCAAAGTAGCCGGCAATCTAATAGTGCCATTTGGAAAAAGCAATCTTGTTTTTAAGCAACCTTGATCATCCATATGGGCATGACTCTAAAAAGAACAATTTTGTTTCCGAAAGGGCTTTTCGACTAAATCAACCGCCGAAGGAGTAATCAAAACGAAGGCAAGGCAAAGTTCTATCAGCTTCACTTCGAATAAAGTAACGTTTTTTATATACCAAAAATAATCTTGCATATTTGCATCCTTAGTGAGTCAGTTAAATTTTATAAAAATAATAATGATACTATGTAGTTGGGATGGATAGTTTGTACCCCAATGTGCCACCTATTCTTCATTGTCAGTGAATGACAACACTATTTATTAATATATGTGATTCGAAGCTATTAGAATCTAATTTCTTATAATGGTGCAATCTGAATATTTGTGAAACAAAATAAACTTACTTTCAAATATTTATAAGAAATCAATCCCATAAACACTTGTATGACTCAAATCCCTTACCACAAAACCGTTTATTGGTTCCCGCTTAAATTAGAAATTATATTTAAGCGCTACGGTTCAGTGTCAAATTTAATTTAGTATTGGCAAATTGATTAAAAAGTTTGAACAATAGCCATAGCATAAACATGATTTTGTAAAATAAAAAATATACATGAATTTGCATCTAGGTAGCAAGTGTGTGTGTTGGTGAATTTTGGTTGTTTGGCAGCCGAGAAAGGTGAAAGGAAAATATTGAGACAGAATTAAAATGTATGTGTTTATTTATTACTTAGAGAAAATACAACTTACGCATATATTAGTACTGATTAGAAGTATCTGGAAACATCTAACAGACTCACTCTGCATCTGCCTAATAAGAAAATGGCGCCAGAAAATGATGAGCATCGAGAGCGTGTAACGAACCAGCTGAGCTGGCTGCCACATGCATAACAAACCTTTGAGACCTTTGACCACAGGCTGACTTGCTTCGCACTCTCTTCTTATGGAGCTCGTTCATATATTGGCAAGCAATTAAAAATACATGAGCGCTTAAAATCTAAACATCCAGTCTCTCGCACTCTCATTTCTCCAAATCATCAAATTTCACGCAGCGCTCACATCGCTTAAAGTTTCTCTCTCTCTCTCTCTCTCTTTAATTTTCTTGAATCTTGCACATTAATTGATTCATTTTCTTGGCAACCAAACACGGCATTTGTTGATGCTCTCGTTCGTTGTAGTTATTCTTATCGATTTCCTTTGTGCTTATCACTTTCTAGTTAACATTATGTTGAATTTTTCTACATTTAACTGATAAATTTACTTAGAAACTAACTGAAATTGTTAGATAATTAATAGTGTTTGTGTTGGATTCGCGATTGGAATGAAAAGATAATAGTTAATTTTGCATGCGTTTGATAATACTTTGAATAACTGTTAGATCTTGGTATAACTAATTGTTCTTATGCTTTCTTTTTGCTTTTACCTAGCCAAGATTGTCGCATTATGTTTTGAATTTCCAGTACTAGGTCCGATCTTGCTGAGACCAACAATTTGTTTTTTTTTTTTTTAATTTCTGAAGAACTCATCTTTTTGCTGCCAATTAATTAGTGCTGGATTGTTTTTGTTTCATTTCCGTTTTCATCTTCACGAGTTATTGCAAATCAGTGAGGGAAGTGAAGTGGAAAGGATTTATGTGAATCTGGTCGCTAAATTGCATGATTTTCTACTTTGTGAAGCCTGTTGGTCATAGAGTTGTTATATTATTGGAAAATGAACATGAGAACCGCTCACAGGCACACATGCTGTTCGGTGAATCTTGTAATCTGCCATCTGTTAGTTGCTAAACTGAGTTCATTAAGGCCATGAACATTTAAGGCTAGGTTTTTTTTTCAGATTTTAATTTTGCTTATGTATATTTTTTGGTTATTATAGAATTATAACAAAGAATATATGTGTATTACAATTTGCTAAACATTTTTGTATCAAATTATTTGTGATGATGTTTTCTGACAATACACGAACTTCGAATAATAGGGAAAAAAAAAAAGCGATCTGCAAAAATGGAGAGGCCTCATACTCTGCTCATTCACAATGACAAAGGGACGCCAGCAATTGCAAAGCAAATTGTGAAAAATCTTCAAGGCCGTGATGGGCTTGTAAATGTTGATGCCATGAAGAAAGCAATTATGCTTTTGCTGAATGGTGAAACCTTACCTCATCTGCTCAATACAATCGTTAGATTTGTTTTACCTTCTCAGGACCTGATGTTACAAAAATTGTTGATTTTATATTTGGAGGTCATTGACATTGGAAAAGTAGATGCAGATGCTGACGGTGGTATCATGAATGAAATGTATATTTGCCAAAATCTTAAAAACAATCTCAACAATTCAAATATTTATACTCGTTTTGCTGCTTTGAGGTTTATTTGCCACTTGAACGACAAACATTTTGATATAATTTGGGAGTTGAAATCTTCAGTTGTGGGAAATTTGCAACATGAGCACCCTCATGTTCGGTGGAATGCTATATTGGCTGTAATGACAATATATAAGTTTCCACAGGGTTAGCTGCTTCTGGTGGATGCACCTGAAACAATTGAACAGGCTCTATCAAAAGAGGAGGATCTATCAGCCAAGTGAAGCGCATTTCTCATGCTCTCTACTTGTGATCAGGATCGAGCAATTAATTGCTTGTTGAGTCATGTTGATAGTGTTTCTGAATGGGGTGAATTGCTTCAGATGGTTGTATTGGAGTTGATTCGGAAAGTCCTAGTCGGCCGAATGGACAAGGGGGAGAAGGAGACCGATATCAAGATTGTTAAATCATTGTTGAATGCTCCTTCAACTGCAACTGCAGTTGCTTACGAATGTGCAGGGATACTTGTCCCTATGTCATCTAAACCCACTGATATTATAGCTGCTGCTAACAACTACTGTCAGCTTCTTCGTTCTCAAAGTGACAACAATGTCAAGCTTATTGCACTTGACCGGCTGATTGAGCTCAAGTTTTCACACAGTGACATCATGTTTGATCTGACCATGGATCTGCTGAGCGCACTTAACTGTCGTAATGCTGACATTCAAAAGAAAACATTTCACATTTTGCTCAAGTTGATAACTCAAAAGAACATCAATGGTGTAGTTCTTATGTTGAAGAATGAAGCTCTTAAGACTCAGGGTCAGGGGGGGACCTTAAGAACAATGGAAAGTATAGGCAAATACTCATTCAAGCCATTCGTATCTGTGCCCTTAAGTTTCCAAAAGTGGCAAGCTCTGTGGACAATCTGTTGATGGATTTCTCAGGGGACAACAATGTTGCTTCCGCTATTGATATGTTTCATTCTGTTTGAGAAATAATTGAAATGAATCTTGAAGGTCTCTATTATAACCAGGTTATTGGACATTTTCTATCGGATCAGAGCTACTGCCAGTCTCTTGAGAGAATGGCATAGCGACCATCAAGCACTGTCTTGGGGAGTTGCCATTTTTACCAGTCTCTGAAGAAGGGGAGGATACTGATTCTTCCGGGAAAGTTCAGCAGCAAGTGAACTCAATTACTGCTTCGTGCTGATGCCTCTGAACCTGCTTTTTTTCCGATCAGGGGTCACTGACTTGGAGAAATTTAAGATCCTTTCTTCTCGCTGGTAATATTTTCCTTGGGGCAGTTGTTGCTTCCACCCTGACAAAGCTGGTTCTGATATTGGAAAGGGAACGGTCATCTAAAGTTGAAGTGAATAAAGCATCCACTCAGGCAGTATTGATCATGGTCTCAATGTTGCAATTAGGACAATCTCCAGTTCTGCCACACCCATTTGATTACGATTCTTATGATAGGATTGTTGTGTGCATAAGATTGCTTTGCAGTACTGGTGACAATATCAGGAAGATATGGTTGCAGTCTTGCCGCCAGAGCTTTGTGAAAATGCTTTCAGATAAACAGTTAAGGGAATCTGAGAAATTAAAGGCAAAGGCTCAGATTTCTCATGCACAGCCAGATGACCTTATTCACTTTGACAGTCTAAAGACCATAAAGGTAATGGCTATTCATTGTGGATGAAACGGAAAGGGCGAGGGTTTCTTATTCAGGTTTATCTCCATTTGTAAAACTACTTTTTTTCTTGGCCTGCTTTTCATGCATATAGAGTTTTTACCTGATATATGCTTTGACATTAGAATTTTATCTACATATTTGGTCCTTTTCAGTACAAACTTGATACTTCACTTATCTTTGCTTACCTGTTAGTTATTGTTAATTTTCTGTACTTCTCAATTTTAGTTCTTTTGTCATTCTTTATATTTGTTAGTGATTATATGTACAAATGTGAGGTATTCAAATACAAGACGGTAAACTTCCAGGGTGTGAGTCAGCTTGACTTGGAATATGAGGTGCAAATCTTGATTGGTCTGTCTGTAGTATAAACTTGGATACTTCAGTACGCTTAGCTTAATATACCTGATAGTTATTGTTAATTTTTTATGATTCTCAAATTTAGTTCTACTGCTGTTTTCCAGATTTACTTGCGATTATATATATAAATGCGATAATTAATCAAAATTTGTAGCTGGAAACTTCCAGTGGATGAGTCAGCTTGAGTTAGAAGATAAGATGCCAGACGATCAAAAACTTAAAACTGGAGAGTTCATCAAGGATGGAGATGGTGTAAATAAGCTTAACCGCTGTATTCATCAACTTACTGGTTTGGTGACCCTGTGTATGCTGAAGCCTTTGTTACTGTTCACCGCTGTGATATTGTCCTTGACATTACAATTATCAACTGCGCCAAGCAATCCCTCTAGAATTTTGGCATGGAGTTGATTACCAAGGGTGGCCTTAAAATTGTTGAGCTTAAAGCTGTTGAGGATCCACAGAATAACACATTAGCACCTGAATCAAACAAGCAAATAAAGGTTAACATCATGGTGGTCTCAACTGACACCGGAGTAACATGTGGTAATGTGGTGTATGAGACTTCAAATGGGAAGAAAACAGTTGTTCTTAGTGAAATTCACTTCGACATCGGGGACTATAGTGTCTTCTGCAGTTTGTACAGATAAAGCTTTTAGAACCCTGTAAGCGAAAGATGAAATCAATGATGATTGTGTGATTTGAGAAGAAATTTGTAGCAGATACCTTGTGTTCTAACATTAACAGTGACTGTAACACCCTATGGATCTTATAACATGTTTAACTTGACTGCCATCAGTCTTTTCTTGCTTGTACTCTGAATTAGTTGTTTAATTCCTTTAATTCCTGTGACTGACTACTTACCTCTCTTGGTATTACTGGTGGTACTGAGCTGACACTTCTAGTTTAATTTTCATTTGTCTTCGGCAATGCAGGTTGATATCGACACGGAAATTCAAGATGAAAAGGAATTTCTAGATCACATAATCAAATTAACCAACACGAAGTGCCTCACTGCACCGTATGTTGGATCTATTTTCCATCAAAACTCTTGAATGATAACTGAAATGGGTGCTTGCTCTTTGTGTAAAGTGGATTTAGAAACAATGGGAATATATGTGCAGTTAAATTAATAGTCAATCGAGTCAGTAGTTTAACAACATCCCATCACCTTACCTTACCTTACCTTATTGTTCACATTTCTATATTGTAGTCTTTGGCGAACAAGATGTATGAATCATAAATGTACAAGCGTATTTTGCACTTGCAAAACTTTTTAATACATTGTCACAATACAGTAACAGGGAAACCTGTCTTCCAGTTCTGAGGAAACAACCAGGTTTTAACTCATGTGAATGGGTCTCTCACAGTAAGTTATAAGTATTCTCATTCTTTCGACTGGTTGTTTTCGCTTGGTTTGAACTGCAGACTAGATGGTGACCGTGGATTTCTGACAGCAAACTTATATGCCAGGAGTGTGTTCAGTGAGGATGCACTGCAAATAAAGAACAACGCAGACTCGGTGGCAGCATCAAGATGAAGGGCAAGAACCAAGGGATAGCCCTTAGTCTCAGCAATAAGATCTCTCTCAAGCAGAAAGGAAAGGGAGGCACTTGAGTAGGAACAGTGTTAATCCCCAGAAAAACTGGTGCACTTTTTTTTTTTTGGCAACATTTGTTAATTTGTATTCTAATTACTGATTCATTAAACTTAAACCAATGCAGGTGCTTTGTCGACAAATAAGAAGATTGCCCATCCCACCTTTCTTGTTCAGTTTGTATCTACGGCATTTAGGAAGTGACATGTATAAATAATTGAGTCATATAGATTGTAACGTAAAAGGCAACTGAATGATGATGAATGAGATTGCTTAACACTAGCATTTGAAACAAGATTTTTCTGTGATTTCTACGTCATTTTGTTCACAAAAAGCACTTACATCATGTGTGTGTGTGTGTGTGTGTGTGTATGTTGAAATTGTTCAATTGGGATGAAATTTAAAGCTCTTAGCAATGCAACATGCACCCGTTTCAGTTATCAACAAAGGGCAACTTACGATGTAGTGAGGTAATTCATGTTGTTTTGATTTGATAAGGATCTAGGAGAGCATTGCCATTTTGAATTACAGTGATCCATATAACTCTCCAAATCAGGAAACAATGTTAATTTCTGAATCTGAATTGCGTTGTCTGTCTCTGTCACCGGAGACAAAAAACACATCTCACAAGAACAAAATTACCTTCTTCATGGCATCAATCATTGGTTTCAACTTCTAGAGCTTCCTTAATTACATTTGTGTAAGTTAATTTTTTAACCTCTTACCTCTCATAAATTCCAACTATTTACTTCTAATGAAACACTATTAGTTTTGAAAAAAAATAAAAATAAGATTCATACCACAATCTATTGTTATTACAATTTTACAACAATTCAAATATATTAGAAAGAATAAATGATTTATTTCATATAGGAGAATAATCTTTTTCTCATCTCCTGATCAATGGCCTAAGTGACCATATCATTTTTTTTTATTAACAATTTTGGTAATTTACTTAAATTTATCACAAGAATACCAACTGTCAGTATAAGGTAATTTAATTTGATTTCAATATTTTTTTGAACGGAACAATTTAATTTAATTAAAAAAGAAAAAAAAAAAACAAAAGAAAAGAGAAATCGAATGACAAAAAGACCCTTGCGGCCTAACTTTCAATGCTCAATGCTTCCATCGCCGGTTCTCCCACATATAAACTGAGAGCAGATCTAAAGATCTGCGAGGGTCCTCACTCACTCGTTTATATTTTGAACAATTAACAGCAAATGAGCATTTAAGATCTAACATCTAAATCATCAATTTCACTCAACGCTCATCACAAAAGGTTCGTTTCTTTCCCTTTCTATTTTCTTAGATCTTGCGGATTTATTGATTCATTTTCTCGGCAGGCTAACAGAACATTTATTGATATTCTCGCTCGATTTTGGTTATTCCTAGTGTTTCATTTTTCTTATCGAACTCCAGTTAATGATACGCTTCAATGTTATGTTTCTACATTCTATAGGCGCTTGAACTGATTCTTTTGCTTTGAAGTTTAAATTGTTAATTTAGCATGTAGATTTTCGATTCGTGATGTGAATTGAGAGAATTTAGTTGTACCTTTTGATAGGTCTATTAGCAACTATGAGATCTTGATGTAGCTAATCATTGTCGTATTTTGCAGTGTGTTTAATATGCTTTTACTTGGCCCGAATTGTTGAATTATCTTTAAATTTCAATGTTAGATCTGATCTGGTTGAGGCATATGTATTTAATGCCAGTTTAACTTGTGAACTTATCCTTTTAGTGCCGGTTAGGGCTGGATTCGGACTTGTTTCATTTCTGTTTTTCTCTAGTTATTTGGAACCGCAAGGAGGTGGATAGGATTTTGTGTGAGGTCTGGTCTATAAATTTGCCTTAGTCTCCGCTTTGTAAAGCACGTGCACATCCACACTGAGACTGATATGCATAACAGATAATAGAATTGTTGTATTATTGGAAAATGAACACTAGGACAGTTTGTCATATGATTGGAAATGTATCATGTGTTTTGGTGCCTGTTGCACTGATGGTTGATTAATGTGATGAATTTGATGGCCAATTTTTCCATAATTTAATTGTGTTCTAATTTTGCTTAGCTGAATTATTTGATTTTTCTAGAGTAATAATGGAACAAACACGTAATTTGGAGAATTTGATCTTTTTGTATCAAGTTATTTATAGGATTGTTTTTTTACATGGATTTTAAATGACAGAAAAGACTATCTGCAAAAATGGAGAAGTCTTGTACTCTGCTCATACACTTTGACAAAGGGACGCCAGCAATTGCAAATGAAATTAAGGAAGCTCTTGAAGGCAACGATGTGCCTGCAAAAGTTGATGCCATGAAGAAGGCAATTATGCTTTTGTTGAATGGTGAAACATTGCCTCAGCTTTTTATCACAATTGTTAGATATGTTTTGCCTTCTGAGGACCACACAATACAGAAATTGTTGCTTCTATATTTGGAGATCATCGACAAAACAGATGCTAAGGGTAGGGTCTTGCCTGAAATGATTTTGATTTGCCAAAATCTAAGGAACAATCTTCAGCATCCAAATGAATATATCCGTGGGGTTACATTAAGGTTTCTTTGCCGCTTGAACGAGACAGAAATAATTGAGCCATTGATTCCTTCAGTTTTGCAAAATTTGCAACATCGGCACCCTTATATTCGGAGGAATGCCATATTGGCTGTAATGGCAATATATAAGCTTCCACAGGGTGAGCAGCTTCTGGTGGATGCGCCTGAAATGATTGAAAAGGTTCTCTCAACAGAGCAGGATCCATCAGCTAAGCGGAATGCATTCCTTATGCTCTTTACTTGTGATCAGGATCGAGCAATTAATTACCTCTTGACCCATGTTGATAGAGTTTCTGAATGGGGTGAATTGCTTCAGATGGTTGTATTGGAGTTGATTCGGAAAGTCTGCCGAACCAACAAGGGAGAGAAGGGGAAGTATATCAAGATTATTATATCATTGTTGAATGCCCCTTCAACTGCAGTTATTTATGAATGTGCTGGGACACTTGTCTCTTTGTCATCTGCACCCACTGCTATTAGAGCTGCTGCTAATACCTACTGTCAGCTGCTTCTATCTCAGAGTGACAACAACGTCAAGCTTATTGTACTTGACCGACTGAATGAGCTCAGGTCTTCACACAGAGATATAATGGTTGATCTGATCATGGATGTGCTGAGGGCTGTTAACAGCCCTAATCTTGACATCCGAAGGAAGACTCTTGATATTGTGCTTGAGTTGATAACTCCTAGAAACATCAATGAAGTAGTTCTTATGTTGAAGAAAGAAGTTGTTAAGACTCAGAGTGGGGAGCTTGAGAAGAATGGTGAGTATAGGCAAATGCTAATTCAAGCCATCCATTCTTGTGCCATTAAGTTCCCAGAAGTGGCAAGCACAGTGGTCCATCTGCTGATGGATTTCTTGGGAGACAGCAATGTTGCTTCAGCTATAGATGTGATTATCTTTGTTCGAGAAATCATTGAAATGAATCCTAAACTGAGGGTCTCTATTATAACAAGATTATTGGACAACTTCTACCAGATCAGAGCTGCACGAGTTTGCTCTTGTGCTCTTTGGATCATTGGAGAGTATTGCCAGTCTCTTTCCGAAGTTGAGAATGGCATAGCAACCATTAAGCAATGTCTTGGGGAGTTGCCATTTTTCTCAGTCTCCGAAGAAGGGGAGGACACTGATTCTTCTAAGAAAGTTCAGCAGCAAACCAACTCAACTACTGTTTCTTCCAGGAGACCAGCTGTTCTTGCTGATGGAACTTATGCTACTCAGAGTGCTGCCTCTGAAACCGCTTTTTCCCCTCCTACCATTGTTCAGGGAACATTGACTTCCGGAAATTTAAGGTCCCTTCTTCTCACTGGTGATTTTTTCCTTGGGGCAGTTGTGGCTTGCACGCTGACGAAGCTTGTTTTGAGATTGGAAGAGGTGCAGCCATCTCGAGTTGAAGTGAACAAAGCATCCTCACAGGCATTATTGATCATGGTCTCAATGTTGCAACTAGGGCAATCTCCAGTTCTGCCGCACCCAATTGATAATGATTCTTATGATAGGATTGTTGTGTGTATAAGATTGCTTTGCAGTACTGGTGATAATATCAGGAAGATATGGTTGCAGTCTTGCCGCCAGAGCTTTGTGAAGATGCTTTCGGAGAAACAGTTAAGGGAATCTGAGGAATTAAAGGCAAAGGCTCAGATTTCTCATGCACAGCCAGATGATCTTATTGACTTCTACCATCTGAAGAGCAGGAAGGTAATAGATATTGAATGTGTGGATGGCAAGGAAGAATGATTAGGCTTATCATACAGATTGATGATAATTTTTGAAAAAACTATATCTTGGCCTGTTTTTTAAGAATGAACGAATGAATGAATGGGAGGAAAGAGGAAATATAAGAGGCGGGGGGGGGGGGGGGGGGGGGGGGAGGGTATTGTAAATGGTTTTCCTTATATGAGCTTTTTAATGTTGGGATCTCGATCTGCATCTTGGTTCAGTTCACTGTACATACTTCATATTTTGATATGCATACCTCACCTCAACTCTTATTGTTGAGTTTTAGGTCTCACAAATTTAGTTCTTTCGGGTTTTCTTTATATTGTTTGGTGATTATGTGTATAACAGTGATGGCTAACCAAAATTCATGACTCTGAACTTCCAGGGTATGAGTCAGCTGGAGTTGGAAGATGAGGTACAAGATGATCTAAAACGTGCAACTGGAGAGTTTGTCAAGGAAGGAGATGATGCAAATAAGCTTAACCGCATTCTTCAACTCACTGGATTTAGTGACCCTGTGTATGCTGAAGCATATGTTACCGTTCACCACTATGATATTGTCCTTGATGTTACAGTTATCAACCGCACCAAGGAAACCCTTCAGAATTTGTGCTTGGAGTTGGCTACCATGGGTGATCTGAAACTTGTTGAGCGTCCACAGAATTATACATTAGCACCTGAATCAAGCAAGCAAATAAAGGCTAACATCAAGGTGTCCTCCACCGAGACTGGGGTCATTTTTGGGAATATTGTTTATGAGACTTCAAATGTGCTTGAGCGAACAGTTGTTGTCCTCAATGACATTCACATTGACATCATGGACTATATCTCTCCTGCTGTTTGTACGGATGCAGCTTTTAGAACTATGTGGGCTGAGTTTGAATGGGAAAACAAGGTATCTCTACCAGTATTTTCTTGTCACTTTCATACAAATCACCAAGGTTCTTCTTTCCGTTTGCATTAGATTTTAATTTACAGAAGATTTTAAATTATTTTCAAATCAACATGGAAAGGATCTGTTGGAAGGTAAGGTCATTGTGGTTCTGATTATGGGACTCAAGAAAAGTTACTATTTCCTCATAACATTTTTTTCTTTTCCATCTCATTTATTATTATTATTATTATTATTTAATCAAGCCAAACATTAACCACCCAAGCAAGCTGTATGTGGTCTATCTAACAATCATAGGTGGTTGTAGCACGTAAACTCTATGAACTTTCTGAGCTCTTAACTTGCTGCCAACTATATATATATATTTTTTTCGCTTGTACACTTGTGAATTAATTTCTTTTTTCCTTTAATTCCAGTGACTGTTGAAAGCTTTTTCGAGTTTGACTGATCACTTGTCTGTCTTGCTGGCGCTTAGTTGACACTTATGGTTAATTTTATTTGCCTTCTGCTGTGCAGGTTGCTGTTAACACAGTAATTCAAGATGAGAAGGAATTCCTTGATCATATCATCAAGTCAACCAACATGAAGTGCCTCACTGCACCGTAAGTTGATCTTTTGTTCAACAGCCTCTTGAATGAATTGATAGGGGTGTATGTTCTTTTGTGTAACGTGCACATCCAGATGCATTTCAAACAGTTGATTGATTAAGAAACATTGGAAATGTATTGATTTACTCAAAAATTGAGACTTGTTGTGTCAGATAGTGTAAAAACATAGTGACAGCTTAGTGGGAAAATAATTGAGATGTAGGTCAGAAGAACCCTTCTTTGGGTAATCTGTAGGCTTCTATTCTTAGTTTTAAGCTAGTGTAGTCTTTTGGAGCATATGACATACGAGCAATAAATTTACAATTGTGTTTGTTGCACTTGGGGAATGCAACAATAGTTCTTCCTTGTCGATGTGATCGAAATAAAACCCATCTGATGAGTTCTGTGTAAACATGAATGTTCCTTGTGTAGTATTATTCTCATATTTGACTGCTGGGAAAGTCTTTGGTGCTCTTGGAGCATTGCTTCTTCTTCATTCAGTGCTTGTCACATGGGTATGCATATTATCATGACTGCTTAAAGCATACACATGGCAAGCACTGAATGGAAAAGAGCAGTGAGGACCACCCAAGACTTTTCCTTGATTGCTTTCAAGTAAATGCTATTAATACACCATTTCCAATTGTTTTGAATTGCAGGTCTGCACTAGATGGTGACTGTGGGTTCCTGGCAGCAAACTTGTATGCCAAGAGTGTGTTTGGTGAGGATGCTTTGGTAAATGTAAGCATTGAGAAGCAAATCGATGGCAAGCTTAGTGGCTACATCAGAATAAGGAGCAAGACCCAAGGGATTGCCCTTAGTCTTGGGGATAAGATCACTCTGAAGCAGAAGGGAGGCAGTTGATGTGGAACATGAGCATATCATTATTTTTGGAAACACAGGTACGGTTCTCATTGGTTGCCATTAGTTACTGGAAGGTTTACGCAAGTTTATTGCAACTTCTATTAATTTATATTCTTATTATTGATTCCTTGAACTGATGCAGGTGCTTTGCCTACAAATTAGACGATTGTTGATCCCATTTTTGCTGTTCACTTTGTATCTAGGGCATTGAGGAAGTGACGTTTATATTTGAGACATAATTTACAGTGAAAAGTATCTGAATGATGATTAAAATTGTTCCTTTTTGTCGGTTCTTAACGCTAGCATTTGAGACAGGATTTTGCTGTGATTTTTCAGTAGTATTGAATTGAAGTTCTATGTTTTCATATTTGGAGTTTGGCTGTGTAGAAAACCTTGGTAATAAACATTCTGATTCTCAAAACCCTGTCTGATGTCGCATCAAACGTTGGCGAGTGTTACCAAGTGAGAAAACAAGGTCATTGAATGAATGAACTTCTACATTTTTTTTTCCGGTGTCGACACATTCATCTTCCGCGAGACTCTCATCTGATTCAAGTAAAATAACACTTGAATTTCACCACTAAAACAGAAAAATCCAAATAAAGATTCCAGCATTTGATGCGATGCGTTTATGCTTCAAGTAGAAGATAATTCATCCATACAAGAAACTCCAATATGGTTGCAAATTGAGAAAATATATCATCACTTACAAAGTTTCAGTTTCTTGAAAACGAAAGATACCGTAGACTTGGGGTATGGCTTAGTAGCAAGGCAGGTTGGTATGTTTTCAGGTTGCTCAATCCACAGCTTATGAGCAATGCCACCAGCATTGAGCTTCTCCGACAAATTCACAATCTGGGTTTCTCCCTTCACCTCAAGGGTAACCTACAATCTCAGTTCTCAGTAATTCCCCAAATCCTTATCATCTTATTATGAAATATAAAATCATCATAATAATAATAATAAGTTGATGCTTGCTAGTGCTTCTGGTAGAAAATAAAATATACCTTGTGCATGGAATTGATGTTTTGAGGGCCGCAATACTGAAGAGTGTGAGGATCGTCCTTGTGGGACCAAATGGCTGAGACGGATGCGTGGCATCCCTGAGTCACCACGCTCCCCAGCGGCCACTTGTCTATCAGGTCTCGTCGGAGCACCACGTACTGCACCAGAACGTCGTCATTGTTGTTGTCGTCTGCCTTTGCGGCGTCGTTTGGGGAATCGGAGGTGGATTGGCTCATTGAGATCGAACTGAGTCGCTTGGACAAGCACAGAGCGAGTGGGATGCTGTTAATTTTGGCAGAACGATTGCCGATGCGTAGGGGAGGCGTTGAGCTGGGGAAGCAGGCAGTGAAACGACATGGTAAGAGCAGATACGACATACTTTTATTCTCTCTCTCTATATATATATAATACGGTGACGGACACGCTAATAAATTGTACTACCTCGCTTGATGACCAGGTTTCTATATGTAAAGAACATAGGCCCAGCCCATTCTCACAGCCGGAAGTCGGAATGTACGTGTTAAATGAAAGGGTGGCGGATAATCCTTTTTCCTCATTTGTTGGGGAAAACCAAACTGAAAGTCTGAAATCGATCTGAATCCCATTATGGCGTTATCCACGACGGCTTTCGTGTGGGACCAAACAAGAACTAGAAGTGATCCTCATAAAGAACTGGCTCTTATGTTTACAGTTACACAACAAAGAGTCCAATGAGAGTTGAAGTCCGATTCACAGATGATAATGAGGTACAAAGCCAACATGTAGAGTTAGGAGAACAAAAGAAAAAACCACGGATAATTGACAAAACTACTAACATGGCACGGCCCGACGAGAAGCAATTAGCAAGAAGCTAACTCGACGGATTTATAAAGTTGATTTACTGAAGACTAATTACATAATAACAAGATGTGAAAATTGAAATTTTATGAGTTTATGGAGGTTATTTAACAAGATTTGATCGGAACTAAATTAAATAATGATTGAACCATTCATATGAGTTACTGTGAATTTTGATTTTTTATTTTTTAATTAAAGAGTGGGTTTTTGCAATTCCTAAAGTTAACGTTTAAATTTTATGGGTTTATGAGTTTGTGGAAATTATTTTTATAAATCTAACGGAATGTTATTTGAATAGATGTAATGGGATTAATTAAAAACTCTAAGCAATTTTCTCTTTAATTTTTCTAATTTATTTTAGTATCCACTGGTCAATAATACATACATACATGTGTCTGTGTATATACAGATGATGTATCAGTAATACGTACGTATGTATCAGTAAGTATGTTGACGTAACCATTAAATAAAAAATGCGTTTGCCGACGTCTACTAATAATGATTCAGAAACATTGTCTATGGTTAATAAATTGCTAAGAAGTAATTAGAGGATCTTATCCATTAGAAAATGTTTTAAAGTATTCACATGTGCATATCCGCCGATTATTATGTTAATAATCCCACCAGAAACTTTAATTCATATTTGTATTTCATTCTCTTAATCAAAACCAACTTTACCTGGAGTGGCAATTTGTCCTGCCGTCTCATCATCCTTATTCTGTCGTGTTGAACTCGAATCATTTCAAATCCAACCTGTTTATTATTATCGTTACCAAAACAAACAAAAAAAAAAAAAATCGTAGATACACTAATTTAACCCTTTTATTGATTGTCTAATGTGTTTAACATAAATTTTGATGGAAAAAAAAAAAAAAAAGACTCGTTTAACATATTTTTAATATATTTGTGGGAAGATATAAGTAATTTTTAGAATAAGATAATACAACACAGTTTCACATGGATAAAAGAAACGAGTCAAAAGATAATATAATTAATTGTGTCATAAATAAGTTCACTCGTGAGAATATATACGTGTGTTTTAATATTTATATAGATGCGTGAGAAAACTTTAAATCTAAATATGATCCAATCAATTATTGAAGGGAGGGATCAATCACTCAAATCCAGTCCGTACAAAAACGTGTCAATGTTGAGCCATCCACAGTGCGAACCAATTATTTGGCGTCGACTTCACAGGGCGAGTCAAAAATGGCCACCGTTAGCGAATTCATATGTACGCGGTACAAGAATACGAGGAATGTGCGCGCCGGCCAGTCCACATGAATGATCTGCTGCAACGGGACGCACGGTAAGCTCGCATCCAATCCACGTGCGCAAAAGATGACAAATTAAAAAAAGGTGTCCTCCACTGCGAACGGCTTGGCCGGATGTCCACATGCAGTGAAAAGAGCAGGGGAAAATATAAAACAAAAGTTTGCTCTTTCCAAATCCGAAGACAAGACGATAAAGATAAAAAGCTTCTTCATCATTGGCGGTTGGCACGCATTCTTCAACGCGTCCACAAACTTTTCGTTTTCTTTGAAACCACTTTTCACTTTCAGAAAACAAAGCGAAATCAAAGTTAAGGTTTTACATCTCTTTGAGCTCGAGAGCAAGATTTGATTGGAAGATATTTTTTCGCATCACTTAACTTGTTGTCTTTAAATTATTAACATTCTTAACGAATTGGCACTGTTTTTCAATTTTTTTTTTGTTTTAATTTTTTTCAATAAAATGTTAGGTTTTAGAACTTATCTTTGAAGATCCTCGACTCCGCCCAATAGATAAAAGATGCCATATCCTCAAAATTAAAAAAAAAATAAAAAAGCAGCTTGTATCATCAAAGACATTTAAAATAGCAGACCACCAAACACAAAAAAATTCTACATTCTAGATGCCCACATCACAAAACAATGCAATGACATCAAAACTAAATTATCCATATCATAAATTATCATAAAATGAAAAACAAAAATATCTAAAATAGATTTTCCTTCTTCTTTTTTTTAATTTTGGTTTTGGTTTTTTTTTTTTTTTTTTTGGGGTATTGGGTTGATGGGCAAAAATAAAACTATTTATATTCAATAAAAAATAAAATAAAAATAAAAAGTTTTAAAACCTAATTATTACCGTAGTTGTAAAAAGCAGCTGTTAAAATTAAATTAATCTTCTCGTTGTTGTTGTTGTTGTTGTTCTTCTTCTTCTTCCCCCTCGTCTAGATCTGCAAGACAGAAGCAACTGTGTGACCTGTAACGCATGCTGTTGTTGACCATGAGCTTGAGCCTGCTCCCATGTTGATACTGCAGCTGCAGCTGGTGTTCCTCATCATCGTCATGCCGTTGTTGTTGCTGTCGGTGTTTGTAAACATCTTCTTGTTCAGTTTCTTCTTCATCATCGTCCAGAAGTACGGGGAGGAGCGGCATGGATTTCCGGTTACGGTGCGTGGGAGTCGAATAGAAGAATCTGCGGGACCATCTGTTGGCAATCAAAATCCTTCTTCTCTTGTTGAACGGATTCTCTTCCTTCTCCAATACTTGCTTGGCTCCCCCGCCGCCGCTCTCCGCTACCTCCGCTAAATTCCCAAACGACTTCGATTTCCCGCTGTAGTGATTCGATAATCCTCTCCTGCTGTTAGTTCGTTCATTCTTAGAAATCACATCACATCACATGCGTACTAACTAATTTCTTTAAATAAATAACGAAAAAAATTACATTACTGTCTATATATTTAGTAATTTAATTACTTGTTTAGGAGCGAGTCTTCTAATGAACTCATAGAGAACTTGTTTCTTGTTAAACCCCCACCCCCATCTTTCTCCTTCGAAGATGATACGACGTCGTCCTCTTCTTCTTCTTCTTCTTCTTCTTCTTCGCTGTCTCCCGGAGCCCCGATGGATGATGAGCTATCCGAGAGTTCATCTGATCCGTAAGTCCGTCTTATTGGATCTCCAACGATGCCGTTTTCGTCTCCGTCTCCGTTGAAGAACAAACACGAGGACGAGCCAGCCTTTTCGTTACAGGTATTGCTATCCGGCGCCGATGATGCCGAAACACCGCTGCTGCTGCTGCTGCTCCGGTCTCTGACGCAGGCCGGCGAGGAAGAGGACGCGGACGCGGACACACCCATGTTATAAGTGGGCCCCATCAAAACTTGCATGATGATGATGAAGATGAAGATGAAGATGAAGATGAAAATGAAAAAAAAAAAAAAAAAAGGGAAATTATACCGTTTTTACTCTCTCTCGATCGCTTTGCAGTTGTGTTGTAAGCAAAGGACAAGAGTAGTATGGGTTTAGGATATAGTAGAACTTATGAGTTTGAAACACGGCTTTGGCTAAAGACTAGTTGTTGTTGTTGTGATGTTGGTGGTTCCTGTCTCCTATAACTATTTACCATTCCATATTTCCATCTATCTACACTGAGAGAGAGAAATAGAAATGACACGAAACAGCAATTACGAAAAAGAAAAATAAATAAAGGAATATATATATATATATATATATAAACGTCATGATTTATGCCCTCAAACAAAAATATATAATCAATTTTCACTTTTCGATCCCTATCTTCTCTTATAATCATAAACAAGTCTCTATCTAACATACAAATTCTGACTATATTTTATATTCCTAAAACTGCAACCACTTATTGATAGGACCGCCTGTTGCTTGGATAATCCTCACTTTCTCTTCTAATTCTTGAGGAAAGTAAGGGGTTTATTCTATGTTATGTTATTGCTAGATTTTTGCATTTATTTCAAGTTATTTTCGTCGTATCATAGTCAATTTTCATTTTAATGTTTATTAAGGTTGGTCCTATTATGCTTTAATTGTGGTGTTAATAAACTTATGCTACCTGTTTATTTTAAAGTAAATTTCTAAGAGTATAACAACAAAATTTATTTATTTTGTTAAAAATAGATATTTAAATCAAGTTTGTTACTGAATAAGTACCTCCCTTAGTTGATAATTCAAAGTGGTAGAAGTAAAAGGTAAGTGATTTATTATTTTCACTGCTAGCTTTAAAGGTCAAGGATTCGAATCATACTCACGGTAAACTAATTAAGGAGGAATTATTTTAATAATGTATGATGTGGTTAGTAAGGATGCATGATAACTAAAACAAAATAATGATGATAATAATAATAATAATAGCAAATATTGATTAAAGAGATAAATTTAGTTAGGTGGAACAGCCTCATCGAATAGTCTCATCATATGATGTAATGTCTGTCTATTATAAGTGAGATCTATCACTTTAAAATGACAGATTTCATAAATATATTATAAGTGTAAATTTAGTTTGGATGTGGTGGGATTTTTTGAGTTTTTACTTTTACCTTTGTCAAATGGATATTAGAATAAGGATTCATAGGATAGAATGATTAAGATATTCTCTACATGTAGTTTCTTTGAAAAGTGGGGGATCATCTGTTATATTGCCCAAAACGAGATTGCATGTATGTAGAATTAGAGCGCTGTGTCGATGGAGATTGGAAACGGGTGCCTTCTTTATTATTATTATTATTATTTTTAGTCTTTTCCCTGCTAAATAAGCGGAAAATATTGATTTTATATTTTTATTTTGACATTGACAATTAAGTATTTTTTTTCACTTTATTTGTAATTAAATTAATTTTTTTAAATTAGACTAAAATATAAAGAGAGAATAAGGTCCAATTTAATAATGCTGTAACTTTTAGAATAATTGCTGCTAACTGTGCTGTATAAATAATCAGTTATGAAAAGAATTAGTTAAACATTTAGTACATTTTATTTTTGAAATTGTTATAAGTTTTAAAAGTAATCGTATGCATTTGTTAAATCTTACTATTAAGTAAGAATATAATTACTAATTGGATAAAATTTTTTTACATTTTATAAATATGTATAAAAATATTTTTTTGTGTGTATAAATAATAATTGATAATTAAAATAAATATTTTATTTTATTTTTATTTCATTATCTCAATATATAATAATAATAATAATAATAATAATAATAATAATAATAATAATAATAATAATAATAATAATAATAAAATCTCTTTTAATTTAATGGTTTTATTTTCTAATTAATAAGAATAATTTTAAATTTTATAATATATTTGAGGAATTATATATATATATATATATATATATATATATATATATATATATATAATATGAAATAGTATAAAGTATGAAATTGATTGTTAAAATCAGATTTTAAAAAATACTTTTTCTTTATTTTTTAAAATCTGCTGTAGGGTGAGACTATTCTACTAAAAAATAATTTCTAAAAAAATTTATTAGATATCAAAAATTAATTTTTTAACTTTTTCAAATCGCTTTTTATTCTCTCATAAGAAAATAAAATAAAAATAAAAATAAAAATAAAGAAAAGGGATGATCTCAATTAAATAGAGATACGTATAATTATGTTGGCTGCCAAATGCGCAATATGTAGAATATGAGTTGACACGTTCATGATGACGTGGCAGGGAAAGGGACCAGAGAACGCACGGTTTAGACCAAACTCCAAAGCCATTAATTAATTCTCTCTTCGTAAAATTGCAATAATAACATCTCTATTTCAAACTTATCTCTGTCAATTTTTAATAGTTTCTTGCCACGCACAGACGAGACACCAGGTGAATCAATTTTTAGTGTCTCTATCGATTTACTGATTTTTCACACCCAAAAATATCCTGGGAAAAAAATTCAAAAAATAATTATACCTCCTCGCTAAATTTGTTCCCGACAAGTTTGAAATACGGGTAATAATGCAAATTTTTAATGCCAATATAATAAGGGACTATAAAATGGACCAAGTAATTTCCTAAGTAATGATTATTATCAAATTTGGACAATATTGGTCCCCTTCATCATGTTTGATCATCTGTAGAAAAAAAAAATCTTATCGTCTTATCCTCCTAAGAATCTCAATTATAATGATAAAGCAAAATGGAAACAACCCAAGAATTGACAACACCAACTTGTTTAATTAGTTTTGAATTCTTCGTTTGGGTTAAAATTCATGGAAAAATCATAATATAATGCATGAAGAAAGTGACACAAGTCTATTTAAATGAAAATTTACATTGAGGTGAAAGTTATTTCTAAATACTAGAAAAAAAAAAAAAAAAACTTTTTCCGGGTTTGAAAAGAAATGACTTTCTATCAAATCAATGATGGTTCAAGTTATGCTCTTACGTATTATTAATTTTGATGATTATTTGATCATAATTTCAACTTTAGTGAATAATTTAAAACACTTTGATATATTTAGGAACATATATTTGGCATCTAAATTGTGCTGTGACGGAGCTATAGAAGATCTTGATTGTGGGGAAAACAAAAACCTCAATCCAATTGGATTAGGTTATTGAACATAGATGATAACGCAAATGGCATAATCGAAGAAAAATCTTACAATAATATAATTAATCTATGAATAGATGAGCCTACGTGTGAGTTTTTTTTTTTTTTCCCTGTTTCGTTTTTTCGATCGAAGCCAACCTATGGGTTGACTGGTCTACGTTTGACTAACAATTGGCTAATATCGAGCTTTTTTTTTTTTTTTTTTTTTTTTTGAGGAGGCTAATATCGAGCATTGTAATAAGTATTTATAAAACAAATAAAATACGTGTTAATTAGTGGGTCACAGCCTATCAGATTGTACGGACCGAATATTCTGAGTGGGTAATCCAGTTGTTAATATTCTATAATGAAATTCCCCGAAACTCAGTTAATTTAACCCTTTTTCTTAAGAGCATTGAACAAGGCCACATTGTGAAGGAAAGCCAGTGGGTAATGCGAGTTTAATTTCTTTTAATTAATTTGTAAACTTTACATAACTGGCAGACAGATATTCTAAACCCAGATTAGTAAACACTTATTAAAATTAATAAAATACGAGTAAGGGAAATGGGGTCAATGGGGAAGCGACCAATTGCTGCAATATTACTCTAATTAACACATTACCTAACCCATCTTATCTCTTTAGATTTATTTAAAATTTATTTCGGTGGTAGCAAATCGATCCATTATTCTCTAGGAAGTGACTGGGAGCTGTTGATATCCTCCAGCATCTTCATATGGGACCGGCCAAGTAGATGTGTTTCTTCTCTTTTTCTTGGTTTTTCATATTTAATGTACAACATTTATTATTAAGCAAAATGGACTGATTGATTGATATAACAACATGTATTGTTTTCTTTATGATAATTTGTTCGTAACGAAAAAGCATGCCGCATTATAGTATATTGTAATAATGATAATATTATTTTTATAAGATTTAGTTTGTTTGTCTCTCAACGGTTATGATATCGTATGATGTTGTAATATTGTAAAAAAGTCCAATTTCAAATGAGTACTTACTAATAATTCAAATTTTTTTGTCTCAACTTTATAAATATCAATCAAGTTGTAAATATGACACAATCTCAAGTAAAATGGTGCCGGTACGCTCGTTTAACGAAATCATATCGTATCATGATTGTTAATGTGCTCATAAATAATGCAAATATACATTTGATAATATTTTCTTTATTTATGCTTTTTTGAATATTGATAATATTTTATTGCATGTGCATATAATTACATTATATGTCGTCCCAACTAAAAATTTCTCCTATTAAATACTGGTTAAAATATATGGACACTAGAATTTTGTATTTTCCAAAATGCACCAACAATGACTCTCTTTTATCAACATTCACTTGACTTTTAAGTTTTAAAGCCTTATTCAATAGGATTAAACGACACGCCTTGGAGTTGGTTAGTCAAAATTCTCACAAAATTCCACAAAAAAATTGACGCCGAATTGTCAGTGCAGTGAAACCTAACTCAGCTAATTGGAACAAGATAAGCTAATCACCACCGCAATTGTTTACTTTGTGAAAACATCTTTTCTTTGCCGTCGTTAAGGAAAACAAAACATGTTTGTCATGTTTACATGCGACAATTCATTTCATGCTCAAATTCCAAATAGGAAAAATGCTCAAATCTGTAACTAGAGTTGTATGGATGGCAGAAAATTCATACGAATTAATGATTTCGTGCACAAATACAAGTGGCTTTTAATTACATATACATCTTTTACCATAACAAGCTCAACCTCACACTATTACGATTGACATCTGTCTAATTTTATGTCTTTAAAAATCAATGAGGTCGAGGTCAAATTTTTTACTTTCTTCGATTTTTATTTTTCAATCCGAACTCAAGAATAATAATCTTGGATGCTTAACTATCCTTATAACCACCAATGGACCTTTGGCCTAGTGAGAGAGTCCTTATACTTAGTGTAAGAGTTTGAGTCTCCACAAAATCTCAATGGGCCTTTGGCCCAGTGAGAGAGCCATTACACTTAGTGTAAGTGTTCGAGTCTCCATAAGAATTTTATAAAGATTAATTTTAGTTCTTTTTCAATTATTAGATAATTGAGTGGAGACAGTCTCTCCCTTGTGAAATGAGTAGAGTAGGCACTTCTTGAATTTTAGAGGGAGTTTAAAAAATCAGAGATTAAGGTACACACCATATGCCATGGGAATAATTGAGTAGAGACGGTCTCTCCCTTGCGAAATGTAAATGGAGTTAGCACCTATCGAATTTTAATTTGAGGGTTTAAAGAATCTGGACAGTGCTTCAGAAATTAAGATACACGCCATACGCTATGGGGAGGTCACAGTTGTATAATTTGATTGTAAATATCAATTATAATATCTGATGAAATATCAGTAACTGTATATAAAAGAATTCAAAAAAAAAAAAAACTATCCTTATAACTAGAGATGATAGAGAGACCCATTTAATTCAAGTAGAAATCAGTTCTACTTCTGTATACGTCTTCAAAAATTAATGGGGTAGGGACGAGGGATTGGGCATTTCAATTCACTAGATTTTTATTTTTTGGGAGGGGCTCAAAAAAAGACAATCCTAAGAGTTGAAAATTGTGAATGAAAGAATACATCTTTTACTTAAACTGGGCAGTTCTTATCACAATTGTTTCAGTTGTTTGTTCGGCTGTTTTAAGGGAACAAGAGCACGACACGGAACCGAACACGTGATGCATGATTACACGTGGACGTACGTTATCAGAAACTTTGGGCCACGCATCACATGCACTTTCATCATTTTAAATCTTTCTCAACTCTCATCCTTGGTTTTATTCCTTCTTTTACAGCTAATTTTCTTTCTATTTCAAGCTTTGTTTTTATCCAATTTCCAGATTGCACTTGTTGTATAGGGTTTGACCCATCTCTAGTGGGGCCAGGATAATGCTTAGATTCAACGGACAAATTGTCAGTTGAACGGCTGAGATTTTCCCGGATAGGGGTTCTCATTTCTCCACAAGTTGTGTTGAAATTTTAGCTTTGAAAGGAATTGTCGAGTAGCTATCGGGGACAAGAAGCGTGATCCATTACTACTACAATAGAGTTTGGTAAGATAAAGCAAGCACTGGTGGCGGATATACCAAAGGCGGGGGCTTTTATCTACATGGCGCACAGGCTACCGTTGAGTAGACATCTTTACTTGGGGTGGCATTTCAGTGTGCTTACTCGAGGGCTTTCATCCAGAAGCACTTCCCGTGCCTGCAGGGGCGAGAAATCAAAATTCAAAACCCACAAGCCCATGTTCGTACTCAAATGCACGCACCAATTTTCCCAATAAATCTTGAGGAAATTTGACCAGACTATGATATGGCAATCAACTCCTGCTGCTTTTGATAAGAAGAGAAAGAAAAGCACACACCACACAAAGCAACTAAAGATAAGCAACTAAAGATAAAAAGGAAAGTAATTCTAAGCTTATTGCCATTCGTCTGTCATACTTTCCCCCAAAGAAAAGATAGGCATTTTTGGTTTGTCACGGCTCGGGGAAAAGTGAAGTAAATCGTGCCCATCTGATACAAGTAAAAGACGAGGCATTTCGGTCATTTCGTATTTTCGAACATTTTGGGGATCTATACTTCATGCAGGTAGTAGCATTTTATCACTACTGCTGCCATATTTTCTGCATTTCTCAATTACTTCATGAACAAATTTTTTGTAACCTTAAAGATGATATGAGTTGAAGTAAAAAGAAAGAAAGCAAGAGATCATCCCAAAACTTAAAAAACATAAATAAACAAGATAGAAGCAAAGAACAACATCAATAGCTAGCAAAGTCCCAGTAATATGCTCCTACCAAAGGAAAAACATACAAAAGCAAAGCGAGAAAATAATGAAGTTTAAAGTCAATGTAATAATCGAAGCATGAATGACTATTGCAATAATCAGCAGATGAACAATTGTCTTACAATAAAAGAAAAGGACTACAGGAAGCAAACATATTATTGACATTACTATTTCATTATTTTCATGGCTGGACTTCATTACTAAGCTCAGAGCAACTGCCACCCAGTACAACAATGAACAAAGCAACTCCTTAAGGCCCCAAGCCTTTATGACTTACTTTGTAAAATTGATGAGTACTTAAATTCAGTTACTGCTATACCTCTAGATGCACTTTTAGTGATTAAATCAAAGAATTGTACACAGAATCTAGCAACTTACAAGGTGTCTAATTCAAACTAGCTAGTAATTGAATAAATAATGAAATAAAAATGGAATAGCTATAGCTCAAAGTATTATCTACGAACCCAATACAAGAGGACCATACACTCATACATTGGTTATTACCTACATCTGACAGTTTTTTAACCCCATGATAGGCAGAATCATCCAGGCAGTGAAGGGTACAGTCGATCCCATTACACACAAGCAACTTACAAAATTTCACCACATGGAGAACAATGGGCAATTGGTTGGCCAACTTTGAAGGAACATCCTTCTTGGAATGCATCGAATTCAATATTTCCAGGCCCCTCAAGTCATATATATGTACATGACAAAAATATACCCATATTTGAGGACTAGGTGCAATAGAGGAGCAAATACTGGGGATCACACAACAGCAGAAGCAGTACGACGAAGATCCACCATTCCGTTGTCAAATTTTCCCGCTGGTGACCTGCCTTTGAAACTGCCATATCTCCCAGGTTTCGGCTGAAAAAGAGAGCCAAGCATTTTCTCCAAAGTCTCCACTGTATACTTTGCATACTTGCCAGAGCTTCCATCTTGCTCCACTAAAGCCCCATAATTCTGCATATAGCTGCGGTAAATAGGTGCAATAGCCTGTGTAATAAGCTGAGATGTTTTCTCCCTCAGATCTTTATCTAAGATAACCCAATTTGACTGCTTCTTATACACGTCATCCAAAGCATCATTGAATGCTTTAAGCCTTTTCTTGACAAGATCACGTGCAGAGGCACGCCCTCCTGAGAACATAATTAGACCTTCTCGGCTTAAATGACTCGGAATCTTTCCCCAGCTGTCTCTAAAGAATATGGAAGAATAATAGTCCTTGTATTGTTCATGTTCTCTTAACCAAGAATCCCCCAAGAGATCACCAAGCTTTGTGCCCTTCAAACTCTTGTACAGATGGCAGTGGTTGTTCATTGCAAAAAAATTGGATAAAGTGGTGTCATCATAAGCCTTCAACCACGTCTCCAGATTCTGCTCAATGGCTTTGATGATTTTCATAACCTCATTAACGAGGAGCCTCTCTTGAAACTTCTCATGCTTCCAGCTTCGGTGGATGACCAAAACCTGGGTCAAAATTGGCTTATAATCATCTCCGAGGAGCTTATTACAGTACTCAGTGATAAAGCTCACCAATCTGGTAACACTCCCGTCTGGAGGTGGTGGGATCTGCCTCTGTAACTCCACCTGAACGAGAAGTTCCCAGAAAATCTCAGCTGCGCCATTAATCACCCTATTGATGAGATCCCTAGTCAGGTTTTGAATTTCAACACATGCTGCCCCACCAAAAAGCCGGTTAAAATCAGTTCTTAACTTGTTAAGAGATGCAAATATATCTAATAGCTTAAGAAGCTTTATCGGGTCCTTCTTACTGTCCGTAACAGTCTTACCAAACTGAAGGAATGCGAGCATCCCTGCCTGTGCAGCTATCTTAGCAAAGCATCCCATCCAAACATCTTTCCCCATCCTCTCAAACACATCATTACAAAGATTATACTCAGCCTCAAATAAATGTTTCACAGCAAACTCCAAATGTCTTCCCCACTGTGCTATATACCCCTCTATACTCTGCACATTATTAAATTCTGCAATAGATATCTCAAGATAATCCAAATCAAGTGCCTGCAAACTTGCTCTGACATTTGAGCTACGAACTTCAACATAAACTGAAATACATTTGTCAAACCTATTATTTGCAGTCAATCTCCCAAGAATTGCTTGCAACTTCTGAATGACGGACACGGGTAAAGGTGAAGGTGCAATACACGCTTGTTGGCCAAGCGTTGATGGTGATGACATCGGAAGAGGAACACTATTTTCTGTCAACAGTCTCCGAAATTCACTCTCCAATTTATCCAAAGCAGCATCCAAAAGCCCACCATCAAGATGTATTTCTCCCTCGCCATTCTCCAATTCCCTAAGACCCTTCAATGACTTCTTTAAATTCAACAAATACTTCTCATCCGCCATGCGATTATCCTCCAAATACTCGACAATATCCTCCAACCACTGTATGGCCAACCCACAATTATCCCCCAAAAACCTCAAGGCCTCCTCCAACCGTTTCAACACTGACAAGTACCCAGGCAAATCATTCCTAGGATCCGACAGCAACGATTTCTCCAACCCATGAACCGCATCAAACACCTTAAGCACCGCAGCAGCAGGACCCACAGCACGATTAATGTGGCCCCCGACGGCAACAAGGGCGTCCTTGTCAGCACGAATAGGCCTGACAGCAGCCTCCAATGAGGGCAATCTTTGGTTAATGTCATCCAGTCTAGGACCAGCTCTTTCAAGAGCTAACGCTAGAGATTTCGATTTCTCTAAGCTAGCCTTCAATTCCTTTCTCGCAGACATCAAGTCCTCAATCCCATGACTCTTATTATTACCACCATTCACAGAATCACTAACAGACTCGGCCATTCTGATCTTAGAAACCCTAATAATGGAAAAAAATTTGATCTAATCAATTTTCTCTAGGGCAGCTAACCGGGGCTCGTGTAAGAAGAAATCATCTTCATGGGTCGTGTTCGTCAAGTATTTGGTTTGACCAAGCCGTGGACTAATGACAGCCAAACTGAAAGACTTTTATTTTAACCAAAAAAAAAAATCAAATAAAATCAACAACTGCAACTGCCCGAAAGAAAAAACAAGAGAATGAAATGATTTGTTTGAAAGAAAAAAGGAGAATGAGAGAGACTCACTTGGGGGGCTGAGTAGACCCGGCGATTTGAGTTGAGTTGAGAATGGAATATTGAAATTTGAATAGATGTGGGGATTGCGATTTAGATTCAGTGAGAAAGAAAAAGGGGAGAAAAGGGGGGGTAAAAACCAGAGAAACCCTAGATACAGATCAGAAATCAGAACAGAGTGGAGGGGTGATGACTGATAAAAAGATAAAACTTTCCACAGTCCTCTTTTGCAATGTCCGACGAATCCAGCCAAAGTGTATGACAGTAAAGCATTTGCTTAAGATAGCTAGCTACCCCTCTCTCTCTCTCTCTCTCTCTCTCTCTCTCTCTAGTCTTTTCCTTTTTATTATTATTATTATTATTATCATTATTATTATTACCATTATTATTATTACGAAATGTAAATTACATTAGTCATATAAGATCTAATTACGAAACTCTTGGGTACACTATCCCTCAATCTGAAGTACTAAATATCATTGAATGATAAAAAAAAAAAAAACCCAATAAAATTAAACAATTTTATGATGCTCGAATTGTGTATACGGTACACTAATTATACCTCAAATTAAATGAAAGAGTATAACAGTCTCTGAATAAGAATAAGCTATAGATCGGAGTTTATGTTATTAAATATTTTCTTAATTGTCACATTTGAGCTCTGATGTTGCGACAATAATGCTTGCGATTGTTTTTAATAGAATAAAAATAACGTGGGTAGTTGAATGATAGTGGGAAACTCAGAATTAGAAGACTAATTAATCCATTTTGTTATTTGTTAATTTGAGATTGATCACATAAATAATGTGATACAAAGCACACCTTACTTGCTAACGTGGTCGGTAGATATTTCATAAACTTTCAGGGTTCAGACCCACCTAACTGAGTGACAAAAAACAAAACACAAACAAGAGTAATTAAATACGAAAATAAAACAAGAGCATAAGAGTTTGGGCCTTTGTTTTCGTGCCAGAACAAGAATCCAATGGCGAAGAATTGAGATTATGCCTTGATCGCGTAACACTAATTGATTGGATCCTCTTTTTGGTGAAACAGCGGTGCCGCTTGAATCTAGTTATAAAATGGTTGTACGATTTGATTTTTCACGTCATTATTGAGTGTGTTCGTAACCTTTAGGTAGATTCGAAAACAAATTATTGAGTTCTAATTAGCACTTTTCAAGAACCAGTGAAAATTAACATGCCATTATAATTGTATCACTCACACCGGCCTTTATACAAGAAGATTTTCTATTGGGCTCCTCTAAATAATAAGCCTTTTCAATTTCGTAATGCAACTCAATTATACTCAATTTTTTCACCAATTCTTTTAAATAATACAGCTGTAACATACAGGAGAGTTTTAAGAGGTCTCTAAAGATTTATAATGTAAAACATCAGTAAATTTAAGTTTTTAAATGTACTATAGAAGATCAAAACATACCAAAAATTTTGTTTTTTTTTTTCAATTTTTAAATAATATTATTAATTAATTTTTTTGTGAACAATGTTATTCATGTTATGATAAGTAATACTAATATGTGACGATATCTTGTCTCATTATTTAACATCTTCAATATTATTACTAGGTGGTTCAAAATTGATTGTACATGTACTTGGTCATTATATGGTGGTGGCAATGTTGCTCACTGGATTGTTTATATTTTATAAATATGTGAGATTTAAGGCTAGTTTGGGATTGCGACGGCTATTGAATAAATTGTTTTTGCTATGCAGATAAAATTAGTTATTGATTAAGAAAATAGACCAGTGTTTAGTAAATTTTGTTATTGCAGTCGTTATAAATTTAAAATATAGAGTATATGTATTTGATAAGTTTTATTATAAAAGTAATATTTTATTATATAAACATTAAAATAGACAAAGTTTAAAATGCTTTTTATTTATATATCAGGATTTACAAAAAAAAAAATATAATTATCTATTTATTAAAATATTAAGGTTATAATAAAAACTTTAAAAATATATAATAAATTATTTAATATGTTATTTATAAAAAATAACTATCTACCTACATTTAAGAACTATTATCAAAATGAAGAGATTTATTAAAACTAAGAGATTTAAAAAAAAAATAACAAACATTATTTTTATAAAAAATTATAAAGTAAGACACTTATAGCGGTTCAAACTCAATACCAAACCGATCATAAAATTAAATTAAGTCCATATTATTTTCATCGTCTATCAGCCTCATTGCCTTCGACGACTGGGAATTCCTGCGCTGCATTAAATGTTAGATTTGACGTCTTGAGTCTTGACCATAACCGGCGGCCCTCAATTTCACAATTTGACTTCGATGTCGCCCATTCGGATACATTAATACAAGCAGATATTAGATTAATATTCCATAGCTACCCTCATCAAAACTACTCACCAATCGCTCCACGAAAAAGACCAATCAAGAGCACAAATAAAACATGCATTTCTACTTGTGCAGTTGTGCTTTTATTGTCACACTAATTTAATCAATTTTCGACGAAAATTATTACAGCAAGAGAAAACTATAAAAAAATCAACTATCAACAAATAATTTTTTAAGTAATTACCAACTATCAACAGGACAATTCACAAAATTTAATTTAAAAAAAAAAGATTTCGAACTAATTATAAAAGACCAACTATCAACAAGCATAAGCACCCAACCCATGGGCATTCAACAATTGATTTTGCAAGTAGATCGGACTAAAAGATTCAACAAGTGAATTACTATTGCATATTGATTGGAGACTTTAGGGCTTTTCCAATCCACATCTATTACGAGCCATCCGGCCTTTAGCCGGATGGTCAGGGCTGCTGCCCTCCAAATTGGAGGGCAGCAGTTCGAACCCCCACAACCGCATTGTGGGGGTAATTCTTTCCTCAATTAATTGAGTGAAGGTAGTCTCTCCTTTGTCCATGTGTGAGTGGAGTAGACAGTCCTCGAATATTATAGAGGATTTAAAGTCTGGACAGGGCTTCATATGAATTGATATCTAGTCCCAGTAATAGTCTGATTGTATATATCAGTTATAGTCTCATGTCATATGAGTTTGTAATTTGAGCAATAGTCTCATGTAATCAAAAAAAAAAAAAAAAAAAAAATCCACATCTATTAAGCCATTATAAAATGTCGCTAAACCATAACGGACTTCGGCTACCTGACGAACCAATTGATTTCCACTCACAATTTCATAGCATATCTCATTCACCTTTAAGAATCATGAAGTTGGCACACAAAATAAAACAGTCCCATATAATTAATTAATTAATTAATTTTTTTTAAATTTTACTCCAACAAAATTTACATTAAAACCCTCCATCTGACCATCCATCAACCCATATTTCATTATCTTCCCGCCCACTTTCCTGTATCACTTCCCTCTCTCTCTCTCTACTTTTCTTTTTTATTCATTTTCTCACGTTGACTCGAAAACCAAACCCACGCCAGCAGGGACCACGTTCTCCTGCATCGCGGCTTGCGCATGACGGTGCTCTCCTTCGTACGTCACAATCAGCATCGATGGATCATCCGGCGCCCTCTCCACGTGTTTCCTTGCGGGGCACAATTTCATTGTACTGCACTTGTAATAGCCACTGGATATACATAACAAAAATAAAATCAGCGACCACTCATCTTAAACATTTAATCAAGATCAACGGCTGTTAAGTTACCGTGGGTATGGCGAGCCCTTGATCGGCTTTTGACCATACTTCCTCCAAGAATACTCGTCCGGTGGAATATCGGCTATTTTTGAACTAATCGCCGGCACTCTAATAGTTTTCTTTACTCGGTTTTTCCTGTAATTAATTTGAAAAAACAAAATACAGATGTCAATTACTTATTCACTATATATCACTATCATACGCTGTTAGTGCTATATCTATTATTATGAGCCATGTGTGTTTCCACTACCAACGGTCTGCGCTAGCCGCGTCAAAGTCAAACTCAACGGATCCAAGTCTAAGCACGCCTCAGAAAATGGGAAAATGACAAAACTAACACAAATTTCAATTTTTTTTTTTTTTGTTAAAGCGAGTCTTTATTGACTTCGTCAGGCGTGCCCTGTCTATCTCTGCGTAGCTGTTCGTTCACCCAACAACTCGTTGACTTGTAACTCGACCGCTTTCGCAGATCGAGTCGGATTCCACTCGCCTCAAACTCGGCCGAATTTCTTAAATAACAAAATGTTTTAGGTCTGAGTTGACTCGGTATATCGGCAATAGCATCCATCTTTTTTTTTTTAAAATACAAGAAGAAAACGCCTAAAATTTCTCAGTTAAAATTTTAAAACTTATTTTTGTGCTAAAACGTGCCGAACGGGAAATTGACAAGACGTACCTTCGCTTAGAGCAGTGACACTTGCTGTTGCCAGAGGCGGAGCCGGAGAATTTGCCGGAAAGATCATCGGAATGTTCGTGATGATCTTGACACCTCTTCTTGTAAGACTGAGCCGCAAGCGGCGGCTTTCCAGCGGAAACAGCAGGAGCTTGTGGCGCCAAGAAGATCGAAGATCCTCCTTGCTTCCCGTTCGACACGCTGCCGTCTCCGGTGATAGCAGAGGACATGAAGGACGAGTTAGACGACATACAGAAGCTGTCTTTTGAAAACTCGAGCTCAGTGCTCTTGACGTTTCCGCTAAACAAACTAGGTTTTGTAAAATCAAGAGTCAGACTCTGCGGCTGCGACTGGACGTAACTCGCTGGAGAGGGAGCGACGGCCGTCGTAGGGGCAGTGGGAGTAAGGTTCAAGGTTTGTGTGTGCGGTGAGTCGACAGGGGCGGCGGCAGCCGGCGCAGATGAAGATGAAGGCGATGAGTGAACCGGGCCGCGTCTGAACCGGGCGTGACCGGTTCGGTTGAGTAGGGAAATGACTTTTTTGAACTTAGAGACGGTGAGATCGGTGAGGTCCGAACAGTCAACGTGATTTGAGGATTGGTGATGCGACATGAGACGGATCAGGTGCTCCATGCTTTTGATCCCCTGCGTTGCAGCTTCTTGTATAGCCGTCTGATCTTCCATCATCCTTTTGGGAAATCCCATCAGCTCCACCGCCATGATTTAGAAAATCAAAAAAGTTTCTTCTACCAGAGGAGAGTAATTTGGAAAAGCCTCAAGATGTCATTCGACGAAACCCTTTGAAAAAGTAAAACTTAAGGCTGAGGCAGAGAAGGTGGAGGCTCTCTCCCTCTTCTTTGAATCGGTGGGAGATGATAAAGGGTCGCGAAGCTATTATAAGGGGGTGGGGGTGACCGGATGACCGGGTGAAGGGCGAGGGGAAGAGGGCGAGTTTAGTCAAAGTGTGGGGTTTTTAATCCGACGGTTCAGATTGGTTTGAAGATTTCAACGGCGATTAAACAAATCAGAGGTTGGTCTTGTTTGAAATTTAAAAAAGTAGCAAATATTAATATGTGGGTGGTGGGACTATGTGGAAAAAGTATCATCGGGGTCTTAGGAGTGCTTTTTGGTTTTGAATTTTCAACGAGTTCATTGACAAAACGAAGAACGATTCAAAAATCCGTATATAATCACTGTAATTTATATGTTTCATAGCGCATTTTTAATTAATTGGTCCTGTAATCTTATGTTTTAAATATAACTTTCGAGGAGAGTTTGAATATAGATAAGGATCATTTCTTTACATTTTTCTCTCTCTTTATTTGTCATTATTTAATAAATGATTAAGATTGAATTTTCTATTTATTTTTTATTTCCTTTACAATTAAGCTATTTTTTTTTTTACCAAATTATAAAGGCAAAGAGAGACAAAGAGACAAAGATGAAAAAGAGAATTATAATTCATAAATTATTGGATACATATAAAATATCATATGTTTTGATATAAAATGTACCGTCTCGCTCTCTTTCCAAAGCCTTGAATTAATTATGTATTGTAAGGAATCAAATAATTTTTTATCTGCCATTAATATGCTATTTTCACAATTTTATTAATGAATACGCATCAAATATCATATTAGTTAGATATAAAAATCTATATCTCGCTTATTGCGTACAAATACAGTTGAAAAGATGAGATTTTTTTTTTGGAAGGAGAAGAGGGCTGTATTGTAATTTTCCACTAAGTTGTAAGTTTACTCTATTATTTAAAGTTGTTTTATTTTGAACAAATGTGCAAATTTGAGAAAATAATAAAATAATCGAGTAACGACAAGCCTCGATCAATTTCCCGAGAAAAAAATCATAAAAAACGTATCAAGGGCACTATGGGAGTTCAACAAAGCTGACTTAAAAGTGCGGATCACGTGGAGGCATCACTTTCTTTAATCCGAAACTGTTGACCAAATTTCGCTTGCAAAGGAGCCCGATATCGCCAGCGACTCATCCTGCACCGTCCGATCTCATCCGAATAATCTAACGTTTGTTATGTAGCTTAGAGAGTTGACTATGACTTTTATTAATTTAAAGAAACTCCTGAATTAGTACGACGATTGAGTTGTTGCCACGTGGCGAATAATTATGAGTCAAGCAAAAATTAACGGGGCCCACTGCTGTAAAAGTTTTTTTTCTCAATTAATGTAATAAGATTTTTAGGCTCTGCTTGGATGTCAGTTTGACTTTTTTATTGGAAATTAGTCATGTCTGCCAAAGTCTTGAACTCCACCGAAAAATTAAGATTTTTTTTATATAATTTAAATACGTTTAGTTGAGTTAGAGTTATTTGATTAATTAAATTTTTATTATTTATGATAAACTTTTTTATTTATTTTAAATAATTATATTAATTTAAATCATGGTATGAAAATAAAAAATTTTAAATTATTGATTAAGTTGATAATGAAATTATTATATTATATAACTTTTTAAAAACTGAAAATAGTCTAGGATAGTCATAAATGCATTAAAAATTATTAATTTAATTAAGTTCAATAATTTAGTACTTATTATGTTTGTTTGAATATTTTAATTGTATTGTACTAAATCCCTCTTAGATAAAATTTATGAGTTTGCCACTGCTTATGCTGAACATTTTTAGATTAATTATGAGGTGCAGTGGCAGACCCATATATTTTTGGGGATTATCATGAAATATATATGTATGTATGTACACACACATATAATTTATTTTGTTATACACACACATATAATTTATTTTGTTAAAGTGGATATACCAGTAAAATAAAATAAAAATCATATTTAAATAGATTAAAAATTATTTTTTTTATGTTAATGTATTAAAAAATATATTTTTTTTATTTTATCCGTATCTTTATTTTAACAAAATGAGGATGCTCTCACTAAAAAGTAATATATCTAATGAATTAGATTGGAAACGTGGGTTTGACCTTATCAGGTGTGATGCCGGGCAGCCCTCAACTTAATTTATTATCTAATTATTCATTTTGATAAACAAAATTCTAGAAGTTGAAGGCAATAAGGCTGAAATTAGTCATTGCGATTAAGACATTAAAAATGTTCATTCTATACGAAAATATGTTTCATTGATATAATTTATTAAGCAACTTGGACCTTCACAGTTTAAAATATATGATTCATATATGCGTCCATGCGACTTTAAATTTTGATTATGCCTTGTTTGACTTATCTCGCAAATGTCATAGAAAAAAGTTGCAATTTGAATAGAAAATTGTTGATTGATTTGAACTGACAATCCATGATATTCGTATACGGATTTGATTCTTTGTTACCAATTTTTTTTTTTTTGAAAACAAGAAATGGGGTTCTTTATATTTTTATTTTTATAATGGAAAATAAGAAACAAAAGGCTCTTATTTTAAGAAAAATTTGGGAGTCATTTTATTTGCTAATTAAAGCATTCAAAATTCTGTTGTTGACTTTTAATTGGGCGTATCTTTAATTGATATATACATATATTTATGGTTCGATCCTTTATGATGTTCCCCTTCAAAATTTGATCACAACAAATAAGAATATGATCCTTTTGATTTTATTTATTTTTAAAAAAATTACCTTTAATAAAAAGTCAAAATAATAAAGAAGGTCTAAAACCATTTCTTAGTAAATTTATTGTTAATGGTTTCAAATGTCAAACAATATAAGATGCTAAAACAAGTGCCAGCTCATGGGCATCGATGCAAGTTTGGTCGTGCTTTGCTTGAAGTCAAAACCAACAGCACGGTTGATTGAATAAGCTTTAAGCCAAAGTTACGAGAGGAGAAAAAGAACCAAAAAAAAAAAAAAAAAAGAAACTAAAATCCAAATGGGTCGGTTTAAATTTATGTAATCAAGCTGAACCGAATCAATCAATTTATGTAATCCAGGCTGGTTTAAAATTAATTTAGTTCGGATTATCAGAATTATTTATTTATTTATTAATATTTTGAATATTCAAACTAAATCGTGACTTAATTCATGAATCAAATTGGATGGGTTCAATGGAGTCGGTTCATGCAATTTGCACATTTTAGTTCTTTTATTATAATTTTATTTATTAACTAAGAACAAGAAAGCGTAATTTATGTATTTGTTTAGTTAAAGCTTGAACTATAAGATTATTTTGTTTAAGACGCATAAATCTCAAAAGCTTGGCAAGTGGAGCGGTGGGGAGGCTTCTTAACAATTTCATAAGCTCTCAATGATAAATAAATAGGGACGCTTCCACTAATTTTAGAAAGTAGGTACATCCTCTCTCCACATACAACCAAATTGTGTATTGACTTTTACCTTGTATTAAAAATACCAAGAATACATATTTTTAATGTTAGTGTGTAGCCACTAAGCTCCAACCTAGAGGATCTTATTTTGAGGATTTGGTCATTTGATGGAGATTACAAATTGGCCATTAAAACAAAGCACCCGATTCATCAAATATTGTGATGTCCCCCAACCGATCTTATTTTGCTAGCCCCATTAATACTTTAAGACAGTGCTTGACTTATTATAATTGATTAATTTTCCACCATATCTTGTGCCATATCTCAAACTCAATCTCAACGTTATTTTTATTTATTTACCTTTTTTTTTTCCCCCTGATAGGGCAATCTCAACGCTGGTTGCTTCGTAACTCAGCGTTTTATTTTAGCATCTCAAAGTTTTTTTTAACATATTTAACTCGTTCGACAATAGATTTATTGCAAATTGACGTTTGACTTTTGAGGCATTGACCCAAGGCGGTCACGTGTTTGCGCACTAAAGAAATGTTATTTTGTTCACGAGTTGGGTGGGCGACAACTTAGACATTTTAATTAAATTATGGCCCAAATATTAAATAAAACGACCGTCAACTTCTCGAACTTCTTAAACACATCTCCGAACAAATTTTATTTTATGGCGAGTGACCCATCGAGGCATTTCCATTCCTTAGCCTTCCAAGATCAGCAAAATATAAAATGTTTCCTTGTCAATCTTCTAAACGCATCAATAGCAACATGGCCCGTATGCTTTCACAAATATAAAAGGAGGTGGTTCGATTGTATTGAACCGTATTTGGTGTATTCTTTCACAATTATGGTTCGATTATTCCAAAACCGAATCAAACCGATATGTTTGCTTCAATTCCAAAATTTACATCGGGATCAGTTGGGTTCGATTTTTTTAAAAAATCAAACTAACATTAAAAATCCAAAGAAAATAAAAATTTTTAAGTAAAAACACAAAACCACAATTAAACCAAACTTGATTTCGCCCAATTTTAAAGCCAATGTTGCTGTAAATCTTATAAATGACCAAACTACAATTATAGGTTGAAATTTGGCCACTGAGTAAGAGAATAAATTAGTCATTTCAATAACGAATATGGACCTATTTGCTACAGATAGACAAACCATATTCTTCTTTGTGGAAAGGTATAAACTCAGAGAGAAAGACGGCATTGCCACATTCTAAACTATTGTGCACGTGAAATGGCCTTATCCGTATGGGCTTAGACTTGAGCTGTTAATACCCCTTTGAAAGTCTTAGGAAACTCCTTAAACTTTATTATTATAAAAATCAAAGAGAGAGAGACTTAGAGTGTATTTGATTTTTTAACCTAATGACTTAATTGACTTAATTTCAATCAATTAAGTCATTAAGTTTGTTTATTTTTTCAACACAATGAATATTTTCAGTCACTAAGTTATTAAGTCATTTTATTTTTTTTTTGTTAATATAAAAAGTCTGAATAATATTATTAAAAGATATTCTCCAAAATATTTTATCTAATTAGTTATTTTCATCCTTACCTAAACAAAAACTTACTAATTAGCATTATTATTCATCTCCATAACTTATGATAATATAATAGTATATTATTATTATAATTTCTATTTTTTTATATTCTTCAAATTAGCATTACTTATCTTTACAATTTTGTATGGATATTTTTTCATACAATATATCATAAACTACAATCAAATTGATTAATATATTCTAATTTAGAATATTAAAGGATTGTGTTTATTTGAACATGATGTTATGATGAAATACCATATTATTTATGTGCATTGAGATGTTTGTTATTTATTTAACATTTAAAACTTATAAGGGCATAACCGCACAAGGATTATAGAGTATTTTGGTTTCATGAAGTGAGTTTTTATGATCAGTATTTGGGTTTGCCTTCCATGGTGGAGAGACAACAGACAACTTTCTTCTATGAGCTTTGTTTTTGTGTAGATAAGATATTATCAAATTGGAAGGGATGCATTTTTTCTTGTAAGGGTAAAGAGGTTTTAATTAAGGCCGTCGCTCAAACAATTCTGGCATACACTATGAATGTTTTCCAGTTACTTGTGAGCATTGGTGAAGAGTTTCAATGGAAGTTCAATGCTTTTAGGTGGAGGTTGATTGTTTGTAAAAGAGAATTCACTGGATGGGGTGGTGAGACTTTAGTAAACTAAAGAAACAGTGTGGATTGGATTTTCGTGATCTCTGTTGTTTTAATAAGTCTACGTTGGCTAAGGGCCATTTTGAGATTGTGGTGGTTAATCAAATAAGTTACTTATGTTGCGCGATCAGATAGATTGCTGATTAAAAAAAATATTTTAGTGTTTGGTAAATTGTGTTATTGTGGTTACTGTGGGTTTGAAAGGCTGCGTACATGCATTTGGTAAATCTATTATCCAAGTATTGTTTTTTATATAATTAGTAAAATGGACATATGTTTAATCAGCGAGATTGAGCAAAATTACTAGATGTTGCCCGATTCTCATACAACCTTCAGCGGAGCAAGACTACAGGCAAAAGTCCATTTGTCTTTTTGTTAAAATATTAGTGCTATAATATAAAATTTAAAAAGGTGTAGTGGCTTATTTAATAAGCTGTTCATGAAAAACATCTATTTATTCGCTTTTAAAAACTGCAGTGAAAATGGAGATAATTATAAAATAAGTAGATTTTAAAAATTTTACCAAACATTATTTTTGTCAGAAGTTATGAATGAAGCCACTTATAACATTTTAACCTTAATCTTAAATGGGGTTGAGGTTTTTATATTATGATGATTTGATTGTATCATGCTTATTGCGGGCTTGATATTTTCATCGTTGTTCTTTTCTTAAGGCAGATTTGGTTAGTAAACCATTCTTTTATCTTCTAGAGAAGTATTCTTTGGGATCGATAGCTCCTTCAGTAAGTTAGTAGATGGCGTGCAGGGGTAGGTCACATAATTAAAGCATACAATAATAATTGGATTCCGTGGCAATTTCTTTTCAAACTTGTTTCTCCAATATCTTTGGGCAATGATGTGATTGTTGATCAATTGGTAATGCAAGGCAATTGTTGGAAAACTAATGTTTAGTAGATATTAAAGATCAAGTTGACAAACGAGGTGAGTATTCTATTAAATCGGACTACAAATTGGCTGTAACTCTTTGCGATCTTCCTGCTGTTAGGTTTTCCACTATCCCTTGCAACTGGCTATAACTTTTGGATTTTGTGGAATACTCTTATTCTGTGTTGTCTGATACCAAATTTTAGCCACTGGTAATTATTGTTATAGAGTATTTAGGAGGCGTGTAATAATTTTAAAGTGCGAAACAAGCCATGTTTCCATATAGTGTCTTTGCTCATGCTCAAAGAGTTTTGGATACTTTTAGTTCAGTAGAATTACGAGCTAATGGTGGTGAGAATCCTGATATTGTATGACAATATGAGTTTAGTAACTGGTATATTATGTAAAAATGTAAATCTTGGTGCAAGCTGGGAAAAGCCACTGGCTTGTTGGTTTAAGTTAACCACTGATGCTGCTGTGGACACAATTAATGGTTAGTGGGATATGGTGCTATTATACGAAATCACGAAGGGTTGGTAATACCTACAGGGATTGGTCTAGGCCTCTGGGGGTATTCTGTGATGGTATTGATGTTGCTTAGACAAACGCCTACTAGAAAGATTGATAACTCATTAATTGTCGAGTTGGATTCTATACGTGTTAATTTTTAAGTCGGATTCTTTGCATGCTGTGCAAGTAATGAACGGTTCCCTTATCACACTGAGTTATTTTGGATCATTTTTATGTTCACTATTTATTTACACCGAAGCATAATTTCTGAAAAGTTGCATGTACTTTGGCGCGTCTTGCCATTCATTGTAATGGTCTTTATGAATGGATGGAATAATTTTCTCCTGAATTAGTTTGTTATCTTTGAGAGTTTATTTCGGAAATAAATAGACTATTTTATTTTATTCCAAAAAATTATAAGAGCACAAACATAAAAGTACTGGTTTTCAAATTTTTTAAGTTAAAAAAAACAACTTAAATCATTATTAGACATTTAGACTAAAAAAATATGTTATTTAAATTCAAACATTTAGTTATATCAAGAATTCAGATTAATTCATGTTTACTCATATTTCAGATAAAAAAAAAAAACCACCTTGCTTAAACTCATATTCGTAACTTTCTCTCTCTACCTAGCTGTGAGGATTATATGGGGTAATAATTTTCAAGAAACTAATTGAAGTTCTTAATTTTTCTTTTAAAAGAAACAAACAACAATGATTAGGGTGTGTTTGGTATTTTTTTCACTAGACAGTTTTTATTTTGTAAAAACAAAGGATAAAATGTGTTTGGTAGTCCCTATTTTCCATCTTACTGGAAAATAAAATATTTCATTTTACATTTTTTGTTCACAAATGCAGGAAACTTAATAGTACGTTTACTAATCAGTAATTAGAATAGACTGAAATTAGAATAAATTGGAATCAGAATAGCTTAGAATCGAAATACATAATAGAATCAAAATAATTATTTATTTTAGTTATATGAATCGGAATTAAAATGAGCTATACAAACATTAATGTGTTTACCTTATTTTGCAATCGGAATAAATTATTGTAAGTTACCAAACTTACTATAATTAATTGTCGTAATTATTTATTATAGTAATTATGATGATGATGATGATTATTATTATTAAATAATGTAAAAAGGAATTTTTAATTTTTACTAAGGGTATAAATTTCAATTCACTTCTCATTCGGTCTCACCTTCCCCTTCAAAATTAAATACCCATTCCACATTTCCAAATTTGTGGAGTCCATTAGAATTTCATTCTCATTCTCCTTTATTTTAGAAGTAAATAAGATAATGAATCCTATTTCCTCATTTCCATTTCAAATTAACAAACACACCATAAATTTTTATTATATCCCAAATTGAACTACGAATGCAGATGTGGGTCCACATCTATTGGCCATCATTATTGGAAACGGGGTGGATCCCTTGTTGAAAAGTCTGAAGGATAGTATTTTTCTATTAGAGTGTCCCACCAAAATAAAAGAAATATGTGTGAATGTGTATATATATTGTATGTTTTATAATTTTTATTTTAAAAAACTAGTCTCAAAATAAGTTATTAATGCATTTTTTTATTTTTTTATTATAAAAAGATAAATATAATAACATATTTGAAAAATATTACCAAACTCACCCTTAAAGCCAATTGGTCAGAACTTTGTTAGGGAAAAAATAGGATAATGGAAATATAAAATTTAGAATATTCCAACTGGAAATCTTAAAAAAAAAAATTAAACAATAACTATAAAGACGAGAAAACAGTTAAATTGGAGTCATAATAGAGTGATATTAAATTTTATTATGGAATCAAGATAGAGAGAGAATTTTTTTTTTTGAATGAATAATAGACAGAGATTAGAAAATAGAGTTTAGAGAGAGAAACGATTATAAAGGAAAACATAAAATACGTTAATATACTATGTTAGATTTATCTAGAAGGTTATTTGTGGAATTGTAACAGCTACATTCTGGGAAAAGGGTTTGATAAGATGAATTGAAGGGTGGGGGTAGCACAACTCATTCATCAGCCCTCTTAAAGCTGGACCGTTTTGTTTGCCTTTGAAGTCTTAACCTAAAAGCTGTTGAAACTGGACTCATTTGGGCTTTTTTCTAAGTTTGCGCACTCTTCATGTATATTTGGGAATCCAGGCCCCCACATTTATGTTACTTTTCGTGGGTTCTTCGTTGCTGGTGGGGTTTAAAGCAATGCAAGTGTGAAACCAACACTAGATCTAGCTTCGACGTCGTATTTAAGGTTCTTCTGTTCAATGACACAACGCCAAAAGTAACTGTTAACTCTGTTGCACTGCCGAAAACTATTGCAGTAAAAATTGAAAAAAAAAAAGGAAAAACAGAAAATTGGTGTAATGTGTTTGCTCACCTATCGGACGTTTCACCAATCGACGAAAACGACGTTCGCTTTAGATCTAAGAAATTAAACAAACGCGAGCACAAACGCGCACACACACAATCATAAATAAAATTCTTTGTTATTTGTTTAGTTTCAATAATTTGTACGTCGAATTAGATCGAAGCGAAATCGCGGTTAAGGTATGCTCCCGTTCTTCAATCAGTCTGTTGCCACTGTCTCTCGGATCAATTCGTTTGCGTTACTATTATTATTTTTGGTTAATGAAATAAATTGTGTGTGTATTTGTTTGTAGAGGGAGGATCTAATCTAATGGTGAAAGAGATTTACTGGCGGAGGAGGTGACTTTGTATTGAGTTTCTGTGGGTTCTTAAAACGGAGTGGACCCGATGGACAAGAACAAGAGCCGTACCGATATGCTCGCTGCTGGCCGTAAAAAGGTTCTTTTTTTTTTTTTTTTTTGCTTTCATTTTCTGTTGTTCTTGGATTATGAGTGTTTAGTTGACGAGAAGCTGCTTCATTGCTTATGTTTAGCTCATAAATAAATGAAATCCGCTTTCTATATTAGTTGAATTATTTTTTTGATGGCCGTATTAGGTTTTAAGTTTGTGCGTTTACTGATTAGATTTGCAATTTCCAAATCTGATTTATTATGCTAATTTGCTGTATTCAATTTGCTTTCTCAGCGAAAAGAACTAATGCATTTCTGATGCTTAGCTGATAAAACAAATGAAAAACTAGGTTTATTAGTTGCATAACTTTTCGGAATTGCTGTATTAGGTTTTGAAATTGTGTGTTTACTGATTAGATTTTTGTTTTCTTAATCTTGGTTTGTGAAAGTGAACCCTGAACTCTTTTCATATGCTAATCTTACGATTTTTCTGATCATTAGCTTAGAAATAAGCGAAGAACTTGGTTTAGGTTCTGTGATTTGTGTAAATAAAAGTGATAGGATTTTTTAGTTTGTTCAGTGCATTTGCTGATTAGATTTGTGAAAGTAAACAGTTAATCTCATATATGCTAATCTTTTATGTTGTACTTACAGTTTAGATATGTTGGAAACCATATAGAGAGGGAAGGCTTTTGTCATACATTTTGTTATTTAATTTTTAATTATGTTTTGTCAGCTTCAACAATTCCGACAGAGGAAGGATGGTAAGGGCAGCAGCAGCCAAGGTAAATCCTTGAAGAAGTCTAGTAAATCTGAGCAGCATGAAGCTGATGTTGATGCAGCATCTGCTGCCGGGAAACCAACAGGATCGTTAGTCCCTGAAGGGGAAAGTGCATCTCCATCTCATGTTGATCCCAATCAGGGAGTTATGGATTCAAATTCAATAGAGAATTCATTGGCTCCTGATATTGATGTTGCAGCTGTTGACTCATCATCAGTGGTTGTTACACCTGAGTTAGGCATAGTTGAAACATCTTTGGCGCGTGATGCTGTGTTACCACCACAAGGTGGTGATGTCTCTTCCTCAGTGCCCAATGTGGGGGAAAGTACGCAGAATGCTGATGCTGAGGCAGCCAGAGCAGTGTCCTCGTCAATCATAGATGTGCCAGTTTTTGATGGGGAAACCAAAGATGCCGATATATCTATAGTCGCTGATGTGTCGACACCATCCATGCTAGCAGATACTGACAAGGGGGAGACAGTTACAGTTGAAATGGATAATGCAAATAGGGAGGAGAGGCTGGAGTCATCGACTTCACAAGAAGTTCCTGATATGACCTTGATTCAAATGAGGGGAGATCAGGTAACAGATGTAGGTTGTGCTCTCCTTCTCTTTAGTCTTTTCAGTTTTCTCATTTCTATTGTAAGATGTGCTTCTAAGGGGAATCAATTGGGAAAATTGGGACAACTGATGTGTGGATTTAATGTAATTAAATTCTCATTTGTTGCTGGGTAGGGGCAATGCAGGAAGCAGATGGTTCAGATTTGAAGCACTATGATAAAAGCGGTAAAACTGAGCTGGCAGAAGAAGGGAAGCATAATCCAGAGCTTGGTGGAAGCAGTGCAACTCTTGAAGAATCAGCATCAGGATTGACTGGTGTGTACAAAGTAACTGATGAAGAAAAGTTAACTATCAATGCTGATAAGGTGTCTGTGTTGACTGATGCAACCAACACGGCCGATGGGTCTTCGTCTCCTGTCCTTGTTTCACATGAAGCAGATGGTATTTCAACTGTTAGTCTTCAAGATATAGATCACCTGAAAGATGTAGTGGAAAGTTTTCCTAATGAACAAAAAAAAGAAATGCTCCCTGCTTATGCAGGAAATGATGGGTATGAAGAGGTTCAAGCAGATGGACAGAATTTGATGCTTGTAGAAGCAGATAATCAGCAATCCGTGCCGGTGGGTTCTTTAATGAATGACAGTAATGCTCAGGAAAGATCTCTTGAGAAAGACATGGTGCATTCATCTGTGGTAGCTGTTTCTTCAGATGGAGATGGGTGCTCGGTCAGCCTTTCAGAGCTCAAAGAAATTGTAAGGGGTCTTAGTGAGGATGAGTTTAGGTCTCTACTCAGTTCAAGAGGATTGGGAAATGCAGAGTTGGGGATTGATAATTTGGTCCTATCTGAGTGTGCCAGCCATGATTTGTTTGAGAGACTGAAAGAAGAGTTGTATCTTGCAAGTTTTACAAAAGATATCTTTCACTTGCAAGTTTTGGAGATGTCTGAGCCGCAAATGGAATTTGATCAAAACCATCATCAGTTGGTTGATGAAATATCCTTGCTCCGAGCTTCCCTCCATGAAGTGCAACAGAAGAGAGAATGCTTGGCTGAGGAGGTAGCACATTGCAGGTCTGAACTCCAGGCTGTTGCTAGCTGTAGGGTGGAACCTGGAAACCAAGTTCATTCAGTGAAGGCAGAGGCTCAGGAGTTCTCTGCTAGGGCACATGAATTGCAGATTAGTTTGGAAAGATCACTTGGGGACTTATCAACTCTGTCAATGGAGTTAGCTGACTACAAGGGTTTGGTTGCTTCTTTAAAGGTGGAGAATGAGAACTTAAGTAGGAAACTTGCTTCAGTGACCGAGGACAGAAAGAAACTTGTGGAGGAAACAGAATCTTGTCTCCATAAGAATGAGAAACTGTCATCCGAGTTAACTGATTGCAAAAGTTTAGTAGAAACTCTGCAGGCACAAAATTCCAACTTAACTGCGATTCATGCTGTGGTGACAGAGGAGAGAAAGAAGCTTGAAGAAAAAAAGGAGTCTCTTGCAGGTGATAAGCAGAAAATGTGCATGGAATTGACTGACTGTAGGGTTTTGGTGGAATCTTTACGGGATGAAAATGCTCAATTAAATGGGAGCCTTGCTTTAGTAACAGAGGAGAGAAAGAGGCTTGAAGAAGAAAAGGAGTCTTTTACCAGTGAGAATGACAAAATGTCTATGGAATTGACTGAATGTAGGGGTTTGGTGGCAGCTCTACAGGATGAATATGCTGAATTAAAAGGCAGCCTTGCTTTGATAATTGAAGAGAGAAAGAAGCTTGAAGAAGAAAAGGAGTCTCTTGCTACTGAGAATGAGAAAATGTCTGTGGAATTGACTGAATGTAAGGGTTTGGTGACAGAGGAGAGAAAGAAGCTTGTAGAAGAAAAGGAATCTCTTGTCTTGGAGATTGAGAAAATATCCGCGGAATTAACTGATTGTAAGGGTCTGATGGCAGCTTTGCAAGTTGAAAATGCCGACTTAAATGGGAGTCTTGCTTTGACAACCGAAGAGAGGAAGAAGCTTCAGGAATATTTTGTTCAAGAAAATAACAGGTTGTCCAATGAGCTACTTGTTTCTCGACAGGAGTTTCCTACTGAAAATGGGGCATTTAGGCAGGATGGTGGCATTTCCTCTCCTATGTTGGAGAAGTCCTCATCTGATGGCCCTGTTGGAGGGTCATCGCATGAGCTGGAGGAAGTTTTTGATGATTCTTCTCTGTTGTCAGTCTTAAAAGGACACTTCAAGGAGGCAGAAAACATACTGCAGGACCTTGAAAAAGCTGTTGAAAAGATGCACTTTGAGTTAACTTCTTTTAATGGGTCTGGCGGTAAAGCGCCTTCACCTGGGGTATCCAAACTGATTCAAGCATTTGAGTCAAAGATGCATCATGATGAACATGAGACAGAGGAGAAGGCTGCTACTGAAAATCTATCACCATCAGATGCATTTATGTCAATAAAAGAGCATACATGGAAATTGAGGGCACTGCTTCAGCAGTTTCACCTGGATGCTGAGAATGCCAAAGAGGAGCTTAGAAAAATTTCTGATGTTGCAGTCGGGAAGTTCAAGGTTGAATATGAAGCTTTGAAGGAGCACAGTGACATCTTGGAAGCAACGAACATTGAGCTTGAAGTTTTGTATGAAGCCATAAAGCAACATGCATCTGCAGTTGAAGCAAGGAGCGATGAGCTTCAGGCTCTTGTTGAGGACTACAAACAGCAAGACCTTAGTCTGAAAGCAGAATATCATGAGGTTCGTGAAAAATTAAGCGAGCACCAATCAAGAGCTAGTGAATTGCTGGATCAGTTCCATGATTTACAGCGAAGTTCAAATGAGAAGATTTTGGTGCTAGAATATGAAGTAGAAAGTTTGCAGAAGGAAGCATCTGAGAGGACATTGATACTTGAACGAGAATGGAATTCTATAATTACTAAGATTGTTAAAACAGTGGAAAAGCTTGATGAGTTTACTGGAGGAGTGTCAATCTCTGCCAACACTGAAAACAACGATGGTTTGGGTGTTAACAGTAGTGTTGATGCTTCTGTAAATGCCGCCATCAAGGTGATTGAGGATCTGCATGAGAAATTAGAAACTGCTCACTCAGACCATGAAAAAGTTTGTAGTTCTTACAAAGAAGTAAATGAGAAGTTAAACGATTTGTATAGAAAGAATGAATCAGCTTCTGCTATGTTGCATACAGTTTATGGTGATCTCAGGAAACTTGTAATTGATTCTGCTGGGTCTATGGATGATGAACCACAGATGAACTTTCAAGTTGGGGCTCTATCTGATCCCATTGACTACATCAAGTATAAGACCATTGTTGAGCAACTGGGAATTTTTCTGGGTGAGAGACTGGAGCTCCAAACTTTAAACAATGAACTTAAGTCAGAGTTGATTCGTAGAACAAATGATGTCGAGGTATTGAGTGGAAGATGCCTTGATTCCAATGCCATCCAGAAGTTAATAGAAAATGTTGAGAGTGTAGGAATACTGGAAAACACTGAGACTGACTTAGATAAAACACCTTTTTCACACCTTGAATCATTGGTGTCTTTGCTTGTTCAGAGGTATAAGGAGGCTGGTGAGCAGGTGAGTTCATCAAGGGAGGAATTTGGATTTATGGGGATGGAATTGACAGAACAGCAGGAAAAGATAAACCAGTTAAATGCTTTGAAGCTTCAGCATGAAACTGAAATCGTTGTTCTGAAAGAAACATTAAGGCAGGCAGAAGAAGCCCTGGCTGTCTCGCTATCTGAATTACAGGAAAAAGTAAGTGAACTCGAACAGTCAGACCAGCGGATAACTTCTATCAGAGAGAAGCTTAGCATTGCTGTTTCTAAGGGGAAAGGGTTGGTTGTGCAGCGCGATAGTCTGAAGCAGTCTCTGGCTGAAACATCCAAGGAACTTGAGAAATGCAGGCAAGAGCTGCAGTTGAGAGATGCTAGACTTAATGAGCTAGAAACAAAACTTTCTAATATGGAGGCAGGTGACCGTGTGGAAGCTCTTGAATCTGAGCTGTCATACATTCGCAACTCAGCTACTGCTTTAAGAGAGTCATTCCTTCTCAAAGACTCTGTACTCCAGAGAATTGAAGAGCTAATGGAAGACCTTGATCTATCAGAACAGTTTCATTCAAGGGACATAATAGAAAAGGTTGATTGGTTAGCACGATCAGTTACTGGAAACTCTTTGCCTGTTACTGATTGGGATCAGAAGAGTTCTGTGGGAGGTTCCCACTCCGATGCTGGTTTTGTTGTTACAGAAGCCTGGAAAGAAGATGCACCACCAAGCTCAAGTTCAGGGGATGATATGAGGAGAAAATATGAGGAGCTGCAAAGCAAGTTTTATGGGTTGGCTGAACAAAATGAAATGCTCGAACAATCTTTAATGGAGAGAAACTACTTGGTGCAGAGATGGGAAGAACTTTTGGACAGAATCAATATGCCTACACACTTGCGGTCTATGGAACCTGAGGATAGGATTGAGTGGTTAGGAACTGCGCTGTTGGATGCTAATAATGATAGGGATTCTCTCCGTCAGAAGATTGAAAACCTGGAAGACTATTGTCGATCTGATACTGCTGATCTGGAAGAGTCACAAAAGAGGATATCTGAGCTTGAGGCAGACCTCCAAGCAGTTGTTCATGAGAGGGAGAAGCTTTCTGAAAGAATGAAGATTCTGACCTGTGATCATGAGAAAATCTTAGCAAAGGCGGTCCAGTTCGAACACGAGAAGGGAAAACTGCAGAATGAAATAACTGGTTTACAGGAGAAATTGGAAGAGAGGGTTGGAATTGAGGGGCACATTGAAATCATTGAAAGTGGGATGCGTAGATTGGTGGGTTTGGTTAGTGATGCACTGCAAGATCCTAGTGCGAAAGAATTGGTTTCTGGTGACAGTAGTATGGAGTGCTTGGATGTTCTAGTAAGGAAGCTTATAGAGCACTACTTGACCCTTTCCATGCCAAAAACTGTACTTGAGGATACAGTTGATGAGCATCGCACTGAAGAAGCAGATGCAAGCGTTGATAAATCTGGAAACAGAGATGTTGTAATTTCTGAGGACTCAGATACAGCACATCTGGAGAAAGACCTGGAGGATGCTTTAGCTAACCTAATGCATGTGAAGGAGGAGAGAGATGCATACATGGAGAAGCAGCAGTCTTTTATTTGTGAAGTTGCAGCACTTGATAAAAAAAGGGTGGAGTTGCAGGAACTACTTGGTCAGGAGGAGCAGAAGTCAGCTTCTCTGAGGGATAAGTTAAATGCTGCTGTTAGAAAAGGGAAGTTGGTGGTGCAACAGCGGGATAGTTTGAAACAAACCTTGGAACAGGTGACTAATGAATTGGAGCACTTCAAGTCTGAGATCAGCCACAGGGAAAATGCTCTTGTAGATTATGAACAGAAAATTAGGGAGTTATCCACTTACCCTGAGATGGTGGAATCCCTGGAATCTGAGAGATTGTTCTTGAGGAATCGTCTGACTGAAGCTGAGCGGTTGTTGCAGGAGAGAGAAAATATTTTGAATGTAATGACAAATGCCTTAGGTGGCATTGATCATGCTGGTGAAGTTACTAGCTGTGATCCAGTTGAGAAGTTGCAACAAATTGGGAAACAATTCCGTGATCTGCATGCAGCTCTGGCTTCTTCTGAACAAGAATTGAAGAAATCTAGAAGAGCAGCAGAGCTATTGCTAGCAGAATTGAATGAAGTTCAAGAGAGAAATGATGTCCTCCAGGAGGAGTTGGAAAAAGTTGCCAGTGAACTCTCTGAAATCTCCAAGGAAAGGGATATAGCTGAGGCTGCCAAAGATGATGCACTCTCACATCTTGACAGGTTATCTACAGTTTTCTCTGAGGGAAAACAGAAACAATATTCTGAAATGATGATGTTAAAATCCGGGGTAAATGAACTCAAGAAGGACTTTCTTGATATTGATAGTTTACTGGCTGATGTTTTCTCCAAGGACTTGGAATTTGTGCTCAATTTGGAGGCTTACATTCAGTCATGTCTCAAGCAAGCCGAGACTTCTGATGTGGTTAACATGCCCATTGCAAGTGCATATGGTGGCTATGCTTCCAGCAATTCAGTAGACAAGGTATTGTTGCTATGAACAGTGCCTCCTGGTGCAGCTTTTTCTACTTCTGCAACACGAGGCATCTATTTCATTGTTACATTTATATTCCTACAATTTTTTTTTTGAGATCTCCATGTAATTTCATCCATCATTAGCTTCATATGGAACACAAACCTCTTTGCTTAGCAGACATTTAAATTCTCTGAACAGCTTGTTGTTTTCAACATGATATTGTCAATTAAATTATTCATATCTTTTTACTCTTCTTCCTACATGAATCTTCCTTTTCAGGAGAATATTCTATTCATGGATTCATGGCCAGGCTCCAAGGCATCAGGCCATGTGGATGACACTGTAATACTTGAAGTCTCTAGTTCTATTAGAATTACTTTGCAAGAATTGATGAGTAATGTTGGTTCTTTAAGAAAGAAGTTGCATAAGCACCCTAAAGTATTACATGATAAAGCTAGCAATGTATTTAAAGTCATGGATATCGTTTGTGGAGAGTTGACTTCTCAGAAAAATTCATTTGAAGCCTTGAAGAGAGACTTTGCACGTTTGGAGTCTGTTGAAAGGGAAAAGGACTCGGATAATGTGGCGTTGCTCAGAAACATTGCTTTGCTTTATGAAGCATGTGCTAATTCAATCATGGAAATTGAAAACAGAAAAGCAGGACTGGTAAGAAGTAATTTGGTTGCGGGAGATCTGGGAATGGTCTTGAATCCTGCAACAATTGGTGAAGCAGGAGTTCCATTTGACGGTCAGACCCATTTATCCTCTGAGGAATTTATCAAGGCTATTGCAGACAAATTATTATCTACTGTGAAGGATTTTGCTATAATGAAAACTGAATTCGAAGATGGCAACCTTAAGGAAATGAAAATCACCATTGCAAATATGCAGAGGGAGCTTCAGGAGAAGGACATCCAAAGAGACAGTATTTGCTCGGAGCTGGTTGGTCAAATTAGGGAAGCTGAAGCTGCTGCTCGAAGATATTCATTAGATGTTCAATCTGCAGAAACTCGGATATTTGATATGGAGCAGCAAGTGAAGGTGGTGGAGGAGGAACGAGGTTTATTGGAGGAGAGATTGAAGGAGTTGCAAGATGAGCAAGCCATCTTCTTGGAGTCAAAGGACAGGGTGCTAGCTGCCAAAGACCAAGGTCAGTCTTGTCAAGTTTGAAGCTTTTGACAAATGTTGTTTATTAACTAAATTATGTTAATCTTCTTAATGTGAATGCTATCTTTTGATCACAGAAATTGAGGCTCTAATGCAAGCACTTGATGAGGAGGAGAATCAAATAGAAGAGATGAAGAAAAAGCTTGTGGAATTGGAAAAAGTTGTGCAACAAAAGAACTCAGATTTAGAGAACCTTGAAGCATCTCGTGGAAGGATTGCAAAAAGACTTTCTGTCACAATGAACAAGTTTGATGAGCTTCATCTTATGTCTGAAACACTTCTCAGTGAGGTGGAAAAGCTTGAATTACAATTACAAGATCGGGATTCTGAGATCTCTTTCTTGAGAAAGGAGGTCACTAGATGCACCAATGAAGTTCTTGCTTCATCACAGATGAATAACAAGAGAGATTTAAATGAAATCCAGGAGTTTATTTCTTGGTTTGACTCCTTGATTTCTCAGGTTGGGGTGCAGGATGTGCATCTTGAAAGGGATAGCAGTCAGGTACATGAATACAAGGAAATAATTCAGAAAAAGATTTTGGGAATTATATCCGAGTTTGAGGATCTGCGAGCGGTAGCCCAAAACCAGGACACGTTGTTGCAGGTCGAAAGGAACAGAGTACAAGAGTTAACTCGCAAAGAAGAACTTCTTCAGAATTCTTTACGTGAGAAGGAGGCACGTATTAACATTCTTGAAGGTGTTGGAGAGTCAGGCGGGCCAACTAGTTTGGCCTCTGAAATTTTAGAAGCTGAACCTCTGGTGAGTCATCCGACATGTTATTAAGTTTCTTGATATTGCTTCACTATTCACCGCAATTTAAAAAATAGTGACAAAGTGAAGTATGATGTATAGAAATCATATTGAAACTTGTGTCATGGTTTAGCACATAGAATGAGCAAAGAAATCTTACTTGTGATTTATATAGGAAGTGTGTAAATGTATTTATATCATCATCATGCCTAAACCATTCAATCTTGGTGGAATTTTGTGCACAGTTAAACAAGTGGGCAGCACCTGGGCCGTCTGCTACATCTCAAGTTCGCAGTTTACGGAAAGTCAATAACAATGATCAAGTTGCTATTGCAATAGATATGGAACCTGGTAGTGCTAGTGGTAGGTTAGAAGACGAAGATGATGAAAAAGGTAATCCTACATTGTTGCACTTGTTTCCTTTCTCTTTGCTTTTCTAAGTTGTCCATATAATTTACTGAGCACATTATTTATGTATTTTACTTTGTTCCTTTTTAGTTCATGGTTTCAAGTCACTTACTACATCAAGAATTGTCCCACGATGCACAAGACCTGTAACAGACATGATAGATGGCTTATGGTAAGGCTTTTTACTCTTCTTCTCCTCCTTTGTTTTTTTAATTTTTTTTTTTTGGGGTATTGAATTGAGGCTTTTCCAGATATGGAAGTTACTTAAATTTCTTACATATCTATTCTTCTAGGGTTTCTTGTGATCGTGCACTGATGCGACAACCTGCTTTACGGCTTAGTATTATAGTCTATTGGGCTGTATTGCACACACTCATAGCAAGTTCTGTATTTTGACAAGCCATACTGGTGAGTAATCCTTTCTTCTTTTAAATTATAGATACCCATTCTTTCTCTATTGGATAGAGTATGGTTTAATATGTAAAGGAACGTTGTTTGATTGATTATTTTAATTTGAATGTCATGAACGGGTAGGTTTTTGTAATTCTTTGATGCTGAAACATTCCTGATTTTCCTTATCTTCAGGTTTGCTGGCATTTCCAACAATAAGTATGCTTCAAAATGAGCACCGAGCTCATCTGTTTAATTATTTAATCACCCAGTTTTTCTGTCTAGATGCTGTCAGATTGATTGATTATTTAGCTCAACCAGGCAAACTGTGATTTCCCATTTTTAGTTGCATAAATCTCAGGATTGCTTGGTTGCATTTGATAAGCAAAATCTTTGTTACTATTAGACGAGATAGATTGAGATTTTTTTTGTTTCATTTGCGAACCTAACCAAAAGGTTGAATGAATGTAACTGCTGTCACTGCTACAAAATTGTACAAGTCAAAAAGGTTTTCCAGTTTATGCACAAGCAACGTTATAGTTTTGCGGCAAATTGTACATTTAGGTTTTGATTTGATTACAATTGCATTCAACTAGTACTGTGGTACGTAGGTGTTGCATGGTAATCTATTGATGGCTTGCCTGAGGCCGTTTTATTGATTGATTATGCAACATAAACAAAATACGATACCCGGCACCACCATTAATGTACGAATATTGGTTACATGGATTATTGCAAATGCGATTTCAAGAAAGACTAATATCAAATGGCTCACTGTGGATGGACGCTGAAGCTAATTTGTTCTTCGTAATCTTTGACATTGCCTTTAGGGTTCTCTTTAAACCTCGATATCCTGAAGTGCCGTAGCTCCACTCCCTGTGCCTCCCCACTGAGCACAAGATCAGCCAATATCCTCCCCACAACCGGAGCCATCTTGAACCCATGACCGGAAAACCCACCGGCAACCACCACATCCTCCCCAAATTCCCCACCCAGAAAATCAATCACAAAATCCTCATCCGGGGTCACTGAATACATGCACAATTGGGTAGCTACAGGACCATTTGAATCAACCCCACCGGCGAACGTCCCTTGAATCCACTCCTTCAACGAATCCAACAACAGTCCGGGTCCCCACGGCCTCCTATCCGGGTCACACGGGTATCCGCCATGCAACGCAATCTTAATCAGCCCTGGATACTCCAACGACGGCGTGCCGTAAATATAAGGATCACCATAGCTTGCGAAACTTGGAAAATCGCCGCCGACAGCATAATCAGCTTCATTACCTTCCTTAATCCTCCAATAACACACACTAGTCTCCACAGCTTGAATAGGTAGCTCAAGCCCGCTGATCCTTTTAACTAACTTTCCCACCCAAGCACCAGCAGTTACCACACATTTTTTACCCCAAAACTTTTCACCATTACTTGTAACCACAGTCACTCCTCCCTTAACATCGTCTCTTACTTTAAGTACAGTTTTTACCTCCATGTTATCTCGGAGCACTGCTCCATTCTTAATGGCTAGCGTATGATACATGGACACTGCCTTGGTGGGTTTAATTACACCACCAAGCTCAGTCGCCACACCGACCCAGTTCTCCGGTATCTCAATCCGGCCGGAGTATTTTTCTAGCACTTGATGGCAGTCGAGCACTTGATGTGGGACAGAATTTTTGCGGCAGCTGGCAATGACGGAGCGGAGAGACTTGTTTTCAGATGGTCCCATGTCGAACTGATGGGCTTTGAAGTAGACCTTGTAGCCGATTTCAGATTGAGCCTGTTCCCATAAAAGAGAAGACTCAAGGATCATGGGGTGGTAATAATCTTCTGGGTAAGTGGCTCGAATGGTGCGTGACTCGCCGTGTGAGGAGCCACGGTGGTGCAAGAAATCGAATTGCTCTAGCAGTAGTGTCTTTTGGCCTCGTTTGGCTAGTTGGTAGGCAGCTGAGCTGCCCATGATGCCTGCACCCACCACTATGACATCGAAGTTTTCGCCGGAAAATTCCATTATTTTCACAGACAGGATAGCTTTGGAGTGAAGCGACTTGGATGTGAGTTGTGCGATGGGTTGGGTTGGGTACGTTTTAAGGTGGAAACATCATGAAAAGAGACAAATAATATATGAAAATTGCATCACTGCCATTTTACAACAATAGAAGAGCGGTGCCAGTGATGCACGCAGAATATTTTGTCCAAACTTTGTGTACCCAACGCGAAGCAAACTGAGGTACGAAATGAAATGATTTTTTTATTCTTTAATATCACGCGAAATTGTAATTTGCTGTGCATATAAATTCATATTATACGAGCTCTGCCCTTACGCACCATGATAAAATGTGTGCTCATGTGATTCAAATTTCGTGTGTAATTAATTATAGTGAAGAGTGACGAAATAATTTTAGATGTAGGCTCGTTGATGAGTTGGCCTGACCATCATAAAACACGTGAGTTGTGTGGTGACGCCATCGGCGGAACCAGGAGATCCATTCACATTCATATATGTGTGGGCCCTCCAACTGGAAAAAGAAAAAGGGAAAAATCTTTAGAATTCAACTCTCTCCAACCTGTCATCGTACGATTGATTCAAGTTCACTAGCATAGAATGATAAGGTGGGGACTTCGACCCATCCAAAATTGGAATAAAAAATCATGTGAATGATTAATGAATAAAGGTGTTAACTTTTAATAGCAGCCCATGCGCTCTGAGTCTCTCTTATGGCCGAGACTTGACTTCCCTCTTAAATAATAATTTATTTATTTTTTTATATTTAAGGTACAATAAATTTTTCTTTTAGTATTAAAGTAAGAGTATATTTTCTTATGGTATTAAGTGAGGGTCGACCTTCAAACTGTGTTAAATAAGATTATTAAAGAGAGTCTCAGACGATTTCTAATTGTAAATATCATCAATGTATCAATAGTGATACTAACTCTCCGAATGATTCATATTTAATGTGGAGTTAAAATATTTATAGTATTATAATTAATAGCTGTTTTATAAAATAAACAATAAATATTTAAATCTTATCTGTACATTATTATAAACAGTGCGGCGTCTCATTTTTTAGTGGGGGCCATGTTCAGAATGGTTTATGGCATTTTATGCAAAAATATGATGGAAGTGATGAGGTTATCACTTATCTGGTTGCTATAATTTCTACTTCTTTACTCTTAAGTTGACAGAGAATAATATTTGGTGAACAACCAGTCGTTCGCTTGTTAGCATCATTAACTAATATAGCTAGCTCTTCATGCAACGGATTTCGACATAAATATCTGCAACCCTAATTAGTCCACTCAACCATTTTCTATATATCCATGAATTTAAACTTATCTGCTGTGATTACTTATTTGATTTTCTGATGATCTCATTTTTTTTTTCAAAGAAAAAGGAAAATCTTTTGTTATTGAAAAATAGGACGTCATTGTATAACAACAAAATAATGTCTTACTCTATATCTAGTTATGTAGTTATGTTGAAACTGTTATACAAATTCATTGTACCAATTGATTTGTACTATCTCTAAAACATATTCTCGTATGTAAATTATAACAAAAAGCCAAATCCACAAGATTCTTTTCATGCTATATCTAACAAAATACAACAACGTTTGGTTCAGCACTTCACATGATCTCCATTAAAAATTTTAGTTTTCCGTTACATTTCTAAAATTTCAGATATTGGTACTTCAAGTTTTACAACATTGTACATAATATATTATAAATTGAGAGACAAGAATAAAAACTTAAACGTTCGACAAAAGGATTTCAAATATTTAAAATTTTTCAACTATAATAGGTGATTAACGGTGCATGGAAGCATTGTATTAGACAATCTTGACACCTAAAAACTTAATCGAATAATTTTTAAGTAATTTTGTTTCACTAACGAATCCCGACAAATATAGAGGACTAAAAATATATATAAACGTTCTCCAACTTACACTTTAGATAATAATAATAATAAAAATCAATGCTGCACTGAAGTCGTATTGTCTTTTTTCACTTTTGCGCCGTGACGCATCCATTTTGAACTCTTCGAAATGAAAAGTGATGTATACAAACTTGAGAGTGCATGCGGGTCACGATGAGTTATGATTCCATTTTTGTTGCTTTTTTTGTTTCTTTGTTTGTTTGTTTGTTAATAAAATCCAACTTTTCGGCATTGTCACGCGCACTAGCCTTCTCCAAGCTTGAAAGAGGAAGTAGATTCGGTGGAATATTGGAAGCCATTGAACTAAAATCAAAAGTGCATTAATGGGGAGTGCACTTTGTCGATTCAATCATTTTGATTGTAATGCATGTTTGCACCACCCCTTTTTAAATTTTAATTTTCTTGCTTTTTTATATCTAAACTCTCTCTTCAACAAGATTAATTCCTCAGCTCACAACTTGCTGCATTAATCGATCAATACTGTTAACGACGTGTTTGGTATCAAGACATGAAAAGAAAGAAGAAGAAAGAAAAGAAGAGAGAAAAAAGAAATAAGGAAAAAAGATGAATGTTATCTCAAATCAAGCAATAAAGTTAAGATTGATTTTATTTTTTTCTCATTTTGTCTCATTCTCTCCTTTTCGTTTATCTTCTTTCCTCTCATTTCCTCCAACTAAATATAGACCTAGGTGCTGTTTGTTTTTTAATCTGAAGTCTGAATTTAACTTTTTTTCAGACATTTACTTATTATAGGTTGTTTTTTTTTTTAACTTTTCACTTATTATCAGACAATTTTATCTGAATTGAAAAAGTAGAAAAAGTCTACTTTTATCTGAAGTCTGAAATCTAAATGAAAAATTTTAATTTTAAATCTCAAAAATACCCTTAATAATTCATGTATTTCTAATATTATGTATAAACCTAATTTTTTGCATTATCCTTGAAGTTATTTTTTTTTTTAATTGCTTAAAATTTTTATTCACATGGTAACATTAACTAAATTAAAATATTGAACAAATCAAATTATGTCCATTGTGATTAATCAAAATTAAAGCAATAATATTGACTTTATAATAAAGGTTGATGTTATAATTACATTTTTTATTACAAAATTAAATTAAGATCAACAATGAAAATATTTTTTTTAATACTATTAAACTAATCAATTTGTAAAAACTATAAATTGTGAAGAATAAATATATGTACTATTTAAAAGGATATGTATGTCAAACTACTAACTTTTAGACTTTCCTGTTCAGATGTTGAAAAAGAAAAAACAAACATGTCATTCAGATATTTTCATTCAGACCTATTCAGATTTCAGCTAAATTCAGATCTATTCAGATTTCAGATAAAAAAACAAACGCAACCTTAGATAACATCTTTTTTTTTTTTTGTTTAAAATCTAAATGAGTCTAAATTTTTTCGAAGTTTAAATGGATTTGAATAAAAATATCTGAATGATATATTTCTTTTTTTCTTTTTTAATATATAAATAAAAGTGAATCTTGTTTGTTTTTATAAATAAAAACAACTTAAACATGGTTATTTGAATTTTATGTCCATCTAAATCAAAACCAAAAAAAAGATTAGATTTTTATATTTTAGGAAATAAGTATATTTTATAGAGATATTTTTATAATATAATATTTACTTTTCATTCAAACCTTTTTTCATGAAAATAAAGGTAACAAAAATTTACTGTTTCTATTCAAATATAAATGTCTAAAGATCAAAACATAAGTTATAAAAAAACAAGTAGATTTTTAAGAAGTCTAAAATTAATAAAATTTTCAGGCTTCAAATGTTTAACAAACAAATCCTTAGATTTTAGGTTAATGTATGATACTATATCTAATTTTCACTTCATCTCACATTGTCAATTTTGTTTATTAAAAATGAGACACTTAGAACACTTAAATTTTATAAATTTAAGCTAAAATATCCGAAACCAAGCTTCAATTCTATAAAAAAAAAAAGGCTTCGAATATTCCGCGGTGTTGATTCATTTATTAAAAACCACCTAATTAGGGCATTAAGCCTATAAATTAAGCTAAGAGGTTATACACTTATACTTTTCAATTGTTAATTTTTTCCCCACTTTCTTACAAAGCTGTTATATGGTATATAATTCAAACAAAATTGAATTATAAACTTAGGAAATGAGAAAAATTTTAGTGACTACACAGTGACTGGTTCATTAATGAATTAAGTTTCATGTGCACGTATAATTTTAGTTACATGTTAGTTTTAAAGTTCATTAATGAATTAAGTCTTGAGATCATTGGTTTGATGTTATGCATCAAATCAGTGTCAAAGTGTTTAAAGCTGTGTTACATGCTTTACAATCTGGTGTATGCATATTATATTAAAAAATGATTCCACTATAGTATTTGTTTTGATTTGATATTTTAATTCGTTTTATTAATGAGTGCAGCTTTTAACACCCTTACAAGATCTTATAACACCATTTTTAAATTTTATTTCCTTGAATACACCATTTTAATTTATAAAACACAAACCTATATTAGGGATAGCAAAATCCTCCACAGGTTCAATGAATTAGTGAATTTGAAATAATTTTTGAAGAATAGGGTGGGAAATAGAGAACAAATAATTCTCAAATTCTTAATATGGTTGGATTGATCTTGTACTCTCCACCCCACCCCCACCCCCATTATATATAATTTTTTTTAAATTTTATTTAATAATTTTTGTTTATCAATTATAATGTTGGTTAACATTTTTTTTTTACCTAATATAAATAAGGTAAAACTAAAAGAAAACCTTACAATATAATTCTTATTCAACCTTAAAATATCATTATGTTTTCTTTTCTTTCTTAAATGATATTCTCTTCAAACATTTTTCAGTTTTGATATCATTTCAATATACTGTCTCAAACTTTTAGAGATTTTTTTAAAATAATTTAAATACTTTATAATATGATAATGATTTTATTTAGATCTTCGATTTTTAATTTACTGAAATCGTGTATCCGGACCTACTATAAAATAAGTAAGTAGGGAATGAAAGCGAAAATTTTAATAGGATTGGAAATAGAATATGCCTCTCCACCCCCACCCCACTCCATTACCATCCATATATATATATATATATTTAACCATCTTTCCATAAAATTTCACCATTAAAATAAGTAATTCTTTAATTTTTTATTTATAAAATAAATATAAATCCTAAAATCTTCAACTACGTTTTTATTATATGATTTCTATCTCCATAAATCTAAACTCTTATGATTTTCTTTAAAAAAATTAATTAAATTTAAAATATTAGAAATTGAGTTGGGCATAAAAAATTTATGAATTTATTGATCATTTAATTGAAATTCTATTCAAAATATAAGAAAATATATTAATTTTTCTTGTTAATTTAGGCAATTTTAATTAAAAAGAGATTTTATGAGAAATTTTGAGGGATATATATATCAAAAGACTTACTCACTATTAATTTATTGTGCAGTCACGTTTGAAAGATTCTACAAAATGGGCGAATCTTTGTATTTTATTTTAATAGCTGCATTAGCGTTTAGTGGCCTTTAATTTAGTTAACTAATATATTAGAGCAGAACTGAATATCCCTCACTGAGAAATAGATAGTGACAAATACGTCCATTCTATGGGTCATATAACCTGTGCTTTCTACTTGTAAGCAAAATACACCTGTTCCCATTTCACATTCACAAGCTGAGACTTTCCATTTTCTGTCTGAGGCGGTGACTCACTGCCCAATGCATTAAAAAAATAATACATTTTATTTGTTCTATGATACGTGTGGCCTTACTCAAAAACTCGAATAGAACCCAAAAATTGACTGAAAATTGACAAAAGACGAAGAAAAGAATCAGTTTACTATTAGTTAGTTTAATCTTCAATAAACTGACAAGTCTATGTATTGATCTAAAACTGCATAATTGTACATTTCTCATCAGGATACGATGAGGGATGAACACAAAAAAAAAACACAAACGAACAAGCAAACAATCAAGCGATTTCCAAATTTTAGCTAAAATTCTCTCCAAAGTCCAAATAATGCAGCTAGTACATGTAATTATTTTTTCTTCTTGTTGGGCTCAAGCACATACTTGATGATTGAATCTTTAATTGACAACACTTCAGGAAACTCCTTCTTCAGCTTTGTAACATCCATGTGATTGTTACTTCTTGGAGCCACAAGCACTTTGGCCTGCTCTTCCAAGTTAAAATTGGACCATTTCAATTGAGGGTCAATGTACTCTTTGTACAGCTCCAATATCTCATCGTGGCTTATGACTCCTGGATTCGTGAAGTTCCACACTCCTCTGCAGTTCCTTCTTGCCATTTCAATGGCAATTGGTAACATCTCATCCAACACGGTCATGCTATTCGGAATGTTCACAACTTTGTCGTAACCCACCAGCTTCGTTACAAAGTTCCGCGGGTTGCTTAGATCAGAAGAGATTGGCATTCGGAGTCTCAGAGTACAAACATTTTCATATGGTTTGAGTAGCCCCTCAACCTGAAAATTTATCAAACATTTGATATAAATAACCAATATGGAAATTTAAAGATAAGATGTGAAAGTTACCATAGCCTTTGTCTTAGAGTAGAAAGAACGTGTGAAGTTTGGCTTATCGTCCTCCTTGAATCCGATACCTGAACCTTGAGGATGCATAGAGTCATACTCGTATATGCAGCCTGTCGCAAAGTTCATCATCAATATATTTTTCTCTTTGCAAACATCGGCTAGAGTTAGAGTGCCCATCACATTAGTCCTAATGGTTTCGACTTTGTGAGATTCACACCAATCAACGTTGGGCCTGCCGGTAATCCCAGCTGCATTCAACACATGAGTTGGCCTTACTCTCTTCATGTCATCAAGTAAAGAATTTTTATCTTCCAATCTTCCTGTTCCAAACTCAAATGCTATCCCTTTTTCTTTGCAGTACTCTCCCAGTAGTCCCCCAATCCATCCAGTCTTGCCGTATATCAAAAATTTCAGCCTTGACCTGCCACAAATCTCATAGCCGTTATGCAAGAAAAATGCGTCATCGTATTCACAGGAGTCGGTAAGCAATATGACTGATGGGTGAGGGCAAAGGGCACCCGTTACATCGCCCCACCAATGAGGATTCTTTTTGTACCACTCTAATGTCAACTTCAGCCCTTCCTCCCATGGTGTTTTTTCCTTCCAGCCCAGTCTCTTGAGCTTTTGATCATCCAAGAAATATCTGTGATCATTGAAAGGCCTATCTTGAACATAATGTATAGTTTTTTCGGGTTCCAATTTAAACAACTTGCATATATCTGCTGCCACATCAAGGACGCTTCTCTCCTTCTTAGTGCCAACATTGTAAACGTGTCCTATAACTCCTTTGTGGAGTATCACATCAAATGCCTCGGCAACATCGGCGCAATACAAATAGCTTCTTACATTTGAGCCATTCCCATGAATCGGCAGCTGCTGTCCTTTCATTGCGAGAAGAATAAATTTTGGTATTAGTTTTCTCCGGGAATTGGTTAGGGCCATACACATTATTGCCTCTAGTAGTAATTGTTGGCAGGCCATAAGATCTGTGATAAGCCATGACGAGCATTTCAGCCCCTGCTTTCGTTGCAGAGTAAGGATTTGTGGGCAGCAATTGAGAGGCTTCAGGATTGCCAATGTCGCTCTCCATGTCAGTTTCGCCATAAACTTCATCGGTACTAACATGAATGAACCTCTTGATCTGCCCTGTGACCTTACATGCTTCCAGAAGGACATGTGTCCCATAAATGTTGTTGTTTGTGAACTCAAATGAGTTGCCAAAAGAGTTATCCACATGGGTTTGAGCAGCAAAGTGCATAATAGTATCAATGCCCTCTGAAACCAAGAGGTAATTCATAAGATCAGCACAAGTAATGTCACCCTTGAGAAACTTGAAATTCGGCGAGGCGCTTCTAGGATGAAGGTTCTTGAGGCTAGAGCAATAATCAAGCTTGTCAAGGGCTACAATCTTGTAATCAGGGTAATTTTTTATGAGCCTGTTGGTGACATGAGAGCCAATGAACCCAGCAGCTCCAGTTATGAGGATCTTTTTGGGTTTATATGAAGCCGGTTCGAATTCTCGAGACATTTTGCTCTGTTAGTGTTGTTATTTCCTGATTCAGTGTGCCTTATTTCACTGAATTTCATATGTTAAAATAAAAAATAAAAAAAAGTTATACGATGAATTAATGGGAATTAAGAAACTAATTAAATCCATAAGCATATGTATCGTTATCTAGTACAGAACTACGAAAGCAATGATTGTAAAATTGGCTTCAAATGTTTCTGCTTCCAATGTTTTTTGAATGAAGCCAATTCAAACTCTGCAGCAACTAAGACAATCTTGTTTTAGGTGCAATTGTTAATACCTGCTCACAATTCACTGAAAATATCTTCATATTCCATACTGATTACCCGACATGTCCTACATGAAAATTCTTTGGTGGAGGCATTCGTACTAACTATGCGACATACATATTGAAGCAACACGCAGTTTGTAATTTGCTCTTTTTTACACCCCAAAAAAAAAAAAGGAAATTTTATTTACTCCAATCCACAGTTTATAAAGTGCCAGATTTATGTAGGAGAGAAGAGCTGTATAATTAAAAGACATGCTGTTTAACAATGTTTAACGCATTCAAATTACTTTCTCGACAAGTAGATAAAAACTATGACGGCTCACTTCGGGTAGTATTTTCATATATCATCATGTTACTTACCAAATATTGAGTATACAATTAAATGAAAATTCTTAAGAGCGGACCTCCATACTCATTACAGAATGCTATGGAAGCAATTGAACATACTGTTGTTTGTTTGTTCTGTTTCATAAGGCAACACAGTATTGCTTAAATTTGCATGTGATGAACTATACTCGTCGGTTAATTGTTAGAGAATGAGATCGCTGTTATAAAATGAATAATTTTGCTAAACTCTTATACCGTGAAAAATATAACAACAACAGTCTGAGCAATAGAGTGATAAAAATGATGAGTGCAAGAGAATGAGATCACTTACAGTTACTGGTGCATAAATTAACTGCATGGTAAACCAAGTGCATGGAAGATTAATTAAGGAAACAAGTTGAGTCTTGGCTGGCTGAATAGAGAATGGCAAAAGGATATGTGTTGGTGATTTGTAACTGTTAGAGATTAAGCAGATCTGATCTGCCTGTTTAGTAGGCTTAAAAGCCATATTACGTGTTGCATATCCCGATTAGTTTGTTCAAAACATTAAAACCAAGTAAGTGCAAGAACTGAAAAGTTAATTAAGCCCTAACCAATTTATTTATTTATTTATTTCGTGAATATTGGATAAAAACTAAGTTCGTTTGTCTATTCAATCTTACGTGGGATCTTCTAGATAAAAGAGCTTTTCCTAATTTTATATATTAACTTGAATATGTCAAACACAACATAAACTTCTTTAGGGATTTTAATTAAGGTTCAATCTACATTAAACCTCCATAATTAAGCACGCACAAATATACATTTGTGAGGGAGCATTTTCTTCTACACCGCATGTCATGGGTTCACATATAAAGGTTGCTTTATGATGAAGCTAATATAGGAGGTTTTGGTAGATTTCATATTGTAAATAAATTTATTATGTAACTTTGAGGTTTTCTTTAAAATATTTGAGAAGTAGATCCGAACTATTATGAGCTTAAATATTATACTCGTGCTACCACGCGCATGGTTAATATTCTTGGAGATCTTGCTACATTTGACTGTACATATTAGTAAATTCTTATTGTAAAACTCTGCAAACAAATAAAATAAATGGAAGAACAGAAGTAATTTATAAGATATGTCACCAGATTTTCCTAGTTGAAACCTTGCACATGGAAACAAAAGAGAAAGGTGACTGATATACACAATTAAGTCAATCAAAGTGCTGAATTTTAGCCATAATAAAAACGATTGTCATTTTCTGCTAAATTACAGAAAAAATTTTTGTGGCATATGAAACTATTTGTGTACAGAGCTGCTGGGATTCGATCTCATGTGTTATGTAATTACATTGTAAGTTTCCCATGGCCTGCATACTGCGTCCTTGGTAATTACAAATAGAAACTTTATGTTACAAAATCTTAGAATAAACCTACAACATCACGTTCGTAAACATTGTACTTATCATTATGATATGAAATTATTATTTTGTTTAGTAAAAGGCTGATCCTATAAGTACCCTTAGCTTCACGATAATTAAAGCATCAACTTCAAAGCTTCATAGCTTAGTTTCAGTCACGAAGAATCATCTACTCGTCTTGAGCTGGCAGCTACTTTATTCTTTAATTGAAATTAATCAATGGCAGTGTTACTTCTGAAGAATTCGGATATGGCCCTTGTTCTCTTCTCATGCTTAATTCTAAGCTTCTATTCAATGGCATCAGCTCAAAATCACGGAACTGCAACCTATTACACTCCTCCCTACATCCGTAAGCATTCCTCTTACATATGCTAATCTTGTTCGTTGGAAAATTGTTAGGTGTGCATTAATGTTCGCCTCTTGTATAAATGCTGACCCGTAATATTGTACAAAAAGTGTTAAAATACAAAATTTTCACAAATTATACGAATTTAACTCTTTTTGTTTATATTCTAAAAGAAAAATGATGAAGAGTCTTGATGGTGACACAACGGTGACAAAAATATCTGTACAACCTTTTTGGGGGTTTCAGCTTCTGCTTGCTATGGATTTGCGGATCAAGGAGTGATGATAGCAGCAGCAAGTGAAGCAATATGGAATGGAGGTGGTGCATGTGGGCCGTATTATCAAGTAACCTGTGTAAGTGGCACAAACGCTGGCACCCCGCACCCTTGTCAAGGAAGCAGCTCTGTGGTGGTGAAGATTGTAGACCTGTACCCGGCAGGGTCGTGTAGGGGCACCATTTACTTGTCACAAGAAGCTTTTGCTTCCATTGCTGACACTGCCTCTGGTGTTATCAACATTTCTTACCAACGGTACGTGCTACCATTAATTATGTAGCTAGCTACGCTTATGATATTATTTCCTTGAGTTACTATATGCATTCATTTTCTTAATGATTTTAATTCTATGTTCAATTCAAATGTTCTTACAGGATTTGAACTTTTGGAGGAATTAATGAGCCTTGGATCTGGAATTTTCACGCTATTGGAGATGGAAGATTGATTGATTGAGATCATTTATCTTTATTGTTAGTAGTGTGTATGTCATCTAGGTGAGATGAAAGGAAATAGTTTGAGTTCAAACTTTACTCACATGCGTGAGCAGGAAATTGAATTTGCCATTAAGTTAAAATTAAAAAAAAAAATCTTTGTTAAAAAAACCTTTGTTATCGCATATGGAGAAGTAGTACATTAAACATAGAAAGGATTATTAATAAAATTTATTATTATCATTGTCGTTTCATTTCTTCTAATATATTTTTATTATATATACACAATGTGTTCTAAGTCAAATTTACATTTTTAACCTATATGTGTAACCAAAAATACTGAGGAACGTGGTTTCGAAACTTAAAATAGAAAATTATGTCCCTCCAATAAGTCATACTGAGCAAAAATTTGATAAAGTGATAAAACGACGGTTTGAGCGAACATTAAAAATGCAATAGCTATTTGGATGAAATTTCATAAATGAAAATTAAGATCAAAGTTAAAAGATGGATAATATTGTATGTTACAGTTCCAATAACATCTATGACGAACATCCCCAAAGTTAGTGATAAAAGTGATTTCGCCTCTTGCTGTGAAACCAATAACAAAGTTGATTGAAAGGACGTATAATTAATCTTAAGTTGGGATTATGATATAAAAAAAAATACATGAAAAACCTTTAGTTATTATATGGATATACAATAATTGTACCATCTAGAGAAGAATAACTCGAACTTAGAGGAGTGTATACACGCCAAAAAATTTTACCCTAACTAAACTAACATACACCCAGAGGAGTGTATATGTTATTCTAATATTCTAAAATCTTAACCATACTTATTATAAAAAGCACATATGTGGCAAGGTTATTAAAAATTCAAGTGATTCTCTATGTAATAATATATAAATGTGATGAAGTTGGCATAAAAATTGATAACTACATAGCGTGCATTAGTCTAATATATATTATAACTTAACTGAAACCTTTGCAAGTGGTTCTTGAAAATGATTGATTTCTTTCTTGCCAATAGAAATGAGAAACTGGAACACTCAGTTGTCCATTTGCCTAATGCAACACAGAAAAAGTTTGTTGCAAATTGATGCTATCCACGCACGAATAAGTTCCAGAGAGTTTGATCTCTTTGGGAAATATGTCCTTGTATGTATGTCTCATTGTAAACTTCTCGAGACAAGCAGCATTAATTGCCGGCCCCCCCACCCGCCGGCCGGTTCTTTTTTGGGGCACCAATCAATACTGTTTGCTGAGCTGATGGCTATACTTGAAGGGTTGGATCTTACTGCACAGCTGGGGTTTAATGTTCTGGAGGTGGAATCTGACTCGGCCACTATGGTTTTCTGGGTTAATTTCCATTGTTCGGTGCGGTGGGAATATGTTTATCTCCTTCGCCGAATTCGTACTTTATCCTCTAATCCTTCTACTGTTATTAGGCATGTCTTTTGGAAGGATGCTTCTGTCCCTGACTCCATAGCCAATTGGGCATGTACTCACCAACCTTGTGATGAAGCTATAATAAATAATTTTCGGTGAAGCCACAATACATAAAGAACTGTGCGCCGGGGATGGATTATTAATTCCATTTGCTAATTGACTACTTTGTAAAATATCCAGAACCGACGATTGGCCGACCTTGATGACAATGAAAAAAGTTTATGCTACAAAATCAGAATATTCTTATTGTATTCATCAGTATATAACATTAAATATTATTCAAGTAAACTGAAATTCTAACCCTATAAATAACTTGTCGTCACTGCCAATCAAAACACCACTTCAAATTGATTAAGCTTTCTAGCTAATAATTAATTGAAGAGAATCATCAACTCTCTCTATCTAGCTGGCCAGCTGCTATTTCATTCTTGCAATTGATCAATGGCATCCCTATTGTACAACTCCCGCATTGCCCTCATTCTATTTTCGTGCTTAGTTATGAGCTTCCACTCATCAGCGTCAGCTCAAAATTACGGGATTGCTACCTATTACACTCCTCCGTACATGCGTAAGCATTCTTCCATTTTCTAGATATTACGCAATAGCCTACTTAAGTTTATAATTTCTTCATTACGCCCCTCATCGAGCCACAATTAATCCTGGTGCCGCCACTACATATGTCACCGTAGATAAAGACTCATTCTCTGATATCATTGTATGGAGAAATTAATTAAGCATACACTTTTTCCTCTTTTTATTTTTTATTTTTTATTTTTTTTGGGGGTTTCAGCTTCTGCTTGCTATGGATTTGCGGATCAAGGAGTGATGATAGCAGCAGCAAGTGAAGCAATATGGAACGGAGGTGGTGCATGCGGGCAGTATTATCAAGTAACCTGTGTAAGTGGCACAAACGCTGGCACCCCGCACCCTTGTCAAGGAAGCAGCTCTGTGGTGGTGAAGATTGTAGACCTGTGCCCGCCAGGGTCCTGTAGGGGCACCATTGACTTGTCACAAGAAGCTTTTGCTTCCATTGCTGACAGTGCCTCTGGTGTTATCAATATTTCTTACCAACAGTACGTACTACAATTAATTATACATACAGCAAGCCAGAAATATGATCTTTTCATTTATTATACACATGTTTTGTTTTTTAACTCTATCTTGAATTCCATATTTATTAAAATGCAGGATTTGAAGGATGGGCACGTTTTGAAGAATATTGGTTGCTCAATATTACATTTTCATATTGTTTTGATCAATGATCAGTTATTTGTATCAGCAGCAAACTATTGTATCACTTAAGGAAATGAATAATTAAACTTATTATTATATATTATCATTGCGGTTTCTTAGCATTTGTGTCTACAATTTCACTGGTCCCCCTGTTGGTGTTACTCAATTTCTTATTCGTGATATGCACGTGGTTGCTTATCCTTGCTTAGTGCTCTCTTAGCTGTTTGTGTAAGAGCCCCTTTGTACTAAAAACGAAAATAAATAAATAAAAACAAACCTTTCAAAATGTAACATATGCAATCAGTGTTCAGAAGTGAGGAATTTTTAGTGCCGAACTAAATTAATCCAACGAACAACCTGCCATTGGACTGCGAATGATCCATGATCTTAATTAGTTGTATGGGCAAAATTTGATTTTTTAAATTAGTGGAGCGGCCACTGATGATGTGAAGACATAAAGTGTTAGTATCTTCACCTAAGCATGAGTGGTGATATTTGATACTCTCAATTTATTTTATCAACTCTCATTTTTCAATGTATATTTTTTTTTTCTTAGGATTGCACTTATTAAAAATAAAAATATTTTTCTTCTCTTTCAAGCTCTCAATAGATAAACTTTTTATCTCTTTAATCTTTTTTTTTAATTGATTCACCATTTAGGTAAAGTATTAGCTTTTAATTAACTTCCAAATTGAAATTAAACAAAATTTCGGTTTATCACAAAAAATCAAAACCAATATCATCAATAACAACAAAACCCACCATTGGTTCATAGAATTTAATAAAGCCCGATATTGAAATTTATCATATGTTCGTAGAGGTGATGGATTGATGGTAATAAAGATAGATGGTGATAGTGGTTGTGATGAACTAATTGTTGAAAAGTATATGGTGAAGGTGATGGTTGTGCTAGAGAGAAGGGGAGAAAGAATAAAGAAAAACAAAAAATAATATTTTTATTTTTAATAAGGTTAATTTTAAAAAGTAATAAAATAAATTAAAAAGTGGGGTTAGTGAGACAATTTGAGGAGATTAAATATATATCTCTCATAAGAGTTCATGATGATGAGCACCTAGTTGAGGCGGATTATGGGCTTAGATCTGGAAACAAATTCGGTCCAATTCTGGGCTGAGGTTGACGAAATTATGGTAAATTTTGATTGCTAGTAGTTTATAGTTGTACTATTGATCATTAATTAAAAAAAGAGAAATATATTAAGAATATAACAAACATATCTTATCCAAATAAGAATCTTACAAATTCAAAGGAGTACGTCCGTATATGAGATCTTAATTAGTCAAAAGAAAAAAAAAAAAGAGGTTCGTAATCTTGTAAATTAGAAAGAAAAATAAGAAATAGATTAGAGAAATAGGTGTAAATTTTGAGTCCAATATAATTCCTCGGAAACCATCTCAAACTGCTCTTGATATTTATGAAGAGTGCTGCGATATGAGTTCTGTATATTTAAGGCAAAATCGTCTTGGTAATTTGGAATAATCTCTCTATTAGTCCACTAAAAAACTATATATATACACAGACGCATACATACAAGTACGCACAGAGAGATTGATCTCTCTTCATTCTTTGGTTTCGAAAGCTGATGATTGGCCGACCTTGGCGACAAGGAAAAAGTCTAAGGTACAAAATCAGAAGACACCAATGATAAATAAGCTCGCTCATCGACAATAATATTGTATTCATCAATAATATATAATATAAGATGTCAATATCACTATTAATAATTAAATGATTAACATAAGCTTTCGTTCCATCGCATAAGAGAATTATCATCAACTCTAAAGCTAGCTAGCTACCTGCTATTTTTGTTTTTTTGGCAATTAACGAATGGCATTCCCACTGAAGGCCTGTTATTTAGCTCTCATTGTTTCATCATGCTTCTTCACAACGGCTTTGGCTCTGAATTACAGGACTGCAACCTTTAACCCTCCTCCCTACAAGCGTAAGCATTTCTGTAACAAATATGTTTTAATACTTACACATGTTCACAATTTACCTTTATTACTATTACATATATTATTGTTTGGCTCTCATTAATCATAAACTTTTGAGTCAAACGATTTATCTAGAATAATATCAAGTCAATATCTCTTGTTATCATACACGTTTAATACGACGGGGCATGTTTGAAGTGGGTTTAAAGTTTTGAGTCAATTTCCTAAAGAACAAATTTGAGTCATTTATTTATTATTAATGGTTTTTTTTGGGGGGGGGGGGGGGGGGGGGGGGGTGGGGTGTTGAAGATTACGGACCCCCTGATGCTTTTGCTTCCATTGCCGATACTGCTTCTGGTGTTATTAACATTTCTTACCAACAGTAAGTTCTTCGATCGCTTTATTAATCAACACTCGAGAAGGACTTCAAGATTTTAATTCATTAGTTTACTGTTTGTTTTTATGCTGGGTTTGAATTCTAACGTGCGTACGGGTCCTTCCAGGGTTGGCGATGTGGCGTGTGATTGATCAAGAAGTGATCATTTGATTGTTTTGGTTATTCGTTAATTGTATGGATTCATAGCTATATATCTTAGCAATGGATCGGAAAAAAAGAAATAATTATTGTCTACATTTGGTACTTCTTGTGAATCAATCTGCTTATGGCCTTAGCAAGATCAATCCACAGCCCAGGAACTTGAACAAATCATTGCAAGATGCTTTACAAATGGATCAATATCAGAAGCCATTACAATGATGATTTCGAGATCAATTAAAAGGAATTAATAAATAAACAAGATTAATGAACAGAAACAGGAGAACTAATCAATGAAAACAGATTCAAGAAACAAAGAAAGAACTTACATCCACGGGAGAAGCCTTTTGGAGAGCTTTTGTTGATCAACAATGGAAAAATTTTTACAGTGCAATTTTCCAGAGAATACAAAGAAGAAGCAAGTTCACTCACTACCTCTTATCAGTCTCTATATTGCTAACAACCTCACTTAGAATCTGTTACAAAAGCCAGCTAAATAACAGAAACCGAAACGAATCACCAAACCCACATAGCACAGCTTGAGCATGATCACCACGTGCAGTACTTAGTATTATTAAGTACTGATGTTTATAAAGCATAAGTGGAGCACGTGATTTATCTCGTGACTTTTAAAGGCTGTGATATCTTCAATAGGATGCCGCATTGACTTGATGAGTTTGATTCACCTGTAAGCTTCACAGTACGCTTATTTGTACCTTCCGTTTTCGGATAGGAGTTCTCTCCAGTCTCCATGATCTGATCAGAATATACATTAAATGGGTGTTTGACGTCTAATAAATAAGAATATATGAGTGAGTCCCAAAAAGGGAAAAAAATTCTCAATTCAGGTTCTCGACCAAATATATGTAGCATGCTGCTAATTCGGAGACGAAGAGAAACTGAACCTGGAGACGATAAGTGACAGAACTAATTTCAATTGAACCATTGTAAAATTCGGGCCTAAGCATATGCTAGTGCCGAGTCCAAATGGGATACAAGCTTTGGGAATCTTGCAAGAGGGTTGGAAACACCATTGATGAACCTTTCAGGATTAAACTCATTAGCATCTGGTCCCCAGCTATCACGAATCCATATGCATACGCTCTTAGGACTATTCATCTTACCAATTCGTGTCTCTTCAAGTGCTTGTCCTGACAGATATGGTCCTGGTGGCCATCTGTATAGAATAAGTAGTCATCTACATATTTCCGGGGGCGGGGGGGGGGGGGGGGGGGGGGGGAGGGGAAGGAGGAGGAGAAGGGGATTGTATATATATATATATATAGCGGCCTTGAATCACTCTAGTCATCTCTATAGAATATTCCATGTAAAAAGTGAAAAAAAAAATGACAATGATGAATTTTTACAAGCACATCGCATTAGCCATTTTGGATATTAATTGCCATTTTTTAATTGGTGATCGAATTTGTATAAACCAAGCCGTGCTTGCTTAGCAAAATCGGGCCAACTCTGCGCATAAACGGGATTGCCACTCTGGATGCAGAGCAAGAAGCATCAAGCACCAGGAGGCAGCAACAACAGTTGATTCATGGGCAGCATTAAAGTACACGTGCTTTTGATTTTCGATTACAAAGCGCTTCGATGAAACCTTGCCACAACGGCATCATCATTAGCGGCTGCAGCTTCCTCCAGTATTAGCTGCATTTATTCCTTTTCATCATTTCGTATCTCTACACATTGCCATTGGCTTTCTTCAACTATATCCCATATCAATGTATCAATCTCTTTTCTGAAACCGCTTCCTGTCATGAAGAAACTTATACAAGTACACATTCACTCGTACAAGTGTAATGGCTTTTTCAAGTCTCCCAGTAACTTTAATACCAATTGGCAAACCATTCAAAGTGTATTTTTTCCAGATGCAAATTTAAGTTCAATTTATAAACCCTTCAAATTTAATGATGTGTTCAATTTACCTATGGTCTTTAAAATGAAAAACAAACTCTAAAAGAGGAAAAAAAATGGGGGAAAAAAGATTTGGGTATGACAATGCAAAAGAAGGAACAAGGTGTGGAAAATTTAGAATAAATAAAATTTAAAGGGTCATCAATGTAAACTGGCAATGTTGTATATAAGATCAAAACCCTGAGACCCTAAGAAGCGTAACGAGAAACACTGCGTCTGCTGCTGCTGGTGGTGGTGGCTTTTTCGCCTTCTCTGCAAATATCTTCAGGTTCAGATCTCTCTTTGTACAACTTCCCCCTGTCTGTGCATCTCTCGTTCATCATCTGACAAACGGTTCAGATTTTGTTGATTAGGAAATTGATTGCGATGAATTTATTTTTGGCGCTTAAGATCTTTAATTAAGTGGATGAATTAGAAAATATCTTTTCTGATTTTTTTTTGGTTGAATTTTTGTATGATATGATTAGTTAATTGTTTATTTTGCTGGTAGGTATTTTAGACATTTTAAAATTTTGATTGATGTTTTGTGTTTCTTTTAGAAATTAGATTTTTGAAGTTAATATTGAGTTTATGTGACAGGTTTCTCTGATAAAATGTCTCGTGTGTACGTGGGTAACTTGGATTCACGAGTTTCTGAGCGGGATCTTGAGGATGAGTTTCGTGTGTTCGGAGTTATTCGAAGGTAAGTTTCCTTTCTTGCAAATCTATGTTATTGAGCAATTTTTGCTTATCAATATGTTGTTTCTGGTCAATCGAGTATATCTCTATGTTCCTCCTTTGCAAAGAGTGAAAGTCCAAACCCACTATATTTCTCTTTTTGTGTGTATTTGTATTTGTGATTGTTTGCTTGCTTGTGTGTTTATGTGTGTATGTTTGCACTTATTTGAAAGTATATATGCTAGGCTGAGCTCTGCTCTTGGTAGTTTCCTTAGCTGGGAAGCTGGGAGGGTGGGCGTTTCAGTTTTCGGTCCGGATTTTACAGGTTTCGGTTCGGTTGCAGCTGGTTCGGGTTTGAGAATTCAATCCACATGGTTTCAAAAACTATTTCGGTTCAGTTCGGATTCGGTTGGGTTTCAAATTCAGTTCGGTTCGGGTCATAATTTCGGTTTCAATTATGGTTTGGGTTGGATTTTCGGGTTATAATGTTCATAACAGCTTAAATCAAATGGTAAAATCTGCTTCTGTTTATACAAATCAAGCTTTAGCACTATCCAACCATAATTTGTTACAAATACTGGAAACACAACGAGACAACAACACAAATTATAAACAAAAAAGGCAAAGCCCCAACAAGGAAACCCAAAACTTTGTCTAAACAGCAGAGCATAAAAATTAATTAATTCATACACAAGAATGAGATTATACTCCACTAAATTTGTTTCATTTTTTGCTTGCTTTAAAATATACAAGCTTGCTTTGCCAGCAACATCACTTTCATAATCAGCTCCAAGGTGCAATTAGACATATATTTTCTTAAAATTAATCTTATAATAAAAGTATTTTGTTGATTTGGTGAAAGAAAAAATAAACAGAACATCATTACCAATTACCATCAACGTTAACTGGAGAGCTGTGAGCCTGCGACGCCAATGATTAACCTCCGGGTGCTGCAACGCCAACGAGATGGAAGCTGAGAAATTGACTGGTGTTACTGGTGGGACGCGAAATTGGGCTTTGTTACTGGTGGGAGGAGAAACTGACTGCTGCTGGCATGCAGTGGAGTTGAAAGATGACTGCTGATGACCGATGGTGAGCTGGTGGTGTGGCGCGTCTGGGGGCTGGATATTTAGTGTCAATCGGGTTGGGAGAGTTGTGAGAGTCTGAGAGAGAAGTTAGGGATTTTTTGGGTTGGGGGAGATTTGGTCAATTGGGTGGGGTGGGGTATTTATATTTTTTTTAATTTTTTATTTTTTTTAATACAAAACGTGATCGGCTTTGCTATTCAGTTCGAGTTAACCCTATCCAAATAACAAAACCGATCGTTTTTACATTTTCAATCCTTTTGGGTTGTAGGTTCGAACAGAACTGAAACCTAAAATAGATTTTGGGTTCGGTTTGGTTCAACCCGACCTGAATGCCTATCCCTACTGGGAACTGGGAATTCTTCTTTATTGGTCCATGGTTACTGCAAAGTGTGAATCCCATGGCTTCCAAGTTGTTGAAGGCTTGCCATGGACTGAACTTTTGTTTGTTAAGCCTCAAGAGATAGTAGTTTCGCTGTTTCTCCTGGCTTATTGTCTGATACATTATCTCTGTGTGCAGTGTTTGGGTTGCTCGGAGGCCGCCTGGTTATGCTTTTATTGACTTTGATGACTACAGGGATGCACAGGACGCAATTCGTGAATTAGATGGTATGTCAAGATCTTTCGTTTCTGATTATGACTATTTCGATGTGATTAACTGCATATCTTTGTCATTCTCAAATTCTTTTGCTTGCTTAATGCATGCACTTTCACGTTTATTTATTTATATTTATATTTATATTTATATTTTTCTGTTGTTTCATCTATTATATTTTGAGACGTCCCTCATATATTATTCAGGCAAGAATGGCTGGAGGGTGGAGCTTTCTCACAATTCAAGGGGTGGAGGTGGTGGCCGCGGAGGGGGTCGTGGTCGCTCTGGTGGTTCTGATTTAAAGTGCTATGAGTGTGGCGAGCCTGGTCATTTTGCTCGTGAATGCCGTCTGCGTGGTGGTTCAGGGAGACGTCGTAGCCGTAGTCCTAGATATCGCAGGAGCCCAAGTTATGGACGAAGGTGATTTTACTGAATCATTTTTTTTTTTATTTTTTAGGATGCCTAATTTACTTGATTTCATACCAGCTGGTGTTGTCTTACTTGCACATTGTATTTTTCAAGGATATTTTTAGATAAAAAACTGTGATGGGCGTCTGGCATAATCTGGTTATAGGGTCTTTAACATGCTTGTATGAACCTCATTATTGTGAAGCAGGAGTTACAGCCCTCGTGGGAGATCCCCGAGACGCCGCAGTGTGTCACCTCGTGGGCGTAGTTATAGCAGATCACCACCATACCGTGGGCGTGAGGAGTTGCCGTATGCCAACGGGTATAGTTTTCTTTAACTCTGTATTCTTTCCCTACTTTTGATTTCATTGCAGTGCTGATTGGTTGAAGGGCTTCTTTGATGAATTATCAAAAGACCTTTTACAACTTCAGAAACAATAGTGTATTATTTAAGTCAAACACAAAGACACTCTCACACTCACAGAGATGCACACGCACAAATTCATTCATTTAGGGTCCCTTGTGCAGCTTGATTTTTAATTTATCATATCAATGAAGTATTACTGCCAATTTTCTGCAGAAATGGTGCAAGGGATCGTCGCCGTAGCAGGAGCTGAACAGTGAAAACTTGGTAACTCGCCTTCGTTGAGAGGATCCTGGGATTAAGTGTGTTTAATATGTTTTGGACTTCAATACATCTATGTTTTTATTTTGGTGACGCCCTCAGGCTCTTGGATTTGGATAAGTTTTCCTCTTACTTCACTACCTTGTTGGTTATATTTACTTTTAGTTATGAATACTTGCAGTTTCTTATTGAACAAAAAACTATTTAGCGCTTATAATTTATTGAGATAGCTGTTTAGAATGCTGCTAAAAGTACATGCTTTTCCTTTTTCTTTTTTTGTGTCGAGGACAAGGTGTCTTCTGGGTCTGCATCATTGGTTTAGTGGTTCTACACTCCCCTGGGGCTTCATTCTGTGCTGCCCTGCTATGGGATCTTCAATTTTGCTTCATTCTGTGCTGCCCTGCAATCAATTTTGCTTCATTGTGTGCTGCCCTGCTTTGGGATCTTCAATTTCCAATGATTGTGGGTCCCTACCGGCTTCATCTTTAGATGCTTCTCTGTTTGATTGAGTCTCCAGCTGTGGAGCGCCTCCCTCAAATTCTAGTGGCTTTTCTTTTATTTAACTTAAATGGATAGTGGAGCTGCTTCAAACACTTCTGGAAGGTATTTAATCTCTTCTTCAGAAGTTGGGGTCTTCTGGTCTTTCTTAAACAAATGGGTTTGGAATATTGAAATCTAAGTTTAACATGAATTAAATAGATACAATGGTGAGTTTGTTCTTTTGAGCATGCGTGATCTACCAACTTGTTATTACATACTCTATTGAAGTCTTCTGCATGACAAGAATCAGTACGGAGCCTTAAAATTCTGTCTCCGGTTGGGTATGTCATTAGATTCTTTTGGTGACCTTGGCTGATTGATGTTGCTTTGGCCTGCTAGAGGAGCTCTTGCCATCATTGAGAGGTCTCCAGTACCAATTGGCACCGATCATAGCTGCTTTGACATACTCTGCTACAGATAATATGTTTGATCTTCTAGGATTTTGTATGACTTTAAACATGCTACAACATGAATCGGCACTGGAGCATTGACCCACTTATTTTTAGCCACTGTTTTATGTTTGTGGTTTAGTTTTCTAATATTTGCCTGGATCTAAATCAGTCTTTGCTCCTGTCACTATGCGAGGCATCTCATTTCTAGATTGGTCTCTTATCACCCCCCACAATTGTCTTAGAAGTGTTGAGAACCTGCACTGTTGCTTTCTGTTTTTAATATTTCCATGGTGTCAATGAAGTCTCAGCTTAATTTTATTATTGATATTAATTAGATGGTTTGATATTAATTAGATGGGTTTGCGATAGGTGTTGTGAGCCAAAACATGTTGAAATCATTAATGCCGTTGAGTCTAATGTGATTTACTGATTGAATCCATGCGTGAAAGAAGGATTTCATGCGGCATGTTAGCCAAATAATGAGTTACCATTTTTCGTTGGCATGGTAAATTGATGATTGTAGTTGTAAAATAAGTAAAAGTGCAAGTTTTGGATATGGAGCGTTACTTCTCTAAATCAATGATGGCAACGCATATTTTCAATATGTGGTGGTCCAAATCAGAGATAAAGTGTCGCCAACGATGATAGAGATTAAGCTGCGTGCGTGAAATTTGCAAAGATTCTTCTACTAGTGAGTGGAGTCATGGAAGATGTTTGTCTTTCGCGTGATGGCGTTTGACATTAGTGTCCTTAGTCGGACGAGGATTGAAGCCTTTTTTCGACTATAATATCAGAGCGCAATTGTTCCCTGTTGAGACTCGCTTGATATGTACTTCAAAATTAGCAAAGTATATAATTTTCCAAGGCTTCCCTTGGCTGGCTTTAAGGAGTTGTCAATCGTTAGTGTTCACCACTAGGCCAGGTAGTAATTGACAAGGAAATTGAAATTGAAATTGAAGCTATAATAATACTACTACACTATGTAATGTTTGAACGTGGGAATACGAATTTGAGATGTACAAGAATTAGTTGGATTCTGTGGATTCTGCGTCGGCATTCACTTTCTGATCTTTGTGAAAACGAAACGCATCGTCAATGGCATACATTGTGCGAGTGCGCCTAATAGAAATAAACACCGAAAAGGAAACAATTTTCATATTTTCGCCGCGATACTAGTAATTGATTTGATTTGATGCAAATTTCAACTTGTCATTTCCCCACGTGCGTTCGGGCAGTGTCGTTGGTCGTCGCCGGAAAATCGATCATCTGGGGACCGCCAGCCGCACGCCTCACTTTTAGTAAGTGTGAATTTGCGTGGTGCGGAGCTTGACAGTTTCTCATTTGTCATTTCTCATCAACGGGAGACACGTTAGTTACGAATATTGCACAGCTAACTACTCAATAACTTTCTTTAACTGGAATTACGTGTAGCTGTATTGTTATTATTATTATTTATTAGAACCAGCAGGAGAGTGTTACTACTGCATTTCATCTCTAATAGTCATTGGCCCGCTCCTCCAAAAAGAGAATGGCGGCCGGCCCTCCCTTCCCCTCTTCAACAATCATTCATTCATAATGATATATTGATATTGAGAACAACTTTACACGAGTCGCAGGACAAATTTTGTCTCTGTAAGAATAGGTTATTATTATTATTATTATTATTAATTAGTTTCTTACCAATTATAAAAATAAAAGGGAAATAACTAATTGACTGACACAGGATCTTGCTTCCAGCCGCCTTTAAACTGAAATACGTACGTATGTATGCATGCGTTCATATGTGTGAGTCACTCACCATTCACTAACAGACGAAAGTGATAAAAGAGTCAAATCAAAATTCCCCTGAAAACTCCGCAACAAATATTATTCAATTTTCCTTTTCAATCTTCCTTTCATTTTTCAAACGGATATGCCCTTCACGTCTGTATCTAAACTCTGTCGAACTGTCTTCTTCAAACTAATTATTGCAGGCTTTTTATTTTAATGTTTTTTTAACTGTTAGTTTTTGGTGGGCTTTTAATGGAACTCAAAACACATAACCACTTAGTTCTGTCTAGCCCTCTTTTGGGATCTTTTGCATTCGTTATATAGTAGTGAATTTGTATGCATGTGACTGACTTTCAAAAGCATGGAGTTTCATAAAGAGAAGCTTTGTGTAACGGATTTTTTTTTTCGTAGGTTTTACAATGTTGGAAAGAATAATCTTGAAATAGAAAAGCCATTGCCAGTATACAAAGCATCAGCTTCTATGATAAAACATGAGGGCGGTATAGGTGAAAGAAACAGAAGCACTACTTCCAGAATCCCAAAATTTGGAAAGTTTAAAGTTTTGCCAGAAAATTATGAGCCATTGAGGAGGAAGATTCTTGATCCAAGCAGTGATATTTTCTTAAAATGGAATAGGGTTTTTCTGTGTTGGTGCTTCGTTGCATTATTTGTTGATCCTTTGTTTTTTTACCTCCCGTCAGTAGTGCACAGTGGCAATTCATCATGCATGACTTTTGATTTAAATTTTGGGATTATTGTCACGTGTTTTCGAACTGTTGCCGATGTATTTTATCTGCCGCATATGGTTATTAAGTTCGGGACAGCTTATGTTTCCCCTAGTTCAAGAGTTTTTGGAAGAGGTGAACTTGTTATGGATCCAGAGATGATTTCAAGGCGGTACCTAAAATCAGATTTTTTCATAGATCTCGTGGCTGCACTTCCCCTTCCTCAGGTACTATTATGAATTTTTTTAAAAAAAATTTCTGGGATTAGGCATTAAAAGTTTTTGTTAATACATCAATAATATGTTAATTCAGTATTTCGGATGAAAATCGAGTAGAAAGACTAATCATTCTATGTTTCGATTGGGAGGGACTGTAAGAAACTAAAATAGATGAAGTCGGAATTCCTATGTAGTCAGCTGGGGATGAAGCAGCTTCTGTAATAATTTGGATTTTGGATACATGATACAAAAACAGTTAGGTACATAACGAGAAATTGCTACTGGACGCTTGTTCCTTAAATAAATGACTGGATTTGGGGAGTAATAATCCCAGCACATAGTATTATATTATACATCCTTTACTCACACATGATTTTTTTCCCTTCCCATTGCTTGAAGTTCGTCACTTCTGAAGCTAAAGTAAATAAGTAACATCTTATTGTTGTTCTTTTTCTATCTCTTGATTTGGCAGATTATGATATGATTCATTTTACCAGCTGTCAGAAGCTCTCATGCTGATCACACCAACGATGCCCTCGTACTGATTGTTCTGCTCCAATATGTTCCCAGATTATATTTGATTTTTCCCTTAAGTTCCCAGATTATCAAGACGACAGGAGTGGTGGCAAAGACTGCTTGGGCTGGGGCTGCGTATAATCTTCTATTGTACATGTTGGCTAGTCATGTATGTAAATTCTCCTCACTCAAAATTTGTCCCTCACCATTGGTGCCAATCATTACACCCTATTAGCTGTCTCTAATTAGTCGATTACATTAAATTTCTCATGATTTGGCTTCTGCTCCTGCAGGTCTTAGGGGCATCGTGGTATTTATTGTCAATTGAACGGCAAGCAACGTGCTGGAAATCTGAATGCAAAAATGAATCAGGCCCTGTGAAATGCTTTCCTCGTTACTAGGACTGCGGCACATTGGATGATAATGATCGAGGGATATGGGAAAACAGTACTATTGTGTATAATAACTGCAATCCTGAGAGTACAACCAGTTTCAAATATGGCATATTTGAAATGCATTGACAAATGATGTTGTCTCCTCTAAGTTCTTGGAGAAGTATCTCTGGTAGGGCTTACAGAACTTGAGGTATTCTTCATATTTACTACATTATCTCATTCTCCTCTTTCCGTTCTGGATGATGACAATGATAATTGTGATGCAGCGTTTCAGTTTGAATAAACTGATTTTTCCTGCTTTATTTGGATGGCTCATTGATAATTGTCTCTGCTTTGCTTCTTGTTTTGTTAGCACAGAACTCTGACATATCTTTTTACCTTCGTCAATTTCAGTGCTTGTGCCCAAAAACGCCCAGTCTTTGGCCACAAGCACACATATTGGGGAAACCTTGTTTGCCATACTCATCTCAATCCTTGGTCTGGTTTTATTCGCTCATTTAATTGGAAACATGCAGGTACCAAGAAGCCTCTGAGCAATCATGCTTGTTTCATATTTCATTCAGCTCCTTAACATTCCAGTTGCTCACCCTTTAATCATTCTATATTGAGTACAGACCTACTTGCAATCCATTACTGTGAGATTTGAGGAGTGGAGGCTCAAGCGTCGAGACACTGAGGAATGGATGAGACATCGCCAACTTCCCCAAAATCTTCGAGAACGTGTTAGGCGATTTCTCCAGTATAAGTGGCTTGCAGTTCGAGGAGTTGATGAAGAGTCAATCTTGCATGGCCTTCCTACAGATCTTCGTAGAGATATCCAACATAACCTATGCTTGGACCTTGTTCGACGTGTAAGTTCCTTTTCAACTAACCTTATACTGAGGGGACCGGAGCATTGTTTTCAGGAGGTGTTCTGTTTCTAATATGATAATCACATATATGTCAAAAGCTTAGCAAAAGAGATGTTATTTAGCCCGTGAGTCTACTGGAATTATAGGTTCCCTTTTTCTCACAGATGGATGATCAGCTACCAGACGCCATCTGTGAGCGCTTGGTATCCTCCTTAAGTACTCAGGGCACTTACATAGTTCGTGAAGGTGACCCCGTCACAGAAATGCTTTTTATAATAAGAGGGAGGCTGGAAAGCTCGACAACAAATGGGGGCCGAACAGGTTTCTTCAATTCCATTACTTTGAGGCCAGGCGACTTTTGTGGTGAGGAATTGCTTGCATGGGCATTGCTTCCAAAATCTACAGTCAACTTGCCTTCTTCAACAAGGACAGTGAAAGCTCTTACTGAAGTAGAAGCCTTTGCATTAAGAGCAGAAGATCTCAAGTTTGTAGCAAATCCGTTTCGACGTCTACACAGTAAGAAGCTACAACACACTTTCCGTTTCTATTCTCTTCACTTGAGGACATGGGCTGCCTGCTTCATTCAGGCTGCCTGGCGCCGCTGCAAGAAGAGGAAAATGGCCAAGAACTTTGGTATGATGGAGTCTCTCTCATATGCTCCTGATGAGCAAGTGGCTGCTGAAACTGAGCAAGAGGAGGAAGAGCATCGTACCTGAACTTCTTCTCAAGCAAAGCAGAACCTGAATGTTACAATTCTGGCTTCTAGGTTTGCTGCAAACACTCGGAGAGGAGCTCAGAAAATCAAGGATGTTGAAATGCCGAGGTTGCAAAAGCCTGATGAGCCTGACTTCTCGGCAGAGGCAGATGATGACTAGTCCAACTCCACCCAAAACAATCGCTTCCAAAGGTCTGAAATTCAATATTTTACCTGAAAACACATGCTAACACCTGCTAAGATGCTAAGTGTCCATTTCATAGCCATATATATATGTATACATATATACATACACACACACACACACACACACATATATATATATGTATGTATGTATGTATGTCATTTTTTCGTCACTTCATCATCAAATTTTCATTACGAAGTAATGAGAATGTAGAAGGAATACGGTTATTCGAGAGAACCGTTCTTTTCAGAACAGAACTATGAATTTACTAAATAACCGATCCTTTTCCTTCATTCACTTTTCTAATTTAAATACAGCACGGCACAGGTTACGTGGCAACATAACTTCCAATAACTGAACAGTTAAAATACAAGTAACGACTTCTACTACAACCCAATAACATGACTCACTAACTCAACAACTGAATCTCAATACTAATACAGCACCTAGCCAATTCACACGCGAACAACATGCATGAATAAACCAGGCACGCATCGTTCCTCCCGCAGGAACCTGGTCCTCAAGGTTGAAGCCTGGGTAGCTCCTCGAAAATCGCCGTTTGTTCTTCCAGGTTGCATCCTCGAGTGCTAGTCCCTTCCATTTAGTTAAAACCTCCTTCTTGGGTCGATGTTGTCTCTAGTAATAACTCGGGTATCAAGTACAGCTTCTGGCTGGGGCATTGCCTCAAGATTATCAGATGGTGGAGGCAGTCGTTGCTCGGCTGGTGTTAAGACTACCAATCAACTTGTTCAGGTTGGAACTTGGAAGCACATGATATATAATCCACTTGACCAAATTGTGCTAGAACCTGATTGCCCCCGAGGCGTGGTGGGTTGGTAACAGTATGAAGCTTATAATAGCTGACCACCCAAATTTGAGCCTTGAGGAAAGGAGAAAACAAAAATTATTTAAGCTTGACCTTGATTTGATTTGTATTATGATAAGTGACAGGATTCTCGTTACTTGCCAATTTATCTCGTAACATTCTAGCACTTTTTTATTTTAGTTGCTTCTTGATCAACAACCATTCTGTTGGACCTCTCAATAGGTCAGTTATTGCTACTTTCACTTTCTCTTTCAAACTTGGATCTCCGGACTCTGGTATTAGCATATGCACTCCCGCTTTAAAATTAATTTCAGTATGGAGAAATCGATAATCTCCGGCTTTAAAACTCAAAACTGCAAAAATGAAAAGTCAGCCAATCTTGTAGGTATTAGCATATGCACTCCCGGTTTTAATCGTTAGCCAATTACTGAAACCATTTTCAAGTGAAAAATGATCGAACTTCATTCATTAAAATTATAAAATTAAGGGAAAATGACAGTCTCTTAACTCCTAAAAATTTTTCCAGATGTATAAGTAGATTCTGTAACGTTTTAGGAATATGGATAAATTATTTCCTGTTCGTTTTTATTTTCTTATTTTATTTATTTATTTATTTTTTATTATTCGGGACCATCAAATTTCAGACTGTATCTTCTGTGTGGCTCTATCCACAACAACATAAACTAACAGAAATTTTGTGTGTTCATACATCAGAAGTCTCCACGTGCACATTAAGATTTCCTAAAATGAATGAACCAATAATTTCTCATTTTATTTGTACACTAATGGACAATGCTGAGTAAATTTTGGCCCTACATGAATAACAAACCCAAACCTACTTGCAGGTAACAGGTAATATATCCCATAATGAATACCAAGTGCCAAAGGAGTATAACAGAAACTAACTAGGGATTTGTCAAGTCAATGATTTTTACTTTTTTTTTTTTTTTAAATGAACTTTGCTGGAGAAAATCTTAATGAAGTGGACCTAAGGCGCATGGCCAGGGAAAGTTGCATGTTTGTCCTAATCAAAACAACCCAACATTAAGCTTCACAAACTAAACGAAAACAAGAATCTGCATATGCTCACAAACAGATCACTTGGCCCCAGCTTTCTCTACCCGACTAATGAAAATTTGATTTTTACAAGCACCAAAAGCCTCCAACAACTCCACCACTTCATTGCCTGCCGACACTTCAAATTTATCAAAATATACACGTGTTAGTTTGCACAAGTGTGGGAGCAAATTGCGTAAGAATCAAAGCCAAGTGAAGTTTGACACGAAAGAGTGAAGGGCAAGAGAGATTTACATTCGATAGAAGAGATCAATAAATGCAAATGTACATATATATGATTCAAGTTTTTGGAATCTAAAAACAAGGAAGCATCAAGCAAACACGCTCATGCTTGGATCTCACTCAAATGACCGGACTTTACAAATTTAATATGGCTTGAATCTGAAAGGCCAAATCACACCCAAGCAAGTATCAAAAACCGACTGTAAAATGGAGGAAAAAAAAAGATACAATAATTCAGTGCCTAACGATACTAGAGTGACAGATATTTCACGTAAAATATGAAAGAAATTCAGAAGACTGCGACCATGGTATGGGAAGTGATTGATGACGAGCGAAAAGTTTAAATGTCTAAAGTGAGAGTTCATTTTATTGAATTAAATGGGCACCCTACCACTACTTGCTAAGGATAAATGAGATGATCTTTGATTGCACCGCTAACACAAATGTCTGCTGTTGTGATCTGCTTTGGTTGAATTTGAGATGTATGCTTTTCGTTTCTGTCTTGCCTCAATGGCACTATCAGCTCATCTGCTCCCCGATCAAATCAAGCCCCACAAGGAGGAAGGTCACACCTTGAAAGAGCAGGAAGTAGAAGTGCACTCCCTGGGCTGCTAACAAGCTTCTCACAGAAGCTGTAAGTAGGAGGAATGCGAGCATCAGTTCTTTCCTGTATATTTTGTTGACCTTCTTAGCTGCAGCAGCTGATTCTTTCTGTTCCTTTATCTGGGTTAACTCAGAAAGCTCACTCTCGGAAGCTCCTCTGAGTATCTGTGGCTGGTTCATTGTCTTAGATTCTCTCTCAACAGCTGCTAGTAAGTCAGATTCTGATGATCTGCCAGCCTTCTTGGTGACAACCCACTCATAAGAGCTACCCAACTGGAATAATCCGGATACCATTGCGTTGAATTTGGTCACAGACATGGTGTTCTCGAATAAGAGGTAAGGCACAATGAAAGGAAAGGACTTCGGGGCAGGAAGAATGTTGAGGAATGACATGAAAACGGGAACGTAACAAATGACCCACACGGGAAGCTCCGCCTCGGGTATGAACATGGTTAGAGGAAGAATTATGCAGAACAATGTGAAGGAATAGAAAGGAAGTATAAGTTTCCTCAATAGAAAGAACAGCAGTATTAAGTTTGCTTTCTTCCACATTGGCATCTGCAGTGTTACAGAATTCATTAGTTGTATTTTAGTTAATTAGAAAGTTGGAAAAATATTTTGAGTACCAAAAGTACCTTAGATTTTATAATTGCTGGAAGACACAAGCGGAAAAGTTGCATAGGACCAGAATGCCAACGATGTTGCTGCTTTCTATAAGCTTCATAGGACTCAGGAACTTCACAAAGGACCTGGAAAATTTACAAATGCAGTCAGCTTTCTAGAATGGTTCTGAGAATTTTTCAGGAAATTATGCATTGGTTTCACTCAAATCCATCAATAACTTACTAACTAAATCTTATAGCAACCCTAGGAGTACAATCACATAAAGATAATATTATACAATGTGAATACAAAGGAGATCAAACAAGATTAAAACATTACCTTGACATCATTAAGGAATATGAATTTCCAACCACTGAGATGAGCACGAACAGCTATGTCCATGTCCTCTACAGTTGTTCTTTCAAGCCAGCCTCCAGACTCTTCAAGGGCCTTAATTCTCCAGACGCCAGCTGTTCCGTTGAAACCAAAAAAGCTTAGAAATACTCCGTTAACCTGTTGTTCCACCTCGAAATGAAAAGACAAATTAATGTTTTGGAGGCGCGTCAGCAAGTTCTCATTCTTGTTCACAAAAGCCCATCTAGCCTGTACCAGACCTAATTTGGGATTGTCCTGCAGCAGCAAGGAAAACAATAGGCACCAATTTATTGTCTACAAAGTAATTTCTTAGCAAACTTCAATAAAATGACTAATGTTTTATTTCTCTACCTTGAAATGTGGAACTGTAGTTTTGAGAAAATCTGGATTAGGTTGGAAATCTGCATCAAATATTGCAACAAACTCGTAGTCTTTCACGTAATCACAGCCCATTGCTGACTTAAGATTCCCAGCTTTGTAACCGGTTCTAACCAAGCGATGACGATAAACTATGTTAATACCCTTTTGGCTCCACTTAGAGACCTCTGCCTTAATTAAATACTGGATGCTCTCATCATTAGAATCATCAAGAACTTGAATCAGGAACCGGTCTTTTGGCCAATCAAGTTGGCAGACGGCAGAGATGGACTGCTCATATACCTGCACAAGCCAGAGGAGTTCCATGAACACCATTGATCATGCTAATTCTGGATGTCCCTGCTTTATGTCATAAGCCACAGGGACTTCTGTCCGGTTCTTCAGTTAAATTGACAGATCTAGGTATTTTGACAAAATCAGGAAAGGACTCTGGGAGTGCTATAGTTGTATCTTATATTTTTAATTAGAAGTATTTCATTTTAAGATACTAAAACTCCACACCTAATTTTTTAAACTTTGCACATATTTTTGAACTATATTATCAAGTTCTAAACTATTACATCTTTACTGAAGTTGTTTGACCCTTAATCTTCTGACATTCATCTGTAACTACAGTTCCATTCAAGCTTGTGAGATTCTAGGACATTATCCCATCAATTCCTAGATTGTAAAATACTCCTATAAATCAATCAGTCTCAAATCTATAGTTATCATTTGTTAGAAGCATACAGCAATATAACACAGACCAAATCAAATTAAAACAGAAAAAAGATTAAGTTCTGCGTGTTACCTCTCTCTCATTGCACATGGGAATTTGAACAAGAACCATGGGATACTCAAAACCGGATCCCTCAACATCATCAGACTCGCATGGATTCCCCTCAATTCTCGGCTTAATCTTTTTGTATTTAATCCAAAAACAACCCAAACACAGCACTAATCGATCCACAGATTGGATAAGGAATAAAACAACACAGAAAGTGGAGAGTGCTTGAATTGCGGGTGCAATGTAATCAGCTCGAAATGTCAACCAAGCAACATATACCATATGAAGCAAGCTTTGGATATCACTGGTTCTTGGCATGTGTAAATGGGGGTTTCTAAAATAATGCCAGCCTTTGAAATAAGCAACTAGTTCAAAAGCAAGAATTGCCAAGGCAGTAACCAAAAACATTTTAATGACTGTGAAAAGCACTTTCCCCTTCCCCATCTTCTCATTATCCATTGAAACACCTTGTCTAAAGATCAATCTTTTCTTGATGGCACCAAGCAGAGCCCAAAGGAAAGTAGCTAGCCAAGCTACACAACCAACAGCACGGTGAGCTTTGAGAAGCAAAACCCATGTGACTTGCTTAGCATTTTTGCCTCTGCTCTTCTCAACTGGCCTGAATGCAGCATCTGGGCCGTTGATTTCAACAACCGAATAGTTAGGATTCTCCATTGTAACCACCACTGGAGTTCCCTTTCTTGTATCCTTTGACCACCACTCAGGAAAATATAATCTTGGAGCCATTTTTAAGCCAAAAACACTAATTTTGTATTACAGACACAAGAACCAGGAAAAAATTAGAAACAAAAACAACCCAGAATCTAAGAAGCAGAAATATTCCGAACCCAGATCTTGCTTCAACAAATGAACTAGATCCCCAATCAAATACTCAAAGAAGTAAGAACCCACTGCAAAAATTTAAAGCTTCTCCATTTTACAACACAATGTACCTAAGAAAAAGGAAAAAAAAGTGGAGGCTCTGAGAGGCTGAAAGACAATCTAGAAGACACAAGCAACATGGGAAAGCAACATTATGAGGAAAAGTATCTGAAGCTGCAGCTGGAACAGGAAGAGTATGAGTAAGAAGAGACCCTAAACAAAAACAAAACAAAGCACCACAAAGCCTCCATTTAACTTAACTAAATTTACCATTTTGTTAATATTTTTAGCTCACAGAATATGGTGAGATGATAAATTACAGAAACATTGCTTAACATGGGCTACGTCAGCTAAATAGTACACTCAACACAAGTTGACTCAAAAGTGAACACTTCATTCAACACAACGAACACAACACCCTATTCGTAGTGAAAGAATCCAGATAAGGTTTCAGTTTCCTTTTGACTAAACTGTGTTATTGTTGTTTAGGAATAATACAAGATCATGGAGCAAGGAAACCTAAATTAAAACATGGTGTCCGATTCTAAAAGCACTTTATCTTAATTTATATTGCAGATCAGAGTCCAAAACTGTAAAATAGAAAAAAAAATTAATTAAAACATAAAAAATACTCTCTCATCCTAAAAAAAAAAAATATTTTTACCATCTGATAATAAATTTTTAATACCTCATCTTGTTGACCCATCCTACTAAAAATAAAAAACAAAAACCTCAAGTGTTAAAAATAATTGTTACAGGATTAAAAATGTCATTTCTCCTCCCCCCCCCCCCCCCCAAAAAAAAAAAATCACAATGCAACTTAATTGGTTCACTCAAGGTATCATGTAATAAATGACGGTTAATTACAAGATTATTATTGTTATTTTTATTATTACCAGCGGGTCATGTCGGTTATGTGCATGAATAAGATAAGAATATTCTTTTGCTCTGTTACTTTTGTCTTGGCATAACTTTAAATATTGTGATGGGGCTAATTGCACAGTTGTCCATTAAAGTTTGGCCATTCGGCTTATTGTTGTATTGGTTAGTTTATAAGGAATTAAATTGAAGATTAATACAGTGTGCAAGTAGTATTAGATTATTTAGCGCACATAATTACGCAGGGATTAAAGAATGAGAAAAGTACTAAACGTATGGTATCTCGAAGATTTTAATTGATTTTTATTTTCAGACGATTATGATTGATTATAATATATCAAATCATTAATCTATGACATAATTCAATTTACTCTTCGTATAGATTTTTTTACTTACCTTACTCCAGTAGTTACAATAAAACTAACCAATAATTAGTCAATAAATTATTTTTCAATTAAAAAAAAATGTGTTAGATCTTTCTTTCGTGCTTACTGTTTTAAGTGAATTGAAGTTCAACGTAAATTTGATTAATTTTGAGTCAAGGTATTTAGACTATATCTATCTTATTACTGTGAGTTGAGGAGTTTGAATATTTTTATAAGCACTATTTTATTTTAATATTTAAAAATAAATTAATCTATTTATGTCTCGAAATATTTAAACTGTGCACGAGAGATTCACACCACATACTCTTTGTATATTATTAATATGAAAAATTTTATTCTAAATATTTGAAAATAAATTAATAGGCGAATTTAGGCCTAAAACACAAGGAGATGAACGGGATGAGCCATTCAAAGAAAATTTAATGATTGGAGAAAACTGCCTCGACAGGTGGCGGGTGAGTTTCAAAGCCATTGAAAGCTCCAAGGAGAATGCCGATGCGTGAAAAACCTGCTTGTGAGTTGTGATTGTGTGACCAACTTTTATTTCTCTTTGCCACGTAAGTTGGTAATGGCTGTCATCGGCTTACTTTAAACTGGTGAACTAATTAATTTGTCAGAAAGGACGCAATTGCCTTGACCTGTATAACTGTATTGTAGCAACTGATCTAGTGATCTCATTACCCTCACTTTATTATCCTCTCAGGTTTCTCGACATTTGTTTGTTCTCCTTCACTGTTTCGCTGGAGCTTGACCAATTACAATGAAAAGACAAAATGCCGCACGTTTTCTTGTTGGAAATGGACTGATGTTTTGTGGTTGGCTAACAAAAGCAAGTGTTTTAATTGTATCAACTGTAATCTCATTGCAATTTGATTCAGGAAAATTTTTTCAGGATTTGCGATTTGGTGGTATACATCGTGTGCATGCATGTGATGAACCCACATCAGAAGACAAGTTTTTTTTAAGCACCCAAATGATGATTTGAACTTGATGAGTTTAAGTTATGATTGGCTGGTTTTGCATTTTATTATCTATAATTAATGCAGTGCTGCCTAGTTTAACATAAATCATACATTGGGGATTAAGAACAAAAAATTTAAGGAATTGGTAATAGAAAATCACTTCAAGTTAAGAAACATCGTACCAGACAATGCTGTAATACAGTCAGTCATCTTTAGTTACTATGATTTACACGTTAACGTTACGTACTTGGTCCAATAAAATTTAAGCTTTTAGGTCTTTCCCTTTCTCTTTACGTTGGTGATTATATTTGATTTTTTTGGTTTTTTTTTTAATTTAAATAATTTCAGCAATTATTTCTGGACATGTTGCTGCTGCACGTGACATAAACAAATGTCGAACCAAATCCAACGTGAACTAAAAAATCAGCAGCCCTGAGCTGGAGAAGTATGGATATCAACTCTTTATCGCTCACACTCAAACCCTCTATATATATATATATAGCTCATAGAAAGGAGATCGAATTTAGGGCTGAGCATTTAAAATGTGATGGCAAGCTGAATTGCAACAAACCCAAGTAATTGGTCTATAATTTGCTTCAGGTATCATTTCCCTTAACAAATTACCATTTATAACCTGATCGTTTTGTTAAAAAAAACATAAAACAATTCAATTGTCTGCAATATCTATAATGCAGTATTATTTGGTACAACTCTGCTTAAAAATATCTAATGTCCAGTATTAAACAAGTAAAAACATGATGAATAACCGAAATAAACAATTTAGGTGAATGAATCCAAAATTTGCACCAAGACGTGAAAGTTTTATTGGACCTATTGTTAAAAGGTTGATTTAACTTGTGGGCAGTGAGGATTTGGAATCAAGAGAAGCAACCACCCACGAGCAATGCCCTACGTGAAATTAAAGCCCACCACATGTGCTTCCTACCAGCCCAATCTTTGTCGGCTGAAAATTTTACATTTCTTTTCTTACGAATAAAGTAAAAATATATATATGTTAGAAGATAAAGTTAATATATATATATATATATATATATATCTATATCTACACTGGGGACCTACAAATTTTTAGATCACTGAACTTTGATTTCTCCTTTCGAGTCATCATCAATCATCTCAGCTTCCAACTGGGTTTCTTTATATTGAACCTTTAACAAGAAGCCTAAGATTCCATGTTCTTATTTTCTTGGAAAACTTTTACAAGAGCTGCAAACTTGAGTCAGCTATTTGATTTTGAACAAGCCAGTGCTTCCCGTGATCCATCCAACATAGCGTGATTCTTATTTGTTCGAAGCATTTGTGAAAGGAGAAAGTGATAAAAACCTGATAAAATATTAAAATGTAATAAGAAAGTGAAAAAAAAGAATGACCAAAAAAAAAAAAAAAATTCTTAAAGAAGTTCTGATAAGTAATGAGAAAGTGACACTTGTCACTTCTTGACTGTTAATAATAAAAATCACATCATTTCGTTTCACCTTTTTTATCACTTTCTCGCCACTCTTATCTTAGTTACTCTTTATTCCTATTTTGTTGAAATTTTGTGGTCCTCGTATTAAAAATTTTCTGTCAAATTGCTTTCCTTTCTCCGATTTAGTCAACTATCTAATGCCGAAATTTTTAGATTCTATGAAAATAATTGACTTCGAAAATAATTGACTTAATTGAGACCTTGGCTTAAAAAGTGGAGACAAGGAGACTTCAAAAGAAAGGAACATCACTACTGAGAATATATTATACGGTGTCGTTTGAGAACTAGAAAACAAGCGCATGTGCTACTCGCAAACGCTGCCACCCAGCTGTTTTTACTTTTTAGTAGAATTATCGTTGATCTTGACGACAGATACCCAGATGCTTTAGTACAAGTATTCTCAATTTTCACATTACAGCCAGTCTTTAGGTGTCACTGCAGCAAAAGAAAATCAGAGTGTTATCAGAAAGCAGATAACTAGAAATCCCAGGATCAAGATAATCAACTATATATGATGATTCTGTTAATCTATTTGTTTATACAACATACGAGTGAGTACTGTTTTGATAAGAAATTGCTATCATACTCAATCACAGAACTACAACAAGATACAGGGAATGAATGACACGACCCGACAGCAAGAGGAAGCAGAAGTTAGCAACCACTGGCATCCTCACATATAATTTATTTTCGATAAGCCTCCACATCAGATTTTGGTGATTTGTTCTTCTTTTGCTGATATTTGGCATACGAATACCACACACCACCAGCTGTGTTAATAACTAATCCAGTCACATTCAAAGCACGCACTTGCACACCACCCAGCACTACAAAACCAAGGGTCTGACCAGGGAAAAAGGAAATGCCATTGTTATGAACTTGAGAAAGAGCAAATTTAAAATTGTACAATAGTTGGCATGGAAATGGATAAAATTTCAACTCCCTTTCCTTACTCCATTTCTCAAAAAGTGACCAAAACAAAGTCTGAAAGGTTGTTTAGAACATACCGTGGACCCAACGCCTTTGAGGACTCCAACAATTGTTGTGGTTAGAGCAGAATTGACAACAGTACATAAGAACATGGTAAAGTTGAGAATGATGCCCATCGCCAAAGAAAGAATAAGGATCACCGAAAAAGAAAAGGAGTTACTCTGCAAATAAAGATAATTTTCAGTTAAATAAAGGCTCCAGGTGTTAATACATCACTCACTGTTACAGAAAAATTGTTTGCAGCATATTAGGATTATGGATCTTTACTTTTGAGCATGAGAGGACCACCATCAATCTACAATCCCGACATAAAAACACTCATGAGGAACTAGTGGAAGTTTAATTGTGATAGTGATTAAAAGAGAAAAATTGACTCTTCAAGTGGAAAAGTCAATTTACACATCAATGGATTGTGGACATTGCTGTTAGGGACTGGACCAATTTAAAGTTGCAAACCTAAATCAAACCAATGAACTAAAAATGTGCAATAGATGGATTTAAAAAGTCAGTATGGTTACAACCGAGCCTGAATGAAGTTAGAGGTCCATGAGTGTACATCAATCTTAAGGTATGAATTGAAATGAAGAATAAAGGATTTAGCAAGAAAGCTTTTCTTATTTTATTGATTCTACAAATTCACAGTTCCAATATGACTGTCCGAACAACATCAAGGAGTAGCAAATGAAAAGTCAAGTAGTTTGAGATTCTTTGCTCAGGCACAACAACATCAAAGAGAAATTGCTTTCCAACACAAACGAGAGTGATTTGAAGTAAAAAGAAAATGGACAAAGATTCTGACCTTTGTAAATAATAACGATAGTGAACCGGGAAACTCTCCTGTAATTATGATAAGAAATACCAAAAATGGAAGAGAAAGGAAGCTGTTATAGTACATTATCTCAACTGACGAAAGCCCATCCTCTGCACCGAACTTCTCAACTAATACAAGGTACATGGTCTGCAATTTAGATCAAACACCTCTATAATTAAAACTGACACTACAATTGCCACCAGCAGTATAAAATACACATATATATGGCACACAGAACTTTAGAACTTGACCTGGAAAAAAACGGAGGTCAGGGCCAAGCTGTATCCAAAGAGGTCGAAAGAAAAATCTCCCACAGCTGCTATAACACAACCAGTAGCAGTCAATAGAACTGAAAGTGTTACCTGAAAAGTAACAAAGGCAAAATCACAGTTATTAATAGAATTTCATTCATGATGAAGCTTCTCTGTGGGAATGTGATATGCTATTTATTATAATAAGGATTACAAATGCAACCACCACTTTATAACCAGATGGTTGCCAATCTAGAAGCAATCTCCTTAATCAAATTCATTGTGCAGGTTCAAGAAAGGGAATGCAATGCTCAATTTTCTCATTTGGGAGTAAGCATGATGTTAGAAAATTGCTGAAATTGAACATTCCATTCACAGGGCCAAATTTACATAGAAAACATTCGATAACAAACCAGGAAGTGGATATTAGATATTCAGGATACAGATGGTGACAATTGATAAGAAAGGGCAGGATGAACCTGAGTTGTAGGTTTTCCCTTTCCTGAAAAGAACCCAGCAACCAGCACTGCAAGCGGTGTGAGTCGTTTTATAGCAATGTACATTGGAATATTGACCCCTTTCAAGCTTGCTAGAGCAAATGCCACATTAGCATTGTAAAAAAGCGAAACTGGCAGAAGCTTTTTAGCTGTCATTGAATCTATTGCTTTGGCTTTTGTATATCCCATTTGTCGACCAGCATGTATAAGCAACGCTGTTGCCAATTGCTAAAGCAATCAAAATACCAATTAATATCCCACAATAAACAAAAATTACCCACAAAATACAAGTACAAAATGAATACAGATTTCTATTTTTTGACCCTTAACTCGATACCTGCAAAGTAAGAAGGGTCATCGAGTGAGCATACTGCATGATAACTGCCTTATTAATGAAAACCATTGCCATTGAAGAAACCCCATATGATAAGGCAGCAAACAAACTGCATTTTGGTATAACAAGCTACTTAATCAATACAAATATACTTAATATCTAACTCGTAAAAAACTTGGGCAAGAGAATGGATGGAAAATCAAGCAGAAACAAAATAATAATGCGAAATGAAGTACTAATTTTACCACAGAGTTGAAGAAATCTGTTCTGCCTTTTTTGAAAAAGCACCCATATAGTTTTTATTTTGAAAATTGAAAGCAAACCAATCAAAATTCAGATTTTAACGATGTGCAGAACTGACGAATTCCGAAAATTTCAAATATATAAAGGTGTTTTGGGAGCACACTTTACTGCATTTGAAGGCCAAAAAAATTGGGCTAAAAAAATTATACTAGTTTAGTATGCAAAAGATTACAAAATCTGATACTACTGAGAAAAAAAAAAAAGTGATGAAAATTTTGATGGCATTCAAAGTTAACAGAAAGCAACCTCAAAAATGGCGACATTTCTGCACCAGTGCTAGTTTCCATGATTCAATAATCGAAATTCAGCTCAGTAGCAAAATGTGAAACCTGCAAGAGAAAGACGAGCTTAAATCATCACGAAACAAGTTGAAATGGGATCAACATATAAAAAATAAAAATAATAAATAAATAACGAGGTTAAAAATTTTACCTGATAAAAACTATTAGTGTTACATGGTTACTGTAAAATTTATCATAGGGGACCAAAAAATAAAATTACAAAAAAAAATCGCGGTTCTTGGATCAAGAGAATGGGTTTTGGAGTTCGGTTCGGGTTTGAGCAAGTGATAAATGGTGTGTACTGTCACCGTCAGAAAAATGTAAAGGGATATCATTAAAAAAGTTTGTGGATATATCAATTCACTATTATTAAGAATTTTTAATAATTATATTTTACTATTTAATATTTCAGTTATTATTTTTATTATTAAAACATCAACGTTAATAAAAAAATTAATGAGTCAGAAGAGTATTTGAGGAATTTAAAGGTAAAATTATTTTCTTAGTTTTTTTTTCAGATATTTATACATCCAATTTATGAGTCTTTTTTTGTTTTCTTTATTTCAATTATTAGAATTTTATTATGTTAAAATATCCCCAATATAGAATCTCAGCTTTTTGATAGTGTCACAGCAATGGAAAATTTGGATGCAACTATAAACTAACTAATCATTATATTATATTATTTTCACTTGTACAAATAAATTTCACCATATTTAACTCAATCATAATTAAATAAAATAATATAAAATTATATTATATTAATATGGTGAAATTTATTTGTGAAAGTGAAAATAATTTCATTAATTAGTTTATTGATGGATTCATGAAAAATTTTTAATTGTTGTGACTCCATCATAGAACCTAGAATTCTAGTTTGAAGATATTTTAATATAATAAAATTCTAATAACTGAAAAAAAAAAAAGATCGTAAATTGGATGTCTGGAGAAAAAAATAAAAATCTTGAAAAGAACTAGAAAAATAATTTCATCTCGAAATTCCTCAAACACTCTTATGACTTCGACATTTTTTTAAGAGTGTTAAGGTTTAGTGGTAAAAAATATCAACTGGAACATTAAATGGTAAAATATAGTTGTCAGAAAACGTTAGTATTGAATTAATATGTGAGGAAATTTTTAGTAGGTATTTGATAATATCCCAAATAATAATAGAGTCAATTTTTATTGCACTAAGAAAAATGTGACACTTATTACTATTTTTTTTTTTGTTTTGTTTTGATGTTTAAATAAACTAATAAATGCATTAAAATTTCTTACAATTTTATCACAAAATTTATACTGTTGTACCCAAGCTTGAAGTACCCTAATTATCAATAACAAAACAAATGGGACCCCTTTTTCCTTCAAATCCATAAAATGCTGGGAATTGAGACGTGTGCGAGCCCATCATACAACTTAAATAATTTGTGCCTATATCAGGGCCGATTCTCTTTTGGGATTTTTACTAATTGATAATCGGAATAAGTTGGAATCAAAATGAGAAATAAGAATTAAAATAAAATGTTTACTTGAACTGAAAGAATTGTAATCGAAATCGAAATGAGTTATATTACCATTGATATGTTTACTTTATCTTAGAATCGAAATGAATTATTATAAGTTATTAAAATGCTCCTAGTTAATCATTATCATTATTATTTGTTATAATAATTGCTATTGTTATTATTGAAAAAATTTATTGTAAGATAATAATAATATTATTATTATTCATCATCAACAATAAATTATTATCATTATGGTTATTGTTGTTATCATCATCAACAACAAGAAGAAGAAGTCATCATCATCACCATAATAATATTCATCATCATCACTGGCGGTCGGCAACAGCAGCGAGAGCACAGTAACAGCCAACGCCGATAGTGATATTGGCGAGGAGAAGCATTAGCCATCAATCCCATGCAAGTGATTTTTTTTTCAGCATGGTCATTCCAAAAAAAAAAAAGAATTCTCATTCCCACATTCCTATAGAATGAGAACTCTCATAATCGTTCTCAATTTTAGATGGAGTCCACCACTTTAATATCGACTTTGCCTCTTATTTAAACAAGTAAATACATCTTTCATTCTCTAATTTCTACTTCGATTGTTAATAAGTAAACACGTCATTCATGTTTTGCTTTCTATTATTTTTAATATATATATATATATTATAAATCTTTTAAGACTTACTTTGATGTAGCCACAGTCCGAATTTTGCTTGAAATAAGAGTAACTAATGTAGTTTAATTGAAACTTTATTAGTCGAGGTTTACCTTAATAATGTATTTTAAGTAGAACTTTGACCGATAAAAAAGGTCCTATTCTAAAATAAGAAAAAAGTAATATATATTGTGTAAAAATATATACAAAGACTCAAATCCTCAGCCTCAACCTCAACAATCAGGCTGAGAATGTGAAAACTACCAGACTATATTACATTGCTTAAACTCCATGTGCAAGCAACTAGAAGATATTGTCATAAGGCAATCAGAGATATAACAATCACAAGAAAGTAAATTACTTAGCAAAAGGGCGATTGTTTGTAGGTCTAAAGAGTTGGCTATTTATTCAATGATCCCTATTATTAGTGTTTGAGACAAGAAAAATTATACCAGGACAATGATATTCACAGATAAAGGGAAAACCTAAACCACATTTATAAAGAAATTTCCTGTTCTCAATCTATTGATATCCTTAGTCTTGTATCACATAAATATTTCATCTAAAATTCATCTAAAAATCAGTACAATGGACTGTGATTTCTGCAAATATCGAAACCCCAGACAAGAATTCCTAACTCGGCCTCTTCCTTTGAAGATGGGGATCCTTAAAAAATATTGAACAAAGAATTAGTGGTAAAATACTTCAACCAACCAGATTATTGGGAAATTTCTTCTTCTCTTCCAACTGTTTTGAACCCATTTTCATCATCATCCAATCCGTTAAATGGTGTTTCATGTTTCCAATTGTGCAGTGTAGCTGAAGATGTCTCACTTGGACAAGGACAAATACTGCCACAAACTTTAATATCCTTTGCAGCAAATGAACTTGACTCAGATTTAACTATATTCATACCTTCTGTGCCTTTTGGCACAGCTTCTGAATCACCATCAAGAGAGGGGACCACTTTAGAGACAGATAAGGATGTCTCAGAATCATCAATATTCATATCCTCTTGAATCTCTCTCTCGGCTTCAGAAAATTTTCCGTTGCAGTTAGAGAAGTCCTGCTGATCACATGAACTTGACTGAGCATTCACCGTATCCACATCCATGGTATCTACTCGTAAATCTTCAGGATTTAAGCCAAAAGAAGAAGAATGACTTTCATTAGTGGAAACACCGTTGGAAACAGATGAACTTGCCTTGATATTGCCCACATTAGTATCCTCGAAATGCACTGGTACTGCTTGAGGATCAATTTCCCTAGTTGACTCGCTTTTGCTGCTTGAAACCCTCAAATGTGAAAAGTCATCACTTGAGAGGGACAAAGACCTGCTAATGGGATTAGTTGACTGATGGGTAGAGGAGCATTCTTCTTCTTTTGATTTCGGCTCCGTTTCTGCATTAACTGCACTTGGCTCCTCCTTCCTTGAACTTGAAGATTCAGTATCAACTAAATATGAAGGTCGTGCTGAAATCCTGCACAACCAGCAAACAGGAACAATTGAGTCACCACCTTCTATGAGGCATCAAGCTACCACATTCTAGAGCCAAAATTTCTACTAATATTCAAAGTGCTATGAAGCGCCAAGATCATCAAGAGATCATTACCCTCACCCCACCACATCCCAAACCCAAAAAATAAAAAGAAGATTACGAGATTAGGGGCAGAAAAAGGCACCTGCTATATAGAAGCATATATGCTCCCTGAGAAAGTACATCTTCCAAATCAACACTAGTAACCTATCAAAAGTTGAGAGGAAGGTTAGGTGAGACAGAGAATTCAAACACTTTGCAAATATTCATATAGAAGTGTGACTATATGTATTCAGGTGAACATGGAATGGCCATCAAAGTTGGTATGTGTAACACTCAAAACCAATGTCCTAATATAATGAATAACTCATCCAAAATCTACAGTTGGGCCTTTTTCAAGGCAGTATCCTAGTTAAAATACCCACCAATTCTGGTCTAATCAGGACCATATAATCTAACAGAAGCCATCACACACATGGATTTCCTTGTACAGCTATTTAAGGATGTAAAAACAAATTATAATAAATAAATGCTTGTGTGCGCGCAAGAGAGAGGCAGAGATTGAGAATCCCTACCTTACAGTCATCAACTCTGTACCAGCGTCCACAAAAATCCTTGACATAACAGATATAGTGACCAAAAAACGAGGCATTAAGCATATCCACATGGACAACAACAGCATATAGCTTGTAGACATCTGTACAATCTCCTCCATCACTCATGTAAGGACTTAGGTCCAAAGTCTCAGGAAAAGTAACTCTTTTGTTAAGTTTCCCAAATCTTCCACTCTGCAAAAATTGCCAAGAGGTGATTTCAGAAAATCACAAGAAAAAACAAAAAAGCCTTTATTACTATTTCTCAAAACGAAAATCCTAGGATTGCTTAAACTGTCAGGTGCAACTCAATAAGGGTCTTTGGGAGTCTCAACCTGAAATCTTTTTAAGGCAATTGTGAGAATGTTCGGAGCTCGTCGAACGGTTAGCCGCTTCCATGCCTTAACATAGTCATTGCATCTGTCATGAGGAATGCCTTATCATATTTAATACTGTGTCTGAAGATGAGATCAAATACACTAAATCGAGAGTTATCGTCAATACAATTAAATTACATGAACAGAAAAATAGATGCTGCACATGTCTTATTAAAGGAAGACGGAAAAAATGATTATAAAAACCAGCCGGAAGAAGCCAATATTTCCCAGGTGACTTTTACTGTTTAACAGCATGAGAGGATGGAGCAACCATACCCATCACATTTATACATATTATCTCCATGAAGCCACTCTTTGACAGTAAACTGATCAAGACATTCCTCCAATGATGCAGCATCTCCATGAATTTCAACCGTTAAATCCATCATATTTTCATATTGATTTGAAATATTGTTGCATTTTGAACATATCACCTGAATTTCAAACAAAGATAGATATCAGAACATTTCACTAAAGCTAGACGTACACTAGGACTGTAGCATACAACAAACCATCAAGCAGAAGTAACTGTTGAAAATAACACAAATCCACAACTCTACTTTATAATCTTGATATGCTAAAGCCATCCAAAGGAGAAACTGACTCATGTACATGGTAATTCAAGTTCACATTGCTACTTTTCAATTCCAAAACTCTTCCCCAATAAGATTATCCAAAGGAAATTTTGTAGTGGTATTGACTCAGACAAAGTTCAGAGTACCCAACATCTTTTCCTATCTCTCAGTTCATCAATTCTCAGTGGCATTCTCATTCTATATGAGGCCTCAACCGCTCAAGTGTTAATAATTTCTTGCAATGTTCTTATTTTCTATAAGTTAAGGTGGGTTAAAAAAAGGAGATCAAAATTAGGAAACAGCTTAGTACAGAAATGGATTAACTCCTATATTCAAGTGACAGAAAAGAAGAAAATGTGTCCAAGAAACTGACAAGCTGGCAGAAACTATAATACTGCAGATTTAGAGAAGAGCAGAGCAAGAACAAGTAAGATGCAGGTTCAAACAAATAAGTTTCGTCACCTGCGATTGAAGGTGGCCACCGAAGATATGTTGAATAAGTGTTGTCTCCTGTGACCTAGGAGGAACAGCTTTTTCTCCACCAAATTCATCAAGACAAATTGATTGCATTGTATCAATAGCAAATCTGCAAGAAAGAAGAATTCAAAAGTTTAAATGTTGAACTAAATGTTCAATTAAACACACTACCAACCCAATTTAATTCCACACAATATCAGTGATTGCATTTCACCAAGATGCTAACCTCATAAACTCATGGGCATCCTCTTGTCTTCCATAGCCAAGATTACCACCAATGTTAGGTAACCGTGAGAGGATACTCATTGGTGAAAAGGGATGAGAACTTTGGCTTGCTTTTTCAACATGTGTCTGAAATTCACAAAGGAAGCACCAATCATCACGTCCACCTGAAAATCAGAATCGAGAAACGATGAGAAATTGTTCAGGTAAGAATCAGAGGACAAGGACATAGAAGATTCTAGTCTCTGAATTACATTCTTTCCGATGGCCTTTCTCCAACAGGTATGCAACCAGTGGCCTTGTGTATGTAAGGCATTGCAAAACCACATTTGCAAAGCAGCTGCACATAATGAAAGACAAAAAAATAAAGTAAGATCTTGAATTCACAATGATACTAATATGTTTCCATGTGAAAATATTTATAATGTGCCAGCACACAATATTCATCTTGTGTGGCTTTGAAGCTGCTGAAAGCATACAGCTTTGTGGTATAGCAAATAAGAAGCAAGGTGAACCAAAACCTGTTTCCACAATTTAGAAGGCCGCAAGGAGCAAATCCGGGCTTGTCCCAGTTGAAAAGTTTCAAAAACTCATCATAAGGGAAAAGAATCTGAAAATCTAACAGTAAATTCTAGTTAATAAATGAAAATGTGAAAACTATTTCAACTGGCACGTAAAAGGAAAGGTCCGAACATTCACCTCTCTCGGCTTTTTTATAACCTTAGAGGTTCCACGAGTAGGAACCAGTGAAATCCCAGAAAAGTTTTTAGCCCCGGTACTGGAAATTTTTGACCCAAAATCACTTCTCAGACTCTGCACTGAATTTATTTTGCCAATATCCTTGCATTTTCTTTTGTGCCCAGACTGCCAGTGGCTCATTTGGCATTTGGATGAGCTAGAAATGAGAGCAACGTGTTATGTCTGAAGCAATAATTCAATTTGGAGAAAAAAAAAAAAAAGAAACACTAGGGCATTCAAACCATCATCCAACCATTAAAATAATAGAATTAACACACTAAACTACTGTGGTAGAAACATAAAGAACCTTAAAGCACAAGGATGCTAATAAAAGAGACTGCCAACAGAATCAAGATTGTTACAAAGGCAATGCAATAATTTCCTACCACAAAACCCAGATGCTAGAGACAACAGAAAACGGTATCCCTCAAATTACCTATTCAAATTTGTCTTTGGCCAGCATTGAAAGTAATAACAGCTTTAATTCACTCTAAAAGGTAAGGACAAATATTTGCATCAATCCTAATAGTACCTAGGATCATCTTGTAAATCAAGACCTAGGCGTTTAGATAAATCCAGATCTTCTAACTGCTCAGGTGATCAAAACGGCCACAGATAATTCATCCCAAAATTTTAAAGTAGTGACTAATTAATTTCTTGATTCAACATTGACTCTTTTTTTTTTTTTTTTTTTGCTTCCTTCAATAGATTTAATCTGAGACAGTCTTTAACTTATATTGGTTCACTGTGCAGCATATTATTTCATCAGTAATTCCATTTAATCTAGCAAACATAAAACATCCATGCGACTCTTTCTTAATATACACCTCAACCACATGAACTGTTTTAGCTAGTAAATAGACAAAGACTTAATGAGAAATATTCAATCCAAGGCTTTATCCGGTGAACAATAGCCACTATACAAATCCATAAAACTAAGCAAAATATTTTCAGAATGGCGTTCAAATTCAAGCTGGCACATAGGCAAACTGCCCCTATTCCCTAAATAAGCTTTCTTGGCTGTACAAACTGATTAATCCTTGAAAACAAAATCCTATAATGAACCAAAAACTACGCGAACAAAAATAAAATTAATAAAATCCAATAATCAGAAGTTAACATTGTTTGATTACAACGGTTTCTATGCATAAATTAGAAAAAATAAAAATAAAACCTTCCCTCTGTTATCAAATGTCTCATAATTAGATACCAAATACTTTAAATTTAACATGCCTAATAAATATGATTAGTACAATAAAATTCCTTTTTTTTTAACGTAAAAATCAAATATTGAATCAATAATGATTATTCAAATTAAAAGAAAGGAAAAGTCGAAGAAGCATATACCAGTAACGGGCAGATTTACAACGGGAACACTTTTTGGAGCCGGGATTGCCGCAGACGACGCATGACAAGTGGTCCGACGAGCCCGAAGGAACAGACGACGACATTGCGTGTCGGTTGCTGCGATCGGTGGTGGTGCCGCCTTCGAAATTGGCGTCGACCTCGAAGTACTTCGACGCCGTATTCCTAACCAAGTGAAGCAAACCGAACGCGATTATAAATACTGTGAATATCAATTGCAAGAACCAGTTCAGATCCACTGTTATTCCTCCGACATGCATCAATTCTCCCTCTTTCAATTAAATTCCTTATAATTTTTATTATTATTTTTTTAGTTCCCAAATCAAGAGACAGTAATGTGAAAAATAAAAATAAAAGTATTTTTGTTTCTAAATTCTGATGATTTTTCCTTTTCCTTTTTATTTTTCTTGCAAGAAAAGGCAAAAATTAAATTACGTATGGATAAATGATAGGGTCACGTGTAGTGAGGAAAGTGCAAATGACGGTCATTTAGAAGGGGCTGTGAGAGCTCCGAGTGGGGTCTACAAGCAGGGATCGCTTGGAATAGGAAGTGAGCTTACAAGTTTCAATAGTTTTATCGAGGGTTCGGGAAGAGATGAGGAAGCGTGGATTAAAAGTTGAATTGCAATTATGAAATAATTATTGCGAGGCTTATTGGAGGATTAGAGGAGGTGACCAAACTGGTTTAATTGTACTTTACAATAAGTGACATGGCATGTGTAACAGTAGAACATGATTGATTAGGCCATACAATTGTTGTTTCAATAAGTCGCCATTGCAAGGTTATTTTTGTAATCACTGCATGATCAATTGTATACATTTTTATGGACTGTAGCAAGTGACAACGATTGTCCTCGCCCACTAGAATTAGCAGTTGGTTCGATTTTTTCATAACTAAATGAAACCAACATCGAAACTGTTGTGGGCTGTGGCCTTTAAGAAACTGAAATGGGCGGGGTTGGGCTTCACACTGGACATCCTCATTTTTATTTTTGGGCTTTCATGGGCTGTTCGCATAATCACAGTGGCCCAAACTCGAAATCATAAAAAGCACATTATACGTTGTATTGTGGCAAAGAACTTTTTTAATTATGGCAAACTTTCTAGCCGTAAATCATCACGTTGTTTTATGTATTTTCTTACAAGTTGTCGCATGGTAAAGCACGTGCTTAAAAACTAGGATAATTAGAAGATAAACAAAATGGTCCCTTTGGCCTTAAAGGCTGACCTGATTTACTTACTTATCATTGTACTTTACTTTGAGCCAATCATTGTATGATTTGGTACGCACAGAAGTAAACATATTCATAAAATGTATATGCTTGCGTTTCCAAAACCCGTATAATTATAGATTATCAAGAAAATAATTGGATGATTTCACAAAAAAAAAATATATATTATATAGTTTCGTGCAAATGTTAACTTTAGGCGGCTGCTTGAGTTTCATCCAGGTGATTGGAAAGAAGAAGCAAGCCAACGAAAAAGCTTGACCATATTATTAGCGCAAAGCAAAGCCACTTCATTGCTTTTTTGTTCATCCACTTGATTTCAACTTATCTATGTTCAATTGCGTATGATTTCCAACTCTCAAAGCCTAAATTATGTGTATGTTTTTCAGTTTAAATGATATAAAATAGCACGTGGAAGACACCATATATTGTGTATTTGTATGTATTAATTAATGTATTGCTGAGGCTTACATTTGATTGATTATTTTATCGGTTTCTAAACATTTAAATTTATATAGTGATTGATGTGTCATTTATAATAGGTGCCATAAGATAAACACGTTAATAATCTAATAATGCATAGGAAAATCAAACTTTTATGAGTTTGTTTTATATGAAAAGGAGATCGAAACAAACCTTATTGCACTATATTAAAAAAAAATCATGCATTATGGGAAGCGGAGACGTTTGTTTTGTTCTTTTTTACTTTTAGTTGTGGGTGTAAATAAGTGTAATTATTCAAAAGCTTATGTAACTTTAAGCAAAAAGAATTAAAAGTTTTAGCCCATAAAGACATGTTGATAAAGTTAAGTGGGACTACGGTACACAAAGGGGAGAACAAAAAAGGCTAATAGATTTCGTGTTAGCAATGAAATGCATAGAGAATCAAAGATAGATGTTAGTGCTTTGTGATTAACCGATTTAGTGCTTTGTGATTAAGCGATTATTTTGTCGAAACAACTTGTAATTCCTCGTTGGGAAGCCAAAATTAGTGACTTTATGTGCAATGAGAGTGACATGCATCTTGTTAAATTTGTCTCAATTATGTTGCCATATCCATTTACGGGTTGTTGATTGGGCTTGCTAGATAAGAAATCCCGGAGTTGTGTAGCCCACTCTCCCTATTTTCTGCATCAAAAGTTACTAAATTACTACTTATATCAAATGATACTGACATGCTAATGATTTTGCTTTTGATATATATATATATATTAGTGTAAATCAAAATAAAGTGTTGACGCATATTGAAATTAACAACAAAATAAAAAATAAAAAAGAAATCAAACTAGCCTATAGATAGATGGTAAATTATTTTCCCCTTACTTCTAAGTGGTCAAGGGTTCAAGTCTTTATGTGCATTCCTAAGGTTTATTTTTTTCCTAAAATACTCGTAATTAAGTTTAACCTATTTTGAGATAAGATGTCTTAGGAGTATATCAAACCTGTTTTAAACTTAGAAACATGACTTTTAGGTGTAAGTATCAATAAATTAGTTCAATAATGAAGATATGAGAAGACTAATTTAGGCATTGTTCCGGTATAATTATTATTCAATGGTTGTGCTTTTATGTAAGGTTTTGATAAAAGCTTACAATTATGGTTTAGAAGCCAACGTAATTTTACTCCGACTATTTAATGAAAAATATATTTATGATTCTTATTATTTCGTCAAAAATACTAACTTTACAAGTCCTATTTTCCACCACTATCAAATTTTGCCCTACACAACAACTTTATTTCACTAGTTTTTAAGTCACATTGCAATAGTAAACCATGCCTTAAAAGGTAAGGGGTCCTTGTGCTTGAGACCTTCAGTTGGGCTCTCTTCTTTTTTTGCAACAAGTTGCATTTGTAATAAGGCTTTTGTTAAGTTGCAGCTGTTGCAGCAGCTGCAACTTAGGGATTCCCTTGTAATAAACTTCTGTCCAAAAGGGGGGGAAAAAAAGTTTGTAATAAACTCGTAGATTTGCTTCCCCCGTAGTTTGTGGGATTGGCTTTTTGGTTTTTTCAGTTTCATGTTGTGTTTGTACGGAATATGATTGCTACTTTTGTCCTTTGCTTGCATTGGATCGTCTGATGTCCCTTCAAAATCTATATATCAAACTACAGAAAGCAGTCTCTCTGTACAATGCTAGCTAGTTGTTCTTGCTTTGCATAATTTCATATTATTTATATTATCAAACATCCACCAAAATGTTTTTGATATATTAGTACACCGCTAAAGTTTCTAACAACTATATTTTACCACCTAACGTTCTGGCTGTTATCATTTTACTATCAAAATCTCAACACTATTAAAAAAATTTATAAGTTCATTAAGATATTTGAGGAATTTCAAGCTAAAATTATTTTCTTAGTTCTTTTCATATTTTTATTTTTTTGGCCATCAAATTTACGAGAAGTTTTTTTAATTTTCTTTATTTCAATTCTAAGAACTTTATTGTATTAAAATACTACCAAAATAGAATTCTAGGTTTTTCTGATAGAGTGATAGTAATTGAAAATTTTCATGAATGCGTAAACAAACTAAGTCATGATATTATTTTTGCTTGTACAAACAAATTTTACCATATTAAGCTAATTATAATGAAACCCCCAATATATGGTGAAATTTATTTGAACAAGTGAAAATAATATCATGAATTAGTTTGTATATAGCATGAAAAATTTTCAATTACTGTCATTCTACTAGAAAACTTAGAATCTCATTTTAGGAAAATTTTAACTTAATAAAATTATAATAACTAAAATAAAAAAAATAAAAAACGACTCGTAAATCGAATGTCTAGAGAAAAAGATAAAAATTTGTAAACAAATTACGAAAATAAAAAAATAATTTCGGTTTAAAATTTCTTAAATACTCTTGTGACCTTAGTAATTTTTCAAAAGTGTTAAGGTTTTAGTTTAGTAAAAAAATGGTAACAGCCAAAACATTAGATAACAAAATGTGATTATCAGAAATACTTAGCGATCAATTGATGTATCAAAAAACTTCTAATGAGTATTTGATAAAATGGTTTTTATTTTCTCAATAATGATGGAATCAAACTATATGAAACATGGACTTAAAGATTGAGCCGTATGTATTATTATTATTTGGTGTTGTACATGGTAATAATTTAGCGGACGATATTATGTTACTAGGATGGAGGTGTTGATGAAATGTAAAATTTCAACTCCTCATTGCCACAATCGTTGACCCCTTTCTTTTCGCACGATGGTCCTACATGTGGGCCCCGCAAATGCCACAACAAATGGTAGAAGAAAATTTAAAAAAGATAATTAAATAAAAGTTGCATGCGTCAGCAAAACAGAAGTTTGTGTACGTGCATGATTGGAAGAGAATGGAGAAGAAGAGCCGTCGCTAGCGAAAGTGCTTTCTGCTGAGCCGGGACGCAGAAAGCAGAAGCTAGAAACAAGCAAGTGAGCCCCACAAAGTTGAACTCATTCATAGACTTCGCATCATCTCTGCTGGGCTGCTGCTAACTGCTAGGCTCCAATCCCAACTCAAGTGGATTTCGTACTCGAACAACAACGTGTTGTCTCAATTCTGTTTTCTGGGGTTTCACACAACTTCATCCCACTCATTATTTGCCACGTTGACAAGAATACCATTAGACCCTAGGCATGCGTGTGCCATAACACCGGACGTACTACACGGTTCCATGCGTCCTCACATGCGTTTTGGCGTCTAATTAACCGACCTCGAGTTGTTTAATTATAACAAACACTTTCATGCACCAGCCCGATGATCCATTGATTCTTCTTTAGTTTTTACAATTAAAAAGTTTTTTTTTTTTTAAATACTTAAAACCTCCGAGTGTGCCGTTTCTATTTTTTTATGTTGGGATAATCATGAAGAATATATAAATTCTTGTGGTCTATCTAAAGAGATTATATAGTCCACGTACCATGATAGTGTAAGAATTGATATGTAACAAATTCTATCTAATTCTAATTTAACACCATATTCTAATTAGATATATTGTCTAGCTAGCCTATTGTCGTGGACCGCAATTGTCACGTCCATCTCCTGCATGCTTGTATGCTGGTATCGGCTATGGTTTTGCTAGTTGTAGGAGAAGTTCTCCAAGGGGCATGTGGGGTTTTTAATGGAGTTAGACCCTTTGGAGTTCAGGAAGGTCGAACCAGTTGAGTTTCGGAACCTTGTCGCTGGTCAATGACTTAACATTAAAAAGGAAGCTAGGCTAATCCTACACAAACAAGAGCTGCTCTCCTATATTTGAGCTAATTCAATGATTTGATCACACGATTAATTAGAAGGTAATTAAGTACTGTAAACACAAGCTGAAGTATTCTTATGAGTTCACCAAAACAATCATGCACTTATTTATTTTTTTGATACATATTTTCTCTCTCTGTACAAACTTTTATGTTCTTTTTTTTTTTTTTTTACTTTCCATTGAGTTTGACGTCAAAATATCAAATGGGTTGAATGTAACAGAGCTTGAATTTTTAGATTTAATGGCTTACATTTTTCATTATATTGATTAGTAAATATAAATATACAATCAGAGACTAATAAATTTAGTTACAGATATTAAAAATTAGTGCTGTGATATTTACAGTTGAGAAAAGTTTGAAAATACAAACTAAAAATATTTGAACAAGTGATAGTTACAGCTAAGGATAATAATTTGCTGTTAGAATGAATATACGATTAGAAGTGTAGAGACAATTCTTGTGTTGTCCATATCAGTATAACCAAACACTTCGTGTGTATTTAATAAATTCTTATTATAATTTTTAAACTATATATTATTTAGAGAAATGCATGCGCTGAAACAGCCTTTATTGAATATGTAGGATCTTTATTGAATATGTAGGATCAAGATTATGTTATGATATGAGTTCTTATCTAGGCAAATATAATAATATGATCGGTAATTAATAAATGATAACATAATAAAAAAGTAAAGTCTTGATCATATATGAATGAAAATACACTTGTATTAAAATATCTTTAAAAAATCAAATAAGTTCAGATCATGAGAGGATTCATATCCATAAAAAAAACAACAAAGAGTGGCGCAAGCAACATCAATTGCGGTAATCTAAACTATAATGAGTATGCTTATTTATTCATGAAACATTGAGGTAAATTATCTATACATTAGGGTAATTATGAGAGTTTGGTGTTATTTTCCGTCATTTATAAATGCGAATGGAATTACATAGAAGATTTTATAAAGCAGATTTGACCATGGTGTACATACTAAAAACCAGTATCTTTTGTGTCTCCAAATAATGAAAACAATAACTGAAGTGCATGTATACGTAATACGTCCATTCCAAAAATGTCATTGAAATTATTTTTTGAAAGGGATATCATACAAATAAGATATTTACAATTAAAATTTAATAAAAACTATCTTTATATCAATACAGCCCATAATTTATCCCTTACAAATTACTCAATTTTCACAAATTTCTTAGAAATTTGAAGGATTAGTAGCTCCATCTACAAGCTAATAGGGGAGAAGTCAACTCCCATCTAAATACTAAAAAATATATAACCCACAAACTAGTAAGGGAAAAGTCACCTCCCATCTAAATACTAAAAAATATATATTTAGAAGGAGAAAGCAGTATAATGGGACTCGAACCCAAACTCCCAGATCAAACTTGGGAGCTTTGGAATCACTAAAAATTTGATTGTCATTTTACTTATAACTTAAGGGAAAATTATTAGTCATATACCCTTAAATTATCATGTTATCAAAAATATTACAACTGCTTCAAATTATATCACTCATCTACTCTAAATTCAGAATTTGTATCATTCGTCCACCAAATCGTTAGCTTCCATTAGCAAGTGATGATGCCACAAAGATAACTTAGACATTTCACATGCTAAATAAAAAATAAAAGAGAAATTATCAGCCATCCACCATAAGTTTACCTTGTTATAAAAAAATGTTATGAATTTGAATTTGTTCAATTTCTATCCCAAATTTGTAATTTGTATCAATCATCTACCAAAACATTAGCTACGGTTTATAATTAATGACGTTATAAAGGTAATTTAGACATTTATCATGCTAAATACAAAAGAAAATAATAGTTAAAATATGAAAATAAACAAATTTTTTTCATAATCAATATTCAATTAAATGCAATTAAAACTCCATTTTTTCTTAATTAAAAAATTCCAATTTGTCTTCTTAGTTTATCTTCACAATTTTACTTAATCAAATTAAATTCACAAATTACCATAAACCCTAGTTCATAAACACCCAATCGATCCAATCCTTAAATTCGATTTCAAAATTAATGAAAGCTAAATTTTATTTTGTTATTTATGGTACAAAGTAAATTAAAAGATGTACTTGAATTCAAGGGTAAAATGACCATTTTACTTAAATTATGTTAAATATTTTAACGGTGCTAATATTTTGGTGGATGGCTGATACAAATTATAAACTTACGGTAGAAAATTAAATACATTTAAATTTGTAATATTTTTAATAACAGGATAAATTTAGAATATATGGCTAATAATTTCTCAATGTCTTTTTTTTTTCATTAAATTGAGTTCCAAGGATAAAATGATCAATTTACTACAATTCTGTTGATTTTTTAACGGAAGTTATCGATTTGATGAGTGAATGAATGATATAAGTTCCTTATCACAGACAGAAGAGAAAGTTTAATGAAATCAATGATCTTTGTCCTTTCTCTATGAAGAAATAACCAAAATACTCAATTCTTTCTTAAATAACATATCAAATGAACTCACATACAAATTTAGGATGGATAGTATAACTTGAAAGTATTATAATATTTTTAATAAGAGGAGAATATTAGAGTAAATAGGTGATTATTTTCTTAAATTTAGAGAGAAACTCACCGGAAGCCGTGTGGAATAAAAAATAAAAGCAATATGATGGGTAAAATAATAATAATTATCTTAATCCAAGACCTATCTTTCGCAAACTCAGTGAAAAGGGACTGAATCACGTTAATCAAAAAGTAATAATTATTATCTTAATCCGGGTATTATGGACGCTGTCTCGTCCAATCACTCTCATTTCTCGCCACCTGTTACTTATAAAATTAAATTTCACTGCCGTGTCACAAAGTAGGTTTAAGTTTATTAATCAATTTCTTGCCACTTGTTACTTTATGGTGCAGTAGCAGAATTTAACTTCATCATAACTAATTTATTAATTAATTAACGCACATGTTTTAATTAAGGAATATAAGATTAAAATATGAGTTTACTGTTCTATAAAGATAGCGATATTTTATATTGTTTGATGAGCCATTATTTAATAAGAAATCTCTTAAATGGTTATTTTTTAGACTCTGTTTAATATAATTTTTTAAGTAAAATTTATTTAAGTAAAATTTTTATTATCAGAGCTTTTACAAGTAAAATTTTAATTGTTTGGTTGTCATGAGCTTTTGTTAAAAATTATAAAATTATTTTAATAGGTACATTTTTTAAAGTTGTGTTATGCAAAGTATAAATTAAAATTATCAAATAAGTAGAGGATATTTTATATATTTTAACATTTAAAAAAAATTCAATCCCTACTCTTAAAAGCCTGAAATTTAAGTTTTTGTTACTCGAGTCAAAATAACCTATTTAATCTTCAAAAGCTCTACTTAAAAAAAAAAACCCAAAAAACAGCAAAAATTTTTGTATGAGCTTATGAGATTAAAAAATACTTATAACTATTAGATAAGTTATACTAAATAGAGAATTTCTTTATTTTCGTATGGTAAAGAACATATTAAAAAACAAAAAAATACAAATTTTTGTTAAAGTATTTTTTTTTATTTTTTTAAACTGATCTCTTATTCTAGTAAAATAAAAAATTCCTCGTTAAAAAATCAACATACGTTTGATCACTTTTAATTAAGTTTTTTTTTTTAATTATGTTAACGTAATGTATCTGGGCAAAGTTGACGTTCGATACTGTCAGAGTTTAATTAATTATTACAAAATACGAATAATACAAAAACAAAACGTTTGCAGAACGTGATGAGCATAAACTTCACATCTCATTCTCTGTCAAAAGTGTACGTACGAACAAAACTTTTTTTTTTTTTTCATTTTATGTCAAAAATATATAATATTTTAATATGTTATATAGTAAAATACACTATATTGGAGTATAAATTTTTTTTTATCTTTAACTTATTCAGAGATATTTTATTATATATATATATATATATATATATATATATTAAAGTGGTTTTTTTATGCCTTTATTGGGTTGGTGTTTTTTACTGTGAATGAAATTAAGCGACCAAATTACATAAATCCTGATCACTTTGCAATGTAATTCACGAAGTCTAGCATCCATCTATAGATATTGTACTCTTTGTTTAATCTTTGATATTGTGAGACCAAAATATGGGAGTAGTTTCTAATAGAAGCAATTATACGTAAGAGATACGGATAAGAATAAAAGGCTGAAGATATGGGAAATCTAACATAAAAGTTTTATTCGTTTCGCAGTAAAACGTTAATTAAGCAATATTATACAATTGATTTAGACAATATACATACGTACATATATATGTGTGTAGTAGCTATCTAGGTAATACATGACTACGTGTGTGTGTAAAACATACACCTTCAAGGCATCAACTAACAAAGTTGTTTAAACCATGTATGAATGCAATGGATTGATTCTTCGTTATTATTATCATTTTTGTTTTTTTCGTATAAATGTTAGTGGTAGATCCAAAAAAAAAAAAAAAATTACGGGGCGCTAAATTAGGTAATAGCAAAATTTAAAAATTAAAACTTTGCATATATAAAATATTTGTTAATACATTTACAATTGCTCTCGATGCATTTTCATATTTTGAAAATGTTATGCAATAAACTCATTATCAATATTACTAAATGTGTCATTTTCTACATAAACACCAAACTATAAGTCATCCCATCCAATCCCAAAGATGACTCTTCACAGATTTCATTATTGAAAATGTTTGTTCTACTATTTGTTGTGGAAACTGAAAGAATTAATCCTATTTTTGAGAATAAAAAAATGTTTTGGGCGGTGGGCTATCATTATTTTTAATTAATTTATAAGTTTTTATAATTCTTAAAGTTTAAATTTTTTAGGTTTATAAATTTATAGGGGCTATTTTAATAGATTTAATGGGGGGCTAATGAGAAACACAATATATATAATTGTATATAGACTTAAGTATTTCGTATTTTATAAATTGCAAATATCTGCACCTGATAAAAAATATATATATTAAAACACTCACACACAAATGTATTAAAAAAAAGTCACTTAAGTTTATAAATAAAATAAGTCTCTTTATCTAATAAATTAGTCCTTTACTATGAATATTAGACTGCTAGAAGTACTCGTTTCACAAGATAACGACATTGTCACTCGAAAAATTTTCTATATATTTTATATAGGTTAACATGAGAGGCTTCAAAAAGTTAAGAGTCGGATGACATGGCATTTATTTAATTAGTTTTTTCATTTTTTTTTCTCCTGTGGTTGACCCAAATTTTATACACTAATGACTAGCCAGTGTAGGCTGTGTAGCAATGTTAAAGCAAACAAATAGAAGAATTAATCTGATTGATGATTGGCTATCTACAAAGGTCCACGTTTATTAAAAAAAAATTAAAATATTTATAATGAGCAATCTGTCAAAACAAAGTTAAACTAGTGGCGATCAATTGAATATATAAAATTTTATTTTTTATTTTTTGCTTTACTGCAAAAGGGGGAAATAATGAGGGGGAATATGCAACTTGGCTTATGGTCTTCATCATTTCTCTCATATTAATATGAGAGAAAATGTTATTGATGAGCAAATGTTATCTGGCAATCCAATTTTTCTGGGCATGAACTTTGAAAAAAGATGTTTAATAGTTTGACATGTAATTAATCAATAAATATGGGATCCGAATACACATGTGGTGGGCCAAGCTGAGCCACATGTCGCCCCGGCAGCACGCCACATAGTCGTTATGTGATGACGTGGTAGTAGCTGAGTCAGCGCACTTGGTGTCACATGGAGGAATTTGCTATGTGGACAAATTAATACAAGTCCCAAATGCAAGACAGTGGAGAAGAGAATATGGCTTAGTTGTAATTTGGATAAATTATTTAGCAACTACTGTCATTTATCACACACCATGTCTCTTCAACTAATTTTTTACAAACAGTTGGTTGCCGAATTTAAACTATTGTGAATGCTACCTTTGTACACTCTTTGTTTATTTTCCCCTGCTGCAAAGGTGCTGAAATTAATATTCATAATTTCATTTATGAAACCTCATAACCAACCCATCAAGGAATCTTTAACATGATTAATAATTAAGGAAGCGCTTAATTATTTAAAATTTAGGATTTTTTTTTTTATTGTTAGTTTCCCACTAATAATAAAGGGCATATCGTCATCAAACAAGTGCATTCATCTTGCTGCTAATTTAATTAGTCATCTTCACAAGTTGTGTGGTTCTTTTCAAAGTAGGGATTAATGCCATCTAATATTGTGTAAGGAAGTAATCGTATGATTAAGATTTCACTAACATCAAAGAATAATCGAGTCTATACAATTTAGGTCAATCTTAAAAACATTGTTTTAAATGTTTTTATGCTTTTTATAATGTTTTGAATGAAATTAGTAATATTTACTCTCCTAAAGGCAATATTATTTTACAATACAGCTGACTATTCGGATTTAAACTTGGGGAAGATAAGAAGAAAATAAAAATTAATTAAGCTGGCCCACCTTATATATATATATATATATATATATATATATTACTTTACAAATGCACATACGGCTAGTAAGTGATTCAATTACTATATCAAAACCTTTTATCATCGCTGTAAGATGAATCATGAATGCACAAAAAGTGAATGCTGGTTAGTTCCTCCTAGTTTCTTACTCTATCAACCCACATTTACAAGTGTGGTTCGGGCATTTAATTACTCCTAATCACTCTACAAAATTCTACAATTGAACTTCTCTTTTTATCATTTTTCCTTTGATTAAACACTAGCTTGACTATCAAAGAATTTGTATTACAATTAAAAGAAAAACTAAACTAATAGACGATGGACAAATTCAATCATCAAAACATCTTAGATATTACAATATTTTGGAGCAATATTTTTCAAGCATGAATGTTTGCAAGTTTAAAAATGTAATAGTAGTTTTCTGATCCGAAATTTTAAAATCCGAAAAAATTAGTGAAAGATTTAAAACTGCGAGGTTTAATAGCATTATGAAATTAAATTTCTGTACTTTAAAATTCTGAATTGAAAAATTTTTGAAAAATGTAAATATGAGACAAGATAGTATTATTAAATTATAATTCAATGTTGATAGCATTGTTGAATATTGTTGACTGACAATGCTATCCAATTTCAAATTTCGATTTTAAAAAGTAGCACAATTGAAAAATTGTAATTTAGAGAACCTAAGCTAAGTACTAACCACAATTAACAGTTTATATTTTTGTTTATAAATAACGCCTGACTATAGTTAAAACAAACTAAACCATCAACTATTAAAAGTTCAAAACTAATCCATGTTTAAATCAAAGGATTAGGTTATAAATAAGTGTGTTCAGCTTCTTTCCCAAAGCTTTCGTTTAAGTGTAGTAGTTTTAACATTCAATTTTAACATTGTTGTCGTCCAAAACTCTCAAAACTTCCGCGTCTACCACACGCGCCGTCCCAACACGTCACCTAGGAACAGTAAAAGGCGGGGAACATCAGCAACTTCCTTCCTATTTAAAAATACAAAACAATGTTAAAACACGCTCTGTATTGTCTCTAAATTTTTCTTCTCTCTCTCTCTCTCTTTTTTTTTTTTGGTTGATTTTGTGAGGCAATCAGAAACAAGAAACACTAAAACAGAAAGCAACATTTGATCATATGAATGTGTTTGATTTAATCAAAAGACTAATGAGTTTTTGCAGAGGGAGGAGCTCTGGATGTAACCTTACAAACAAAACAAAGAGAGAGATGGCTAAGGAATTAAATATTTGTATCAAAATAAAAGGGCCAAGGCCTTAGGATTTTGTAATGTTTTTGACCTCTAACATGCACATGGCTTCTTGAGTTTCCCTTTTATTTTAATTTTTTTTTAAAATCACATGCTAATGCTATCATCTCTCTCTCTCTCTCTCTCTCTCTCTTTCTCTCTTATTCTTCAATATTGCCACTGAAAGGTTCTTGACTTGACAGTAGTTGAAGAGAAAGAGATTCTTCAGATCTACAGTGCCTTTTTCAACTTCGTTCTTTGGTGGGTTCATTCACAACAGTCAACAGGTTAGCATATTCACAAATAATTAGTTCTGGAAATGCAAGGTTGAATTCGGTTGGTTGATGGTTTTGTCTTTTTTAATTTTGAATGTATCTCAGCTTCATCGGGTTGAATTTTCATTACAATTTGGATTCAATTCCACTTCTTCTTCTTCTTTTTTTCTCTCCAGAATGCGACACAATTCAATGCAAGTAATTATCTTTTTGTTCTTGTTCCAATTACAAAATTTGGTTTTGAATACAACAGGATTTTATTATGAACTTACTTCATTTGTTTTTCTCTTCCCCATATCAGATTCTTTGATCAATGATCACATCTTACCAGTAAATATGAATGATCTTTAATTTTGGCAATTGTTAATTAGCAGTTCAGTCAATTAGTGAGCAGGAATCAGGAAATTTATTTTGTTATTTTATTTTATTTTTTTTGTCTTTAGCATTAGCTGCCTTTCGATTCCTGTGATTTGGTATGTGGAATAGATAACCTGGCGGAATGTTTTGTTTTTCTCTTTATTCCTATTTCCTCTTAATTTTCCATTTTCTGGATCGTGTAATATAATTAAATTAGTAACTTCTTGATTTTGACATATTTGCCGGATGAATTTTTGCGTAGGCTCAAATTCTTCCTTTCCAGCTGCTTTGTCAAATAAATTGAATTTTACTCATAATTTGTTCGTAACATGCATCTAGTTTCTTTTTCTTCTTATGCAGGCCCTTGTAATACTAAACTGAAATCTAAGTACTGTTCAGAAATTTTTTGCAGCTGTATCGGTTCTATCTTTGCTTCAATTATATGTTAAACAGAGTGAAGTTGAAGAATGGTTTAGCGGAATTTTGATGTTCATCGATGCTGTAGTCCTGTAGACACACAAGTTGTTAATGGTTTGCAATATGGAGACTGGTCTAATAGAAGACACGGACATCGAAGGGCTCCCTTCGATGTGGCCTGAAGATATTGGAAGTGATAAGCAATTCAATGTAGAAAGACCAGGAGGAGATCAAGACATGTTGGAGGAGGTGACAATCCCGGAAGATCAAACTATAGTTGATTTCAAGCGCCTGCTGGAGCTGACTAATTATACCGACAAGGGCTCTTCTCAGATGGCATACCTTGTAAAACACTGGGAGTACAAGCAATCAAATGCTGTCCGTCTTCTAAGAGAAGAGCTCGACAACTTAAGCAGACAAAGGCAGGAGTCTGAGCTGAAGAAGTTGGAGATATTGGAGGAACACCGTTTTGAGGAAGAAGGATATGGGGGTGATAAACGTCCCATTTCTATCATGGATGAGCTTATTGATATGTGGAAAGATGTTCCTCCGAGGAAAAATGATGTTGTTTTCCAAAGCAAGAGAGTTGAAGTGGATACTGAGTACGATACTGTTGAGTATTGGAAGCAACGGACATTGGATTTAGAGAAAACGTTGGAGGCTAGTGGCCAGCGGGAGCAGGCACTCATGGAGAAGTTGAATGAAAGCATTACAAATCTTGAAAAGCAATCCTCGCCAGTAGAAGAATTATCTCAGATTCTGAAAAGAGCAGATAATTTTTTACATTTTGTACTTCAAAATGCTCCAGTTGTTATGGGGCATCAGGTAACTATCACAGAGATGACATACATTCAATGAAAATTTATCTTTCAGCTAAGGGACTGATATTTTGAAAATCTTTTTATCTCAGGACAAAGAACTTCGGTATCGTTTTATCTATAACCATTTTCCAAGTTTGCATGAGGAGGTAACAAGTTGCGAATGAAGTATATATTCAAGGAATTATGGGTTGATGTACAGTCATTATGTTTCAAGCTCTATGTTTTATTTAATTCCTCGCTTGTAACCCAAGAGCATGCTCCTTCTTTAGAGTAGGATTCTTTGAAGTAATGTTTTTACTAAATGGTACACCATATTTTCTGATTGAGCTTTCAGGACATTTTAGGAAAAACAGATGTTGAAATTTTTAGTGGAGCTGGTGTCAAGGAATCTCAAGATTTCAAAAGAGAGGTTTTGGAAAAAGGATTACCGGCAAAGAGGGAAATTACATTTGAGACAGAGTTATTTGGGTCAAAAACATTTTTGATATATGTGGAACCTGTCTTTAGCAAGTCAGGGGAAACAATCGGTGTAAACTATATGGGCATGGATGTAACTGACCAGGTAAATAAATTCATTTCAGGATTTTGATTGCTGTAAACGGAACATGTTCTAATGTTTCTGATCTTACAACAGGTAAGGAAAAGAGAAAAGATGGCAAAGCTTCGCGAGGAAATAGCAGTACAAAAGGCCAAGGAAACAGAGCTGAATAAAACAATTCATATAACAGGTTGTTTTACTTTTTGTGAACTTCAGGGGTTGTGAATTATAGTGAGGCAGGCTTGTGTAGCTGCAAAGTTGACTATCTAGTTATGTGTTAATACTTTTTGCAGAGGAGACAATGCGAGCGAAACAAATGCTTGCAACCATGTCACATGAGATTAGATCTCCTTTAACAGGAGTTGTTAGCATGGCTGAGATTCTTTCCAACACAAAGCTTGATCGGGAGCAACGACAACTATTAGGTGTTATGATATCTTCAGGAGATTTGGTTCTTCAACTTATAAATGACATCCTAGACCTTTCCAAGGTCGAGTCAGGTTGACAATTCATTACCTTTCACTGACTATGGAGATAATGAAAGCTTTAATTACTATAATTAGTATATTACGTCCCAAAATTTATGTTTTTCTCTTCTGTTCAGGTGTTATGAAGTTAGAAGCTGCAAAGTTCCGGCCAAGAGAAGTTGTAAAGCATGTACTTCAAACTGCTGCAGCTTCACTGCAAAAGATTCTTATGCTGGAGGGAGATATAGCAGATGATGTTCCTATTGAGGTGAGATTTTCATGGCACACAACCCTTTTTGACAATTTTGATGCACATGGATACAGCATGGTCATACACTCAGCTCTGCAAATTATTATTCAAAATATTGCCTCACTTTCAGGTCATTGGAGATGTTTTACGAATTCGACAAATCCTCACCAACTTGATCAGGTACTTTATTTATGTTTCCATAGATCATCAATTATCTATGAAGCAATGCAGTTAAGTTTTTCAATTTTGTGGAGGATGGTATTAAATTGATCCATATTCTTTGCAGTAATGCGATCAAGTTTACCCCAGAGGGGAAGGTAGGGATAAAGCTTTATGTGGTACCAGAGCCTCCTTTTGCAAAAGAAGGATTGAAACAAAAGTTAAAAGCATATCAGTCTACAACAGATGCAGTGAAAGAAGAGAAACATCAACCAAAATCTCAAACTGCCAGTGACCAAAATGGTTTTCATGATAAAAAACATGGTGAATGTTACCAAGATCATAAGCATAATGATGACCCTGGCACCCCAATTAGTAATGGAAACTCAATGGATGAAGATTTAGAAGCAACAGTTTGGATTCGTTGTGATGTATATGATACTGGTATTGGAATACCAGGTAACTCCAATGCTTTATGCTCAAGTAGTTCGTCATAAAAATTCGGTTTGGTTTTACTTTAAAGAGTACTTATTAGTTGTGTTCATTTTCATGTAACAGAAAATGCTTTGCCTACTCTTTTCCGAAAATACATGCAAGTCAGTGCAGATCATGCTCGGAAGTATGGTGGAACAGGACTTGGCCTTGCAATATGCAAACAGCTGGTGAAGTATTCTTGCCATAACTATTATGTTACCTTGTGTTGGAAGTTTCTCCTTACCATTTACCTTGCACGTCTTCAAGTTCAAGTAATCGATATTGTGTATCATATTTAACACTAAGAACAGTTGAAAGATGTGTTGCTAGTCTTCTGTGAAGATTTACTCCTTCATGGCATCAAATTATAGACCATTATGCTAACATTTCTATGCATTTGTAATAGGTTGAGCTGATGGGCGGTCGTCTTACAGTGACTAGCAAAGTACATTGTGGATCTACATTCACATTTATACTCCCATACCAGGTTTCGCCGATAGAGGAAATTCTGATGATCCTGATGATCTGTCAGATATGGGTGACCATGATTCTGTGACAGATGACTTGAAAGCAGGCTTCTTCCAATTCCAACCTCGGACTTTAGGCTCTCTGTTCTCTTCTAATGGATCCAGCAGGGGTCAAAATTTGTTACCAAACACCATTGGTTTTGCTAGTGCGCAAAAAGTCAATGGCTTCTCAGAGAAGTCTTATTCATTTCCTTCTAATAATAGACAGAAAGAAACAGCTCCACTTGAAGATGCCTGTTCAGTGGCTGAAGTTGCTGAGACATTATCAGAACCTGAAAGCTTATTTAGTCACAGCCCTGAAACTGAAAATGAAAAAGAAGTTTCTAGAGGAAAACAGTGTCATGTTGACACAACCGGTCGGTTCCAAAATCCTGCTACAGAGTCCACAAGTCACTCAGAGGCTAATGGAGAGATGATTCAGATGTCAAAGACAAATGAACCCCAAAAAATATGTGAAACGCAGAAGAAATACAACAGAATTTCCGAAAGCCCATCCAGCAGCAGTGCAGAAGTACCTGCAACAAAACCAAAACCAAAGATCCTTCTGGTAGAAGATAACAAGATTAATGTGATGGTGGCAAAGTCAATGATGAAGCAGTTAGGACATAGCATAGATGTTGTGAATAATGGAGTTGAAGCTGTACATGCAGTTCAGTGCCAAAATTATGATCTCATTCTGATGGTAATTTCTGGAATGTTAAGGGTTTAGTCATTTTTAAACTTGACAATTTGAAACTTCCAGTAAACACTAGTCATATGACTTTTTCAGGATGTCTGCATGCCAGTTATGGACGGCCTAAAAGCTACAAGATTGATTCGCTCTTTTGAAGATTCCGGCAATTGGGATGATGCTGCTGAGGCTGGAATTGAGCAAGCTGTGCCTTCTTCAGGTTCATCAAATCGTTCTAAGCGGATACCAATAATTGCGGTGAGCACCTCACTCTTTAACCCACAAACACTGATCTATTACCATATCCTAACAAAATGGTTTATGCAAAATACAGATGACAGCAAATGCATTGTCAGAGAGTGCAGAAGAGTGTTATGCAAATGGTATGGACTCATTTGTTTCAAAGCCAGTCACTTTTCAGAAACTGAAAGAGTGTTTGGAACAATATTTTCCATAATATATGTCTCTTGTAAATCTATGCTTGTGTACAAAAAATATGATTAGGAAAGTTTTGTAATCAGTATATCGTGGTCTTCTCATCCATTAGCATATCTCTTTGTAAATAGCACAAGTCTATATCATTCTTTCTTAACTCTCCCCAATAACATTTATCATTGCATGTCTTCCTAAACATCAGGTAAATGATACATAAACACTGGTTTACTAGATAGAGGTAATTGGACAATTTGGGGGGACATTTTGCCCAAACAGAACCGAACCATACCGGTTCGGGGTCAGATCTATTTCATTTCAGAATTTTCCTAACCAATCAGTTTTGGTTCGAATTTTAAAAAATGAACCAATACCAAGGAAACCAACAGAACGAACTGAACCGAAATCGCTCACCTCTGCTGGATTTCTTAGCTGATATGCAGGGTTATATGCTCACAATGAATCCGTAAAATTTCCACCAATAGCTAGAGCGCTGACTTGAATTTTTGTTATAATTTAATATAACAAAGCCAAGGGGTGCCAAGTAAAACACATGAGCTTCAGTTGCATGCTATCTACTGCTAAATCAATGTATATAATTTTTTCCCCGGATGTGCTTATTTTTTAGCTGTCTATGGTCCCAGTCCAGGTCTGAATTTCTTCCATGAGAACATCCTTATAATAGACCAACTATCAATGTACTACGACTACATTAGTTGTTTTCACGGACTACTTGGGGGGTTCTTGCTATTTCTTGATCTGGGTTAGTGAGCTCAACGGCAGACACTACCTCTGGAGGTGGTTGAGCTTGACTATTTGGATTATGATTCGAATTACCATACTCAGTTCTGGGTGTTCCTTGCTCTCCATAGAAATAAAAGTTGGAATCTGCATGCTCTGAGTAGCTTGAAGGACTGGCTGGGTAGCGACTGGCTGGAGAGGCTTCAGTTGCACCCATACTATGAACTTGGACGCCACCTTTGTCTTTGAAAGTATGTGCACTGAGGTCTCTCGAAACAAATATTCTGAGAAAAATGCGAATTCTTGACAACAATGATGATTCTGAATTCTTCAAGACATTCCTGTGCTGATGGACAAAGGCAGCCAGGAATATGATGAGAGCTAAGATTGCAGCAATGCCAGCTATGAGAAACAGACCCCAGAAACTGTTAAGGCCAAGGCTGCTAGAAGAAACAATGGTACTTGCATCTGGGCAGCTAGAATGTTTCTTGAACCATGCATCTTCAATTTCTTTCATTTTATCCCCTTCAGTCACATTTAAGATTGCCTTTGAAACATCATGTACTAGAGGGGAATGTAATGGGAAGGCCTGCAAATCACCAAACAATAGAAAATCAGCATGAGAAATTATGAAAATGTTGTAATTGATGTACTTCTGCTTAATTTAGCTTAAGTGTTTGACAAATGCCCTCTTTTGCTGGGCAGCTAACGTTTATCAACCACCCATCCATTCATTCTCGTTATTTAGACATTTTATTTCAAACAGCTATGGATTAAAAGCCATGACGCCAGAAGAAAGTTCGAGAACTTACAAAACCAAACCCAGCTGTTTTGAATGTTGGTTCAACCATGGTATATTTAGAGCAATGTTGTCCAATAAGCAACTTCATGTAGGGGACTTCATCAAATGCTGCTGCAATGCCGCCATTTGCACTGCCTTTTTGGAAAAGTTCATCACATTCTTCAGGAGAATTATACACTATAAGTTTCTTCTCATCAAAACCTAATTGTTTCAAGATTCCAAGAACAAAAGAACCCTTCTGGTAGCCAACATTGTCCTCTCTTTTTATCAGCATTTTGACATCAGTAATAGTTGGCTGCAGTTGCTGCACAGTAAGTAGCGAAGTCAAGCTAGCGGTGTAGCTTTGAGTGAGAATGAGCACAACAAAACACCATATAATCACCACAAATCTGGCCAAGTTGCTTATCACTCTCTCTCCTGCATACATAAAAGAAAAAAAAAAGGGTCAATGTAATGCCTTGCATGGTGAATGTGAATGCCTTAGTATCTAATACAAGTCAAGAAAGTTGATGGGACATTTATTACTTTGTGAAAAGACCATTGTTGAGAATGAGAACCAGAAGCTTGTGCCAACTTGATGCTTAGCAGGGCCACGAAAATCTTCGTTTACTCTGTGTTCAAGAACCCACACTACAAATCCAATGAAAATGAAAAAACAGCCACTTGTCACCCAAAGGTCCCATGTTAATGGCTGCAAGAACACCCATGCATTTCTATTCTCGTTGTCTTTGATCGGCACTATCATGGACACTCCAGATTCAGTATAGGGCAGTGTGAAATCTACATAATTTGATCTATTAAACACAATTGTTGTATCTCCCACCACAGCATCAAAATCCTGTTCAAAATCACCCAAAAAAATAACAGGCTTTTACGTTACATAATTAAGATGCGACTAGTACTATTCTAATTAGCATTACGAGTTGGATTTTTTACCCCGAGAAATACTTGGTAGATCAAATCATTGTATGAACCGGAACTGGAGCCATCAGGCTGTGCATAGGGGATAAAATCATATGCGACAGCATATGGCATTTCCTGAATTACGGCTTTAAACACATCTATACAATATCCAGTGACTGAAGTTTGTTCTTGAGTCGTTGGATCAAATGTCACCTTTACAAAGTCACTGAAGCCTTTTTTTACGGGAACTCCAATGCGTAGCTTCTTCTCATTCGTAGGAACTTGCCATCCCCTCGGATCAGAAGTAGAATCCCCTGGCCATATGATAGGTCCAAGTTTGGATTTTGTAGTCGAATTTGAACTCAGTTTCTGCGCTAGTCCTTTTCCTGGTGTCCAAAACCCAACCCCTCTTGCTCCATTATTGACATTAATGATCTCAAAAGCTGAAGATTGTAACTGCCCATCAACAAAAATGTAGTCCCCTGTAAGCCCTTTGAATCTTGTACTTGATAAAGCTTGGAGAAGTTTTGGACCGTTCTGAGAGATAACAAAAGTTTCAAGATCAGTTGCATTGCTAGAAACATTAGTCTTATCAAAGCCAAAACTTGTGATACCGGCTTTCTCTACTGCCATGGCCAGTGCCCTTGTAGCATCATAAGCTAATAACCCAAAAATGTTCAATTCAGCATCAACAAGAGACGGATTCTCCTGTAAAAATTTCCTTTTCCATCGAACTCTAAAATTTTCGAGTGCTTTTGTTTTTGGAACATAAGGTCTCACACCTATCACTCCTTGCATTGAATCTATCACTGAAGGCTTCAATGTTCTTAACAAATTGGACATGCCATCCGTCATGATCCACACACAGCCTTTATTCATCAAACCAATTTCGTTTGCTTTCTCAAAAATCCTAGAGCCAAGGGAAGGCAACATATGCAAAACGAACACTCTTGTTTGCATTGACAATAGGTTGTAGAGCTCTTTTTCAATTTGATCGTCAGTCGCCAAAGGAGAAATGACACTTCTATATGGCACCCGAGTGTCAATGGCTTGAAGGGCGTCAGTTAGAGAAGGAATCATTGCTTCTCCGTATTGATTGTCTACATAAATGGGCACAGCTTCTCTCCAACCAAAGGCTTTGATTATTGCAGTTATGGCACCAACTTGAGATGAGTCATTTAGGGCACCTCTAAAGAAGTATGGACTCCTAATGGAAGTAAGGGAAGCACTTGTTGCAGAAAATGATAAAATGGGCACTTGTGATTTGTTGCCTAGTTGAATTATAAAGTTGGTCTGCATGGAATTTTCTGGTCCCAGCATGGCTTGTACTTGTACATTTTTTAGCAAGTCCAGAGCTGTGAATTGGCCAAAGAAAATTGTGATTCAATTTTCATCAAAATTTCCAATTCAAGAAATAAAGATTTAGTATTAATAGTAATTTGGTCCCTAATCTTTCATAATTATTTATCGATCCGGTTCCTCAATGAAGTCCGGCTCCCGTAATTGATTCGCAAATTGCAAACACAAATCCCTCTCGTACAAATAAACATGTAACAGTGAAATGATAGGGTAAATATTATGTCATATGCCACATTATTTATATTATTATTCGCTTTGGTGAACTCGGAATTAACTCATTTTCTATCCTAAGTGGGATTGAGTATACTTGCTCTTCCGCAAATTTTGAAATCAAAAACTGAAAGAGCATTTTTTACCCCTTTTTCTTTAAATTGTTGATTACAACTTTGAGGTTTTTCCTTTTGATCGTGTTGATGGTCTCAGCATAAATATGTATAGGAAAATTATATATCATCAACAAATGGATACTAATGTATGGCAGTAATGTGGTCGACAAGTTTCAAGATAGTAAAGGAACTTCCTTTCGATTAATTTTTTAATAACTATCTTCGTCTTTCTTTTTTTTTTCATATTGCTTATGTTATGAAGAGTGATATATCACATAACATTATCTAATTAACTCACAACTTTAACAGTATTTATGAAATGCTTCAGAATCACGGCATGGATTCATACAATTATCAGCTTACAGTGAAATTACTCTGTAATAATTTTTAACTATACTGAATCTAAAGAATTTCGTAGGTAAATAAAGACTTTTTTTGGTGTTTTTACTCAAAAGAGAAGCATTCCACAGTTATTATCACTGGTCAACGGTTTTGCTTTGCTTATACAAGCATCAGGATTCGTAGCTTCTCAAGTTCTAGGCTGGGAAAGCATCACGTATAGGCATAGACAAATGGTATGAGTGGAATTTTTATTTTTATTTTTAAATTTTAAAAAAAGTAATGGACAACGCCTAAAAACTCAGCTGGTCAATTGAAAAAATAATATTTAAAAAGGAGCCCAAAATCCATCATTATAAGTGAAACTAATATATTACTTTAATTATTATTATTATTATTTCACTTGTCAACGGTTTTGGCTTGCTTACAACTAAGTAATCGTATAGCTTTTCTATATTGTACTCGAGTTCTATACGAGAAGTTTTACCAATTCTTGTTATTTTATTTTATTTTGATACACATTTTCAGCTCGAAGTTGTGCTAGCTCTGGATTTTGACGGTCAAGACATGAATAGTTTGGATTTTAAGATTCCAATGGAATCGCCAGCAACTAAGTAGTAAAATTTAATGGGTATTTAATAAAACATAATTAACTATCAAGGAAAAATAATTTGCTATTATTGTTAGAGCTTATTTTTAATAAACAGTTATAATATTGACAAATAATTACTTACTATGGCAAAGAAAAGTTAGTGAGCATTTACTTACTAAACAGTTTGTCAACTTGGCTTTGGTTAAAAAGCTGCCAAAAAGATGCTAAATCTTTCGACTCTAATATCTTGATATTTTTGCCTTTTACTTGTATGTGATTGACATTAATAAACAAATAAATTTGTAATAAAGAGGTAAGTTCTTGAACGTACACGAATAAAAATGTACGTCTACACATATATGAGAGAAACTTTGAAGGTTAAGTTCAGATCAAAAGAGGATGAATATGAAATACGATAAATTAAGAAGAAGCGAGATATGGCGAATAATGACTGGGTACGTACCTGCAGCAGCAGCAGCAACAACATCTCTTTTGGAATCCCTGGCGTTAAGAATAAGCCTGGTTTTGTAGTGAAAATTGGAGTTATAAAAATCCGAAAGGCTCATGTTGATGCAACTCAAAGCTACCTTCCCAGCTTCTCCATTTATGTCAAGAACCAACCCCACATTAACTGGAACCGTTATGTTCTGAGACATGGCTGTGTTAGTGAAGAAGAATAAGCTTAAGAGAATTAGAGGAATTGGAATGAATGACAGAGAGGAGAAAAGTTTTGTTGGGTTGCTTAGTCCCATCATTTTGAAGCTTCTAATTAGTAATAAGGTTTGATATTTTGACGGCCGATAGCTCTTGTTTATATAGAGATGTTAAAGATTTTAGAAGTACGAAAGTATTAACGCCTTAAAGGAAGCTGATACGACATCCTCTACATGGGGGGTTGGACTAACTGTGGCAGTTCTTATTTTAAAAGAAAAGGAGAAAGTCTTTAGTGACTCCTGTTGGAGGGCAATTTCAAGCTATTATATTTGTCAAATTAATCTTACAAGTTGTAGCTTGCAACTGGCAGTGTTGACTTTTTATTGATAATTGATTAATATATAGGTACAAATAATAAGAGTTTGAAGTCACATTTGGGGGTCATTTGGCCAAAATTTGTCTATGTTGAAAGGACTAAAATGTCTCAACTCTGTATTAATAGTTGTTCATCTTAAAAAGATATGTAAATTATAAAAATTTGGATCCACACCTCGTCTCAACTCTACATTCCCATTCATTTTGTGCATCGGCGGCATGAGATAATAAGACACCTAAAATGTCTCGGTAGCAAAATCTCTTAATGAGAAATTGTAGAATACCTTTGATATATTACAACCAATTGATGCATGCATGACATGTGTAATTAGATTTAATACAAGCACTACTTGCACGATGGTTTTTTAAAATAAATACACACATGTCATAGCATCATTTATTTATTATATGACTGACATGGTACTTCTGATGTATTCTACATTTTCTCCCCCTAAAACATAGAAGTTTGGAATAATTATCTCAAAGCTCAAAGATATGATTTGTCTAAAGCTTCTTAATCCATTCATTAAATTCAATAATGGCAGAGTGGGACATGTCTGAGTCTGATATTGTCTTACTCTGATAACTCCAAGATTTCATATTTTTTTTTGTCTCATTTCATGATCTACCGTTTACCTTGACCAAATCAAACCATATATATTTCAAAAAGAAAAAGTCACAAGAAAAACATGTATATCTTTTGCTTCTTACAACGTATCAAAGCCACAAAAACAGCTTTAATTTTGCAATAATAATATCCTTGCCATAGTCAGTATCAAAATTAATTGAAGTACTTAATATTTCCAAATACTAGGTTCTATCTTTATCTGCGGAGGAAGTAATTAACATTGTTTGAATGGGTCTATTGGCAATGCTTAATATATCGCAACAACATTAGCTTCGCTTCGAGGAAGCATCCTTTGTCATGTCGAAATAAATTTCTTGATCGAGTACGGTTGCAAGTATCTAACTTTCCTGCAGTTACCTACTACTGAAATCGCCATCCTCGGATTCTGCATATTCTAAATTAATACAGATAAACACAAATTAGCTGCAGATGACTTTGGTTAATAATATATAAAATTTCTTAATGACTTTAATTATTTCTTATTAACGCGGGCGGGTCCTTTTTAATAACTAGATGTAGTAGCTGATGATTTAAGACAAATTTTGAAAACATCAAGTTGGACTTAAATGCTGTTGCCAACCATACGCATCCCACCACAATTTTTTTCTTTTTTTTGGGTAAATTATTCTTCGAAAGGCATATCCAGACTCCGGAAGTTTGGATTCTTTTGCGAAATTGATGCTATTTTGTAAAAATCTAAGAAAATAAGAGTTCAAAAGGTTTTATTGAATGTATCCAAAAAATACGAGTGGATTTGGACAAATTCTAGAAGTCTTGATCAACTCTTGGTGTCATTTTCTCTTATCCATTATTTAATTTTGGGTCGATGTAGTTTGCACAAGAAGTTGACTTCCAAGTTTAACTAACTCATTCGACGTCCTATTCAGTTGGGGTCTGTAAGAGCAGAAAGAAATTTCAATTAGAATTCTACATCGGGTTCTCAGTCATGGTCACAGCCCAAGTAATTTTCTTTCGTTTTAATAACTGATTGAATTAATTTCGTATTCAATTGAAAAACTCCGTTTATTATCTATATTTATTCCAGTTTTCTGTCTGTATACATGGCCAGACCACAGTCCCAAGTAATTTCGTTTTATCTCCCTTCCGAGTGAGTTCTGTGAGATAGATGTATAGGAATGACTTGTTAATTGTAATTTTCTCGACAAATTTTGAGTAATCATTATCATCGGTTAACGCTTGCTTAATAAAGATTAGTGGGTGTGGAAGCAAGCAGCGATTGCTGAACAGCATCAATTCTTCAGGTTATTATTTTCATTTTTTATTTCTTGACAGTGCTTGATCATGCTTGATTCGATTTCTTGCCTTTTTTTTTTCTTTGGGTTGGGGGCGAGGGGGAGGGGTTAGCGAGTTCAATTTGGCAATAGCAGGCACTAAATCTGGAGGTGACCATTTGGATTAGGATTTGGATCAGCAAACTCAGTTGAAGGACTTCCGTGCTCTTCGAAGAAACTACAGTTGGAATCTGTGTGCTGCGAATAGCTTGAAGGACTAGCTAGGTAGCCAGTGTGTGGAGAGGCTTCAGTTACGCCCGTACTATGAAGTTGGACGCCACGTTTGTCCTTAGAAGTATGAGCGCTGAGGTCTCTTGAAGCAAATATTTTGAGTAAAATGCGAATTCTTGACCACAGTGTTGATCTGGGATCTGATTCCTTCAAGACATTTCTGTGCTTACAAACAAAAACGGCCAAGAAAATGATGAGAGCAGAGCTTGCAGCAGTGCCGGCAATTAGAAACAAGCCCCAGAAACTGCTGAGGCCAAGGCTGTGAGAAGAAACCGCCGTACTTGCATCTGGGCAACTAGCATGTATATTGAACCATGCATCTTCAATTTCTTTCATTTTATCTCCTTCAGTCACATTCAAGATTGCCCTTGAAACTTCAGGTACTAGAGCGGAATGTAGTCGGAAGGCCTACAAATCACCAAACTAAAAGAAAATCAGCATGACCAACCATTGTGCTTCTGCTTAATTTTGGGAGCAGAGCAGCTCTAGGCTCTATCTAGTATTGTGATGCCGTGGCTTGTAAGCGATAAATGCTGTTGAATGAAAATTGTTAAAGTCAATAGCAAGCTAATAGATGTATGGTAAACACTATTGGCTATCAAATAAACGTAATACTTAGCGCAACCTAGCAGCAAAACCTTTAGACCAAACTAAATCAAAGTGTTTGGTAAATGCCCACTTTATACCCGGCAATTATGTTTATCAACCGCCTATTCGATCATCCTTTGACAGTTAAAAAGCAGCTGTTTCTCAATCTCAAATATGCACTATTGCACTGAGATGGGAAAGAGAGAAATTTTGAGAACTTACAAAGCCAAACCCAGCTGTTTTGAATGTTGGTATCAACCATGGTATATTTGGAGCAATATTGTCCAATAAGCAACTTCATGAAGGGGACTTCATCAAATGCAGCTGCGATACCACCATTGGCACTGCCTTTTTGGAAAAGTTCATCACATTCTTCAGAAGAACTATACACTAGCAGTTTCTTCTCATCAAAGCCTAATGTTTTAAGATTCCAAGAACAAACGAACCATTCTGGTAGCCAACATTGTCCCCTCTCTTTATCAGCGTTTTGACATCAGTAATAGTTGGCAGCAATTGCTGCACAGTAAGTAGCGAAGTCAAGCTAGCTGTGTAGCTTTGAGTGAGAATGAGCACAACAAAACACCATACAATCACCACAAATCTGGCCCAGTTGCTTATTACTCTCTCTCCTGTATACATAAAAGTTAAAGAAAAAAAGGTCAATGTAATGCCTAGCTTGGTGAATGTGAATGCATTAGTATCTGATAAAAATCAAGAAAGGTGAAGGGATATTTATTACTTTGTGAAAAGACTATTGTTGAGAATGAGAACCAGAAGCTGGTGCCAACTTGATGCTTAGCAGGGCCGCGAAAATCTTCGTTTACTCTGTGTTCAAGAACCCACACGACAAATCCAATGAAAATGAAAAAACAGCCACTTGTCACCCAAAGGTCCCATGTTAATGGCTGCAAGAACACCCATGCATTTCTATTCTTGTTGTCTTTGATCGGCACTATCATGGCCACTCCAGACTCTGTATAGGGCAATGTGAAATCTACATAATTTGATCTATTAAACACAATTGTTATATCTCCCACCACAGCATCAAAATCCTGTTCAAAATCACCCAAAAAATTAACAGGCTATTACGTTACATAATTAAGATGCGACTAGTACTATTCTAATTAGCATTACGAAGTTGGATTTTTTACCCCGAGAAATACTTGGTAGATCAAATCATTGTATGAACCGGAACTGGAGCCATCAGGCTGTGCATAGGGGATAAAATCATAAGCGACAGCATATGGCAATTCCTGAATTACAGCTTTAAACACATCTATACAATATCCAGTGACTGAAGTTGGTTCTTGAGTCGTAGGATCAATTGTCACCTTTACAAAATCACTAAAGCCTTTGTTCACGGGCACTCCAACGCGTAGCTTCTTCTCATTCGTCGGAACTTGCCATCCCCTCGGATCAGAAGTAGAATCCCCTGGCCATATGATAGGTCTAAGTTTGGATTTTGTATTCGAATTTGAACTCAGTTTCTTCGTTAGTCCCTTTTCTGGTGTCCAAAATCCAACCCCTGTTGCTCCACCATTGATATTAATAATCTCAAAAGCTGAAGATTGTAACTGCCCATCAACAAAAATGTAGTCCCCCGTAAGCCCTCTGAATCTTGTACTTGATAAAGCTTCGAGAAGTTTTGGACCATTTTCAGAGATCCCAAAAGCTTCAAGATCAGTTGCATTGCTAGAAACATTAGTCTTATCAAAGCCAAAACTTGTGATACCAGCTCTCTCAATCGCCATGGCCAGTGCCCTTGTAGCATCATAAGCTAATAACCCAAAAATGTTCAATTCAGCATCAACAAGAGACGGATTCTCCTGTAAAAAATTCCTTTTCCATCTGGCTCTAAAATTTTCGAATGCCTTTGTTTTTGGAACATAAGGTCTCACACCCATCACTCCTTGCATTGAATCAATGACAGAAGGCTCCAATGTTCTTAACAAATTGGTCATGCCATCCGTCATGATCCACACACAGGCTTCATTCATCAAACCAATTTCGTTTGCTTTCTCAAAAACCCTAGAGCCAAGGGAAGGCAACATATGCAAAATGAACACTCTTGTTTGCATTGTGAATAGTTTGTAGAGCTCTTTTTCAATTTGATCGTCAGTAGCCAAAGGAGAAATGACACTTCTATATGGCACCCGAGTGTCAATGGCTTGAAGGGCGTCAGTTAGAGAAGGAATCATTGCTTCTCCGTATTGATTGTCTACATAAATGGGCACAGCTTCTCTCCAACCAAAGGCTTTGATTATTGCAGTTATGGCACCAACTTGAGATGAGTCATTTAGGGCGCCTCTAAAGAAGTATGGACTCCTAATGGAAGTAAGCGAAGGGACTTGTTGCATAAAATGATAAAATGGGCACTTGTGATTTGTTGCCTAGTTGAATTATAAAGTTGGTCTGCATGGAAGTTTCTGGTCCCAGCATGGCTTGTACTTGCACATTGTTTAGCAAGTCTAGAGCTGTGAATCGACCAAAGAAGGCTATGATTTAGTTTTCATCGGAAAAAAAAAAAAATTCTCTAGAAAGAAAGATATGTAAAATTGCTGGCAAATTCCTACTCCCTGACAAAACTTTATTTTACACTGGTTGATATTTTTCGTTAACATTATTATAGTAAAGATTATTTTTGTTCAGTTATATTATAAAGACTCTCTGCTTTTTCTCAGAAGAGAAACATTCCACATTCATCAAAGGAGACTTATAATCTGGCCTCCAACTTGAATCAGAGACCCTCGTGTATAGACAAATGAAAAGCTATGAAATGGAACTTTGAGATAAAACTCCAAAGTGATATGCCCTATGACTTACGAGTTATGCACCAGGATCGATTCTCTCCTATATATATGAACTTTTCCTAATAAAAGTAAAATATGAAGCGGTGTAACTGATGATTATCAGCTATGAGAGTATAAAAGTAAATAAACTTTAAACCTACTTACATTGTTATTGTAATAATACTTTAAACCTACTTGCATTGTTATTGTAATAATAATGTGACATGAGATTTTCAAAGGCTCCAGAGAGCTAAGATAAAAATGAAGATTTTAATTATTGATTTTTGATGATTTTGTTTAAGATTTTAATTATTGATTTTTGATGATTTTGTTTTCTTTTCTTTTCTTGAAACCAAAACCTTCTAAGTACTTTTTACCGATTCCTCTAGTTTTTTTCATTCACGCCTTTTCAGCTCCAAGCTCGACATTTTGAGAGGCAAAGCATCAACATTTTGAGTTAAATTAGTTTATTGACCCTAACGGATGTCACTATCGGCTAACAAATTGAAAAAAAAGAAAAGAAAAAGAAACAAACATTATTATATGTATGGACCACGCATGAATTTCTCTGGACATGAACTTGGGAAAATAATCAAAACTACTTATGGTTTCATTAATATCATTTTCCTTCTCATATTTCAAAAATCAAAATTCATCATCATTGATCAATAAGAATTTTCTAGGAATAGAATAGTAAAAGTTACAAAAATATCGAAAGTTAACATAAATTTTTTACGACAGTGAGGTTAATTTTGCTTGTCTTCCCTATGAGAATTTTAACTTGAGTAAATACACGTTTGTGGACATTGATGGCGCTTAATAAATAGATATATGATAAGATAAATGGCTACAAAGAAGAAGCGAGAGATGGCGAATAATGAGTGGGTACCTGCAGCAGCTGCAGCAACAACATCTCCTTTGGAATCCCTGGTGTTAAGCAGAAGCCTGGTTTTGTAGTGAGAATTGGAACTATAAAAATCTGAGAGGCTCATGTTGATGCAGCTCAGAGCAACCTTCGCATCTTCTCCATTTACGTCAAGAACCAACCCCACATTAACTGGAATTGTTGTGGCTTTTGACGTTGCTGCGTCAGTCAAGAATAATAAGATCATTAGAGGAAATAGAAAGAGTGGGAAAGAGGAAAAACTTTTCGTTGGGTGGTTTAGTCTCATCATTTTGAAGCTTATTTCAGTGGTACGTATGGTTTTGATATTTTGGTGATGGAACCATGGAGTGCTTTTGTTGTTATATAGTGTTAAAGGATTTGAAAAGTATGAGTTACACAATTAATGCCTATAGAATAAGTAAACGTAATTGACTTGGTTACGTGGAAAAATTATGGGAAGTATATTTTGATCGAAATAGAAGAAAGGTCTTTTGGAGACTTTGGTTACATGGAAATTTGGTTAAATTATGGAAGTATATTTTGATAGAAATAGGATGATATGGACTATCTACAGTATAATAGCATGAAATTTCCCTGTAACCAACGTCTCCAAAAGAACTATTCTCCTATTTCTCACACCTGCTCACGTATTTAGCGCTTTAGCAGTAAAGTTTTAGCCTTTCGGGTGCTGTCGATGCATTGCACCCAAGTCACTGAATTTGGGAAAATGATCGAAATTCTTTTTATTATTATTATTATTATTATTATTATTAGTTGTTGTTGTTGTTGTTGTTTTGAAATGGTTGAAATCCCTCTTAAATTTTAAAATTCATTGAAACTCTTTGGTGTTAAAATTATTTTTCTCTTTCAACAATTTAGTCCGTCAATTTTTTCAACAAAAACATAATTTTGTCAGATTTTAAAAGACTAAATTGTTCTTAGCGAAAGTAATTTGGTCGTTAAAACTTTAACACTAATTACGGAGTTTCAAAGGATTTTAAAACAGGAGGTGAATTTCCATCATTTTCCACCATTGATTCTCTACCTCATATATAAATTAATTTAGGAAAATTCTATAATCCATAATGAAAATTATGGCATCAATACCGTGATAGACATAAATATTGTAAATTACACATAGAACTAGTAAATATAAAGTAAAACTAGTAAATTTATACAAGATTATTAATTATTTAAAAAATTAACATTGTTTCTATATAATTTTAGTGAAATTTTATTAAAAAAATATTTTCTTTAATTAAACATGGAAAAAAAGTACTCATTAATTAAACAAAAAATTGTACTGAAAAAAAATAGAATAAGTTTTATTGAATTGGTTTAACCATAAAATTCTATATTTATTCTAGGACATTTGTATACTTTTTTCCCCATTTTTTTATATATAATATCTATTTATTACACAAGTCAATCAAGCGCAATTATTTATCTTGATGTGGAGCAAGCAAAAATAAAAAAAAATCCTTATATTATTAGACACATATATGATATGTCAATAAAATTATTTTATTTTGAGTTTTATGCATACGTCGTGTAGTTTTAAAATTTTTTAACCGTGTACTTAGAGACTCATTTAAGGTTATTGTTGAGGAAGTGTAGAAAGATGCAAATATCATCATCTTACAACAACTATAAAAAATATTAAAAATAATATTTTTTTTTTCAAAATCCGATTTTGAGAATAAATTTCATCTTTAATAAAACCATATGTATTACATAAATACAAAGTTAACATTATTCAATTTAAATAAAAAAAGGCAACAAATATATAAACTAATAAACATTATAATGAGATTTTATTTTACAATTATGAATTTTTTTTAATAGTAACTCTTATATTAATTTATTCATTTTAGCTTTTATTCATAAGTTTTTGGCATAATTTACAAAGTTTATGTTTTATTTTACACTTAATGTTGATTTACTTGTTTTATGTTATATTTGTAAGTTTTCATTTTAGTTATTAGTAATGCATCAATTCACCAGTTTTATCGTAATTTACTTGTTTTACCTTTCTTTTACAAGTCTTATGTTCAATTTCAAAATTTATGTTTTATTTTACAGTTAGTGTTGATTTACTTGTTTTATATTAATTTAAGTTTTTATTTTGTTTACTAGTAACAAATTAATTTTATTAGTTTTTATTAATTTACTTATTTTACCTTCCATTTACAAGTCTTATGTTCCATTTCCAAAATTTATGTTTTATTTTACAGTGTGTTGATTTACTAGTTTTATGTTATATTTACAAGTTTTTGTTTTGTTTACTAGTAACACATTAATTTTACTAGTTTTATATTAATTTACTTGTTTTACCTTCCATTTACAAGTCTTATGTTCTATTTCTAAAATTTATGTTTTATTTTACAGTTAATGTGATTTACAAGTTTTATGTTATATTTACAAATTTCATGTCTTATTTACATAATTTATATTTAATTACGGTATTGATGCCGCAACTTTAATCACGGCATCATAGAATGACCCATTAATTTATTACTGATGGAGAATGCAAATGAAAAGAATCTAAGAAGATGCGGTATACCAAAAGTAGATAAGAAAAAAAAATTAGAAATCAAATTTTGGCACACATGAAATTATTGTTAAATAATTTAGTAAGGATTGGTGGCAATCTAAATTCGAGAGATCAGCTTGGTTTAGAAAGTATTTTTTATATAGGTGTAAATACATAATACACTTT